>JAAIXJ010001745.1:0-120975 GCA_013403705.1 Heliconius hermathena | reverse complement strand
ATTGCGTGTTGAGTGGCAGAACTCAACGCCGCGCTTAACCTCGACACCAGAGCGAAGAAATGGAAATATAAATTTAAGTAAATATTTCATCTCCTCGAGTGGGGATCGAACCCACAACCAGTCACACTTTGTGCAGCTGCGCCACGACTGGCCTCTTAGATTGATGATTGAATGAATTTCATTAAAAGCTTAGTACGGAAAACTCGGTTGGCGAGTCCGGCTCGCACTTGTCCGGTTTTTTTTACTTTCATATTGACATCAACTTAATAGTGATGTGCTGTTTGGTATCGCTCACATAAAGTGTTTCATATATAATCGATATCTCGAACATATTACTACAGTACATAAAATATAGGACATATTACAGTAATATATTCAAATATAGGCAAAATCAAATTAAGCTATAATTGGGTCTCTAAATTAAGCAATTAAAGGCTGACTTTCGTCAATAAAACTGTTCTATTAACTACCCCTAAATATATAGAATGTACAAGTCGTAAGTATAAAGTGGTGTATTATTAAGCTAATGTATTCATAGTCTATTCGCCTGTTCGTGTAATGCTTGGACTTCACTAGCGTCTAATATGATTCTAAATGTTAGTTTTATTATGAGTTGAGAATATGAAACGGAAGTAGCGTTGTATTTATAAGATGTTGAATGTAGGGTAGGTGTGATTTTTTTATTGTATTTTTTTTATCAGTTTCACGCTGTATCCCGCACACAGCAGGGTAGGCAGAGGGGACCTAGTATTAAGGCACTCCGTTCCCCACTTTCTGCCGAATTCTGGAGGCATTGCGTGTTGAGTGGCAGAACTCAACGCCGCTTATATTGATTGTATTTAATGTTAAAATGTATACTATATTTTGTAGAACTATTTAAAATATATATTAAATTAGATATAAATATTTATATTTAAAAATAAATTATTGATGTACATTCAAATTAAAACTTCAACCACTATAGTTATTATTTGGAAACGTGAGAGATTTCCATAAAAAGAATAGTGTAATCTCTACCTTTTTTTTTCTTAAGATATATTTCTCAATTTGACATTTTCCCATTTTCTCTTTCTTTTTCGAAAAAAAAAATAATGGCAGTATATGAGAAACATAATAGAACATGACTCTGTCTAGACCAACAACGTTTTTATTTTAAACCTAAATATTTTCGTTTATATTCAGAACTAGTATTCAAATGTGATAATTAAAAATTATGAAAAAATATAGTAGTAGGTAATTCAGCTATATTGAACACTTCTTACGAGATAATATTGCTTTTTTCGTAATGTTAGAAAAGTGCTAGGCTAAGCTTTAGGTTTCCTCTGCCTACTGTCTACTTTTTTAACATATGGAATATTGTGGGATCCGTGGCGCAGAGTGGCCAGTAGTGGCGCAATGGCACAAGCGTGCAACTGTAACACTGTACGATAGGTTGTAGGTTCGATTCCCACTTCCCACGAGGAAGGAAGGAAATGAAATATATATTTTTAAAATTTTTCGCTCTGGTAACGAGTCAAAGCGCGGCATTGTTCCGCCACTTAACATGCAATGCCTCTCGAATACAGCGAAAAGTGGAGAATGAAAATGTTTTAACACTACGTTCCCAGGTTCCCATACCAACGTTACTGTCTGAATACATAGTCAAACTAAAAAAAAAAAAACAAAAAATACCAATAATAATACATGTAACCCCAGTACAAACTAAATGTTCAAATAAAATAGCAATGACATATAGAGCGGGTTTTAATTAACAAGCGCACTCTAATATGCATACGACGGACGCCGTAATGAGGGAAAATGATATGTATTATTACGTGGTCGGACTCGGAGTGAAGGAGCTGGTTGGTCAGATAGTAGTGCTCGAATGGAGATTAATTATATATATGTTTTTTTAGTTTTTTTTATTAGTTTCTCGCTCTATCTCACGTAATGGGGGGTAGGCAGAGAGAAACTAGTGTTAAGACACTCCGTTCTCCATTTTCCAATAACTTGTGGGGGCATTGTGTGTTGAGTAGCGGAATTCAGTGGCACGTTTCGTCTCAACACAAGAGCGAAAAAATGAAAATATTAAATATTTCATTTTCTAGAGTAAGAATCGAACATACAAGTCACACAGAGTCAAAATCAGGTTTAGTGACTCACGTCTCTGGTTGCTCGCTAGGTTCTCTCTGCCTTTTCTACTATATGCGTGATAAAACGGGAATTACCATTTTCGTGTTTAATCTTTATGATTGTTTCTTGTTGTTAAATTGGATTTGAACGCGCTATCACAGGACTATTCGTTGGAATTGAAAAATATGTTTAAATATTCCATTTATTAAGAAGGTTATTTAACAAACAAGCATCTTTATACAATAATGTTCGGATGAGTCGAAATATTTATAATTAATAATTCATTCCCTCGACTGGGAATCCAACCCACAACCTTCGCGTTCAAGTCACACCCTTGTGCGCCTGCGCCTCGACAGTACAGCTGCAGTGTATATATTCATATATCTGTTTCACACGTCCTCGTTATCGTCCATCTCTTACATATGAGTGCAAAAGATCATAAAACGTATTTAGTTTATTTTTATGGCACTTACAGCAAACGTGCAAAAAACATATAAGGCTTTTGACAGACAGACGTGACATTTTGATAAGGTGGTTATATTATATATTGTGATAATTAGAGATCAAAGTGACACCATAGGATAGCGTACGGGGGTTCGATTTTTAATCGGGGCAATTTGTTATTTTCATTTGTTTGAGAAAACAATATGCGACATTGAGTTTCGCCACTCAACACGAAATACATCGAACTCGAGCGGAAAGTGAAAAAACAGAGTGTCTTGACATTGGGTTCTCTTTGCGTACTATGTCGTAGAATAAAACAGGAGGCTGATAACAATAGAGTAGGTGCTGTTCCCCAATTAACAAAGTTATAGAAATTAATTTAAGAGCATCTCGTCTGTCCAATTCTAGAAATTAGTAATTCTTTGTAAATAGTATAATAAAAAAATAGTGAAATCATATCCTGAACATCCCATTTGCATCATAAAAAATTGATAATAATACTAATTAATAAACTAATTTTAGTAGATCTAAATATTTTTGAGGCCAGTCGTGGCGCAGCGGCACGAAGTGTGACTGTAAAATCGACTGGTTGTGGGTTCGATTCCCATTCGAGGAGATGAAATATTTACTTAAATTTACATTTCCATTTCTTCGCTCCGGTGTCGAGGCTATGCGCGTCGTTGAGTTCTGCCGCTCAACACGCAATGCCTCTAGAATTCGGCAGAAAGTGGGGAATGGAGTGTCTTAACACTAGGTTCCCTCTGGCTACCCTGCTGAGTGCGAAATACAGCTTGAAGGTGATTTTAATTTTAAATATTTTGGCTCTTTTTTATTAAGATATAATCATACAACACCGACTACAAGATTTTTATTAATTTTATATATGAATTACAATCTACTTGTATGGACAGCCCCTAATATGATGCCTTATGTCGTGTCGTGAGACGCACCACTTGTAGATATGTACGTGAATGTATCGTTATGCAAACTTCTTCAAATTATATAGAAGTGCCATATTGTCATAACGAAAAATAAAAAAAAAATAGATATAATATACATTAAGGCTTACGATTATGAACGCGACAGTTTGTGGGTTCGATTCACAGTCGCGAAAATAAAATATTTACTATTTTCATTTCTTTGTCCTGGTGTCGATGCAAAGCGCAGCGTTGTGTTCCGCCACTCATTAAGTAATGCCTCCAGAATTCGGAGGACGGAGAACGGAGTGTTTTAACTTTAGGTTATTTCTGTCTACTCTGCAGTGTGAAGCTGAAAAAAAAGATCCATATATTATTAACCTTCGAATAGCTACTACTATCTGAGGACCAAACTGCATGTCCTGTTACAATTTTTTTGTAAATGTAAAACTGTGAGTTCTTACCTATAGAGACATATTTCTAGAAGATACTCCAGCCCCCAGTCCACTGAGATCAGTACCAAGACAATAAATATAAACCAACCATCGAGTATGACACATAGGTCATGATAACATTTGTGGACTTATAAGCTTCACAAAAGTTTTATAAAGCTGCTCAATGAATTTTAAATTAAAATTAACGCCCCGCACACATCATTGTAGGCAGAGGCAACCTAGTGTTAAGACACTCCGTTCCGCACTTTCCGAAGAGTTCTGAAGGCATTGCGTGTTGAGTAGCGGAACTCAGCGCCGCACTTTGCCTCGACACCAGAGCGAAGAAATGAAAATATAAATGTAAATAAATATTTCAGTTCCTCGAGTGGGGATCGAACCCACGACCAGTCGATTTTACAACCACACTTTGTGCCATCGCGCCACGACTAGCCGCATGAATTTTAATTTTACAGTCACACTTTATGCTTCTGCGCCACGACTGGCCTCATGAATTTTACTAGTTAAAAAAAATGGATTTTTATAGAAGCTAAATAGTAAAAACTATTCTCATTTCATTCTGTATATGTGAAAACATATCCTTAAATACTTACATGAATTATTTGTCAATCCTTAATGACAATATAAAAGTGACGCGAAAGTACAATCGCTTGTATAACGTCGTGACCGTTTTAGATAAATGGACATATGAGGTTGCGCAAGGTATGAAGGCTGTTACACATAAGAGATAAATAATATATTAATACTATATTATAAAAAAATAGTGAGGCCACTCGTGGCGCAGCGGCACAAAGTGTGACTGCAAACCGACTGGTTGTGGGTTCGATCCCTACTCGAGGAGATGAAGTATTTACTTATATTTATATTTCCATTTCTTCGCTCTTGTGTCGAGGCTAAGCGCGGCGTTGAGTTCAGCCACTCAACACGCAATGTCTCCAGAATTCGGCAGAAAGTGGGGTCGGAGTGTCTTGACACTAGGTTCCCTGTACCTACCCCGCTATGTACGGGATACAGCGTGAAGCTGATAAAAAAAAAACAAAAAAATCCTTTAAAATATTTTAGAAACACGCAATTCCTTCTATTGAAATATATTAGAAAAGTATATTATTGTAACTCAAATGGTTTCTACAACTGCTCGCTCGCTTGTTTCGGCAGAGATTAAAAATCGGCCGATTTCTGGCCGAAACCGAAGCTGTGGCCGAAGCTAGATTTTTTTGGTCTAAATTCTGAAAACTGAAACCAAACCTACAGCCGGTCATTAAGTTTGCTACTTTTCTTATCACTAACGATAATGATTTGTCATAGGAATTTGATTATTATCTAACATTGTTGTAGGTAGTGACTTTCATTCTCTGTTATTAGGTATTAAAATTTTTGTGTACTAGATTAAATTTTGTTTAGCTGTTTTTATCATAAAAAGATACTATATAGGTTCAATTAGATTTAAATTATTATACAGTTTTCATAAAAAAATATAAATGCTTGGAGATTTTAATCGTTACATTTTCGTTCAAGGAAATATTTACCTGTAAATGATTTTACAGGATATCTGAGCTTCACACTGTATCCCACACATAATAGGATAGGCAGAGGGAACCTGGGAAGTAGTGTTAAGACATTTCGTTCCCACTGGAACACTTTACCTAATTCTGGACGCATTGCGTGTTGAGTAAGTGAAACAATAAAAATAAAAAAATAATAATATCCTATCAGAAATTTAACCCACCATGTGTACTATATATAAAATGGCTGGTATTTAAACAATGGTAGCTCGCAATTTAAAGTTCACTACAATTTACTAACGCGTTTTGTAACATGTATATTATTGTGTTAACTTATAAATGGATATCGCTTTCTAAATTCCTGGCTTTAGATGGCAAGTGTGGAGTGGAAGTCGTGTGAAGTGGTGATCGTTTCTAATAGGGCATCGTGAAATTTTATTTTATGTATGTATGTATGTATATATGTATATAGAGAGGCCAGTCGTGGCGCAGAGGCACAAAATGTACTGCAAAATCGACTGGTTGTGGGTTCGATCCCCTCTCGAGGATTTATTTACATTTATATTTTCATTTCTTCGCTCTGGTGTCGAGGCAAAGCGCGGCGTTGACTTTCGCCATTCAACACGCAATGCCTCCAGAATTCGGCGGAAAGTGGGGAACGGAGTGTCTTAATATTAGGTTCCCTCTGCCTACCCTACTGAGTGCGGGATACAGCGTGAAGCTGAATAAAAAGAATAATAGAATAAAAAATATGAATATCTGTTGTGTACTTATAAATTCTTTTAGTATGAAAGTTTTAGTACCATGGGTAGAGAGAACGGAGTGCCAAGCGATGCCACTCAATTTCCATCATACATTTTTCTTTGTTCTTCAATTTCACGTGACGTCCTTGCTAGTAGCTATTCTATGTAGCCCTACATATCCTAAGAATGATGAAGATGTCGAGATGAGATCGCGAGTCCACAAAATTATCCTATTTTGCATTCTTTTTCTATTATAACTACGTATCGCTGCAGTAAAACAGCTTCGGTACAAATACTGCACTGTTTACAACGAAATGTGCAGCTGTGCTGACGTTTCGTTCTTCTTGACATTCTTCTCATCAATGCTCATAAGCACCGTTAACTTTATTACCAGCACCTTCTGTCTTTACTAAACATACCTCTTTGAAATACCACTTCATTCACTTGTTAATTTTATGTTAATATCTTAGGACGTCCTTGACATGCTTAATGGATCTGAGGATATTTGCGAACATCAAGAATACTCTTGTTATCCGCAACTTGATGCAAACCAAAAGATCTTTGTTATCCATCACATCTAATAATTCATCCGTCTTCTGTTCCATTTCTTCTCTGTCATTCCACGTAGATAGCACCATCTCTAGTACCGACCTCCGTTTCGTATTTTCCGCCGTTCCAAACCTGGTGAGTTGGGTTGGGTGGTGGTCCCCAACGTCGCATTCATCACCACTTGATGGATGGAACGTTGCAGCCCTCAAAGGAGCTGGCAGGGGTAATGGTATATTTGTCTTGATAAGGATTAACATCAAATTATAGAAATAACATGAACAATAACTCGATAAACTTAGATAAAATTTACTAAAAAGGTGTGTATCTTTAGAGGTTAAGATATAATATCGCAGACTCTTTTATAGGTTTTTAACAAGGACTAGCATAGTAGCTATTCGAAGAACATTTATGAATCTCATAAAGTTGAACCAATGCATCAAGCGTTCAGAAATCTTATTTTCGGTGACCTCTACGTAAAACGATGAAATTCTAGAGCTTATTAAGAGAAAACCATAAAGCTTATGTTTATCCAGCCTTTTAAATATCTATATATGAAATTTTATAATATTACAATCGGTTCAGCGGTTTGGGCGTGGCGTCACAGACAGACAGAGTTAATTTCACATTTATAATATTAGTATGGATACTTCAAGTTCTTCCTTTTTATATTCACCATTTATCTCAGCACCTACAAATATCAAGTTAACGTGGTGTACAATGAGTACACTACGTTAACAGTGATGTTTGTAGGTGAATATAAAATACATAGATCTCTTGGAGTTCGTAATCGAGACAGATATTATATATTTGTTCAGATTGGATTTTTTAATTCGTAAAATCTTTTGAATGGGATGTCCAATTTTAATAATTTAAATTATAATAGTAGAACATATGGTATCGTGAAATTTTTTTAGATGGATTTGTTCTTTAATTTTGTACAACCATTTTTGTTCCATCTTCATCAGATTCTGCATCGCATGCAATGAAAGACATTTTATCCCTACTTTTTTACACTTTGGGTTACATTATTGCAATTTTAGAAGGGACCGCTATTTTTTCTTCAAATAAATATTGCCTATATTACTCAGTGATAATGTAGCATTCTAATGGTGAAATAATTTTTAAAGTCGCGTTAGTATATATTTCTATACTACAAACATAAACATATAAATCTTTCCTCTTTATATACATAAAAGTATAGAATATAGATATTTCACGCTGTATCGCGCCCCCGCAATCAGCAGGGTAGGCAGAGGGAACCCTAGTGTGAAGACACTTTCTGCCGAATTCTGGAGGCTTTGCGTTTTGAGTAGCGGAACTCGACGCCAAGCTTTGTCTCGACACCAGAGCGAAGAAATGGAAATATAAATTAAAATAAATATTTCATTTCTTCGAGAGGGGGATCTTACCCACAACCAGTCGCGTTTTAGTCTAGACTAGACTGGGCTCAAGAATACAGATAGATAGATATATGGTTTATATTATATATTAATTTTGTGTGTAAGAAAGACACTATTTAATCATTATTTTTCGTTAAATCCGTTATTGACTTGAATTCTAAAAACAAACAGATTTAAAATTATTACTATATGTATTTTATAATATTTTATAGGTTTTATTATTAATAATACTTTATTAAAATTAATATATTTATAACAGTCATTACTATTATACCAGCAAACGATTAATATATCAAATACGTATAGATTAAATTTAATGACTCGTATAATAGCGCTGGTTGTATTGGGTGCGCGTGCGCACAATGCAGATAATCAGGTGTTACCCGGTGCCCTATATAATGCGAAATGGAAACGCTAAAGGACTTATTGTACAGAGTGTGCCTGGACTTGGTTATTATTGTATTTTTTTTTCTGCTCGTTGTATCTGTAATGTAATGAAATAATTGTTTTTTTAAATTGTTTTGTAAAATTTTTGAAGAGGGGCGCTAATGATCACACCAAAGTTCTTAAATAAAGTAAAGTTTATTCGTTTTCGAACTTTAACTTTATGTATCACTCTTTAAGTTCAAATATTTTTTAAAATTTTAATTTAATTTAAAATCTAGTGTTAATACACTGTTTTCGCCATTTTTTTCCCTAATTCTCGAGATATTGCATGTTAGCGGACCACAATGTTGTGCTTTTATCTTGTTACCAGAGAAAGAAAACGAAAATAATTTGTTCCTCTGAGTGAAAATTGAACACACAACCGTTGCGTTTCCGTTAATGGTCACATATTGTGTTGCTGCACCACGACGGATTTGGCCATTGTAGTGCAGCTTAAAAGCCAAATGGGGTAGGTAATGTTTATTTAAAAAAAATAAGTGCTTACAACTTAAGATAGACATTTTTGCCTCTGGTTGCAACAATATTATTTAGTAGACATAAAAAATATACGCATTGATATAAATGTTACTATTAATTATACCTAACTAAAATATAAAAAAAACCAGCTTAACTTAACCAGCTATTAAAAAAGAACAGCCTGTATAGTGTACACTGTATAGCGTGTTACGGTACATTGTCCTGCGATGTGGGCGCTCGCCCACGGCCGCCACGCTAGCGGGGCCGTACTGATACTGATGTGGCTACCACAGTCCACAGCTACACCTGTGCTTGAGATATTTGCGGGTTGATGAATAATTTATATTGAACGTTGGTTAAATGCTTAATGAGGATTGGGAGGTTTAATTTTTTTTTAATTCTTGAATAATTTTTCTTACTTTGTAATGTTTTGAAAATTAAAAAAATTAAATTAAGCAGGGTAGGCAGAGGGAACTTAGTGTTAAGACACTCCTTTCCCCACTTTCTGCCGAATTCTGGAGGCATTGCGTGTTGAGTGGCAGAACTCAACGCCGCGCTTAACCTCGACACCAGAGCGAAGAAATGGAAATATAAATTTAAGTAAATATTTCATCTCTTCGAGTGGGGATCGAACCCACAACCAGTCGGTTTTGCAGTCACACCTCGTGCCGCTGCGCCACGACCGGCCTCAATGTTTTGAATATGTTAAAAAGTAATATACTTAATATTATTTTTTTTAATTTTCTTTTTTTTATTTATCTGTTGTTGTTGCTGCTCTTAGTCACCAACAACATATATTATATAAAAATAAGAAATTAAAAAAAAACATATTATATATGCATCTATCAATACATTCAAATCATTATAATAGATGTATTTGTTATGGGAGATTTTTCTAATTTTTAAGATAAGGTCTGAAGTCATATGAAAATCGTGTTTTGACCTTTTAATTCCAAATATTTCTTAGTATTTCTTAGTATTTATTATGTAGAAATTATATAAATTACATTAGTAAAATTGTTATTTAAGAACGTGTAAGGTACAATCATCACACCTTATAAACAACTTCCAGCAAGTGTCAGAAGCAAATATTTTATGGAAATATAAAACACAAACACAATAAACATAAAACCAAACACATTCACGATGAAATAATATAAATCACTGCTTTCTCATATCAGGTTGCTACAAAAAGGGACCTAACACAATTTTCTAAAAAAATCATACGTAATTTAATTTCTTTTAGTTAAAAAAATGATTACTATTAACACAATTGAAAATCATTTAAAATTTTTGAATTAACAAAAAGAAATGATTAGGTATTTTTTTTGCTGTACAGTTTTGCACATCTCCAAATGACTTCTAAAGACATTTGTAGCTGTTTTTCTCGACGTTAAAACTATCCAACTTAAGACTATTGTTTGTATGTATATTTGAAAGATCTCACTGAAAACGCGGTGGCTATCCGTTTGATTCCCACTCGGAAAAATGCTCTATGTGACAAAATATGGAGTTAAGTTCCGCTACTCGAATTTTAAATTAGAGTAGAAAACGGAGAGTGAAATATCTTCACATTAAGTTGTCACTGTCTAACTTGCTACATATAGGATAAAGCATGAAGTTAAAAAAAAAGAAAAACCACTACAACTAACTCTTCTAATTTGTCTCTACAGTCTATTACGAAAATATTCGGTTATACCACTTTACAAGTAACCACCTCATATAAGATTATGGAAATAGGTTGAAATGAGTAGCAACTCATAGGATACCTAATGCTATTCTATTCTATTCGTAGACTATAAATACGCCTTAGCGTCGATTCGTAACGGAATGCAAATCTTGACGTGTACATGTACATACATACATCCATGCACGCATTATTATATTATATGATTTATTAACAAAGTAAATTTTTTTGTCAGTATCACGATATTTTTTCTGCTTCACGCTGTATCCCGTATATAGCAGGGTACGTAGAAAGAACCTAGTGTTAAAATACTCCGTCCCAGTTCTTAGTGGCGGAACTCAACGCCGCGCTTTGCCTTGTTATCAGAGCTAAGAAAAGAAAATATTGATAAATAATAATTCATTTCTCCGAATGTGAATCGAACCTACAACCGTTGTACAACCTACACGATAATTATAGTTTTATAATAATTTTCTTAACTTTATATGGGATTTTATTAAATTGATATACATACGTTTAAATAAAACTATCTAGGACCATCATCAATATTTAGTGTACTTTAGGACTCAATATAAAAAAAAATAAAAAAAAATCTTCTATAATATGTTAAAATAATACCTTTTCGTTAATATATTCTGTTGATATGTTTTTACTTTATAAATACAACTAAGATCTCTTTTTTAAGCATCTTTTTTCTATATTTGGGAACTTAGTAGAAGACTACTAATCTCTAGATCAGTGACAATCGATTTGTTTTTTAAATGCCCATAGAATATATTTTTGTCAGCTTCACGCTGTACCCGCACACAGCAGGTTAGGCAGAGGGAACCTAGTGTTAAGACACTCCGTTCCCCACTTTCTGCCAGATTCTGGAGGCATTGCGTGTTGAGTGGCAGATCTCAACGCCGCGCTTATCCTCGACACCGGAGCGATGAAAATTATTATATATATTTTTGTATTTTTCGCATATCATAAAAACCTTTATCACCATCTTGAATGCGTCTCTTTAATACTACATATAAATAACATGAAACGTGTGTTTTTATTGGAAATAATAAAGATTATTATTTAATGTCTCATTTGATATCTCACTTCGTGTTTTTAGATTAAAATAATATATAGCGTTACACGTTTTTGTGCTATATGCAATAAATTAACTTAATATAAGTTCAATTTTTATATTGAAATTGTTGAAATGGTACAATGTCTGACTGTAAATATGATGTTTATGGGTTCGACTCCACTTTGGGGAATTATTTATTATATTTACAGTCACATTCCTCACAGTCGGCGGCGTTGACTTCCATTACTTAACAGGCAAAGGGCACAAAGTAAGGAAATTAATGTCTTAGTACTGGGTTTCTTCTGCCTACCTTACCTTCCGGGAAAAAGCTTGAAACTGCTAAAATAATCTAATAATTATAAAAAAAATCAAAATCAGCTTCACGCTATATCCCGTACACAGCAGGGTAGGCAGAGGAAACATACTGTTAAGACACTTCGTTCCCCACTTTCTACCGAATTTGGAGGTATTGCGTGATGAATGGCAGAACTCAACGCCGCGCTTTGCCTCGACACCAGAGCGAAGAAATGGAAATATAAATGTAAGTAAATATTTCATCTCTTCGAGTGGGGATCGAATCCACATCCAGTCGGTTTTACAGTAACAATTTGTGCCCCTGCGCCACGACTGGCCTGAAATTACTACTATTGACTAATTATTATTGAAAAGATGAAATCTAATATTATTCGATATATTTCTTTTAAATTATAACTATAGGAGTATCTACTACAGCTATCCAGTTATTTCTGAATTCATTAAATTGAAGATTGTATAATGAAACAGTGGATTATAAGGCAATCATAGATAGTTTTTCTAGATAATTGTTGATTTGAAAAAATCTAGTTCTTTTTTTGTAAAAAAAAAATAATAATTTAGACTCTTATTTTTGACTTACCCTATAACTATCGATCCATAATATGTTAAAACAAAAATAATAATAATAATAATAAACACATTTTTAAAACTTCAATCAAAATCTTTAATCACCAATTAGTAGTATAATTAAAAATTTATCAAACGTAAGAGTTCCGCTTGCCAGCGACATGTCCGCGGCAGATTATCTCGGAGGCTGTGGTCTAATGGTGAAATAAGTTACCTAAGTTCAGGTCCCGTTCAGATACCGATCATATCTCTAGGTAAATTCAAATTGTATTTACTACAGTGTAATTGTATGGAAACGAAATTGTGATATTTGATAACACTCCGTTTTCAAGTATCAGAGTCGGTTATGTATTGGTTGTAGTTTGTTATAATGTTGGCCAATTACTGAATTTTGAGTGGTAAAGCGATACGATCTTTTTTGTGTATTTATATATTTACTGTCTTTTATACAAACGGAAAGATTAATAATATTTTTATATATTGTTAGCGAACTCGTGTAAAAGAGGGTAGATCTTGAAAAAAGAGATGATTAAAGCAGTGGAATTGTGTCATCGGAACGGCCCCTATTGGAAGGAAACTACTGTGAAGTATTGTTATTAGGTGACATATATCTCTTTCTAAATAAATTATAAACATATAGACGACATGTGTTTTGAACGTGTTTTTTTTTAAACGAAAACCGCTTCCGATTTCTAACAATGTACATTATTTATATATAATTCACCTCACGCTGTTGTAATCCGCTAGGAAACTTTTTGTTAAGACACTCCGTTTCCATTAAGATACTTCCGTACCCTACCTATAATTATTAATAATATCAATCTAATTATTTATCTTTACTGTACTGATGCAAAATTTTTAACACTATATAAATAATTTTAGGAGACTTACGTTCTCTTTTTTTAATCCCGATAGTCATTGCGGGTAAACACAAACAAACTAATTCCGCATATTAAACGACCATATATATAAATAGAATTAATAGAAATCCAACTTACAATCATTAAAGTAACTCACTATCAACAATATCAAGGAGATGGCCTCTTTGGTATTGTTGATAGTGAGTCGTGGAGCAGTGAAAACTCTATGGTAGTGTGTTCGACCTCCACTCGAAGGAATGCATAGTTTTCTCCGTTGTGTTCCTCCACTTAACACGGAGTCTGATTAATATCACTATATATCACTATATATCAGTATATATCACTATATATCACTATATGTCACTATATATCACTATATATCTAAGACATTCAGTTCTTTACTTCCCACAATTAGGTGGGAAGTAAAGAACTGAATGTTTTAACATTAACTTTGGAAAATTATCCAACTCTGTTCCAACCTAGTATTAAGACGATCCACTCCTATTAAGACACTTCCGTTCCCCACTTCTGCCTAATTCTGGAGGCACTGCGTATTCAGTGAAACACCGAGCTTTCACATCGTTACCATAGCGAGAAAACGAAAATATTCTATATTTAATTTGCTCGAACAGGAATCGAACTCCCAACCAGTCGCACTTACAGTCAAATAAACAACAAGCACACAACAATCTACACACACTTAACAACATATACAATTTCTATAAGAATACATAGAAATAAATAACAATCACCGCGTCTAACGCACTCGCGTCGCCTCCAAGATCGACAAATCAAACGCGCACTGACCAGTCGTTAGCACTCGATGCTCAGTTGCGATAACTTTATTTTATGGGTCCTAGAAGTCTTGAAGTCAGGACTAGACTGGTGTTACTAGATGGAAATTACATGGTTTGATTGTTGTGGTGGTGTAGTGTAGTTTTGTTTTATTTGTTACTAATAGTGGTGAGGCCAGTCGTGGCGCAGGGGCTCAAAGTGTAACTGTAAAACCGACTGGTTGTGGATTCGATCTCCACTCGAGGATATGAAATATTCACTTAAATTTATATTTCCATTTCTTCGCTCTGGTGTCGAGGTTAAGCGCGGCGTTGAGTTTTGCCACTCAACACGCAATGCCTCCAGAATTCCGCAGAAAGTGGGGAACGGAGTGTCTTAACACTAGGTTCCCTCTGCCTACCCTGCTGTGTGCGGGATACAGCGTGAAGCTGTTTGATTAGTGACAGTCGTGGCCCAGGGTGCGAAGGTTGTGTGTTCAATTGTTGTTCAATATTCAAGAAAATTAAATATTTAAAATTTCATTTTTTTTTAAATAAATCAAAAGCGCGGCGTTTAGTTCCGCCTATTAACACGCAGGGCCTTAGGAATTAGGCAGAAAATGGAGAACGGAAGTCTCTTACTAGGTCTCCTGTCGAGTTAAAAGTCGTACGCCTGTACCCCTGCACCACGACTTGCCTCAAATGACTCTATTTGATTGTTATCTATTCGACTAACAAATTTACATATATTATAAAAGAAACCTTTAGTGCCAATAATAACAGAAATCTTATATATATCTAATAATCTTTCAAGGATACTTTGAAGGATACTTTCCTGTTATAATTGGCACTAAAGGATACTGTACCTCACTTTCCAAGTGTAAATAGGCTAGTTACAACAAGCTCATCTAAAGCAAAATACCTGGCCGTTTATTTGTGTATGCAAAGTGACCTGTCACTGCGACTATGAGTTAGTGACATTTCTACGTCTAAATTATGGTTATGTTATGCATATGTGGGAGAAAACACTCGTTACTGGTGATTGATGTATTCCTCTAAATTATATTCGATATGGATTTATTTCTTCTTTGATATGCTCTGTTTCTTTTGTGTTATATTATTTACATGTTGGTATTGGTGATTATAGCTTCCGTTTTGTTTTTTTGTTGTTTTATCCTTTTGTTGTTGTGTCTTTGTTAAAAATAGAATAATATCTGAAAAAAAAGAAAAGTGATATTTCCGCATCTGATATAGGCCGGTGATAGAACCAAATCTTATATCAGTCGATTCTTAACACTGTACTGTAAAACAATAAGAGTTAGATGCTTCATTTATTTACATAAATATAATAATACAAACAAAAAAAGTTTACTTTTTCTCATATCCATATGTTGACTGGAATAAATCTCTATTAAAGATAAGCTCACCTGTTGTCAATTACTATATAATTTTTTGCATTTATAACTTATATGCAAAATGCAACAAAGACTATAATACATTTACTTCCTTTTCATAATAAAAAAAATACTAATATATATTTTATCAAACACTTTTCCCCTTTTTAGTACATCGGTTAAAATATTCCAATATCTATTTGTAATAGAGGCTTGTAATATAGCAGTTATACGTTTATATATCTTCCAATTAAAACCAACTACGGGAACCTTGTTCCTTTAATCAACAGAACAATTAGATATATCTAAGTAATCTTTAAATAACAATATAATTTACATTTATTGTTATAAATTATTTATTTGTTAATATTAAATGTTAAGAAAATGTTTTTTTGCTATAAATGTATGTTGTGAACATGTATGATGTTAAAAAATGTCTTTTTTGCTTTCACGCTCATCCTCCTCATATAGCAGGATAGGCGGAGGGAACCTAGTGTTAAAACACTCCATTTTCCACTTTCTGTCCAATTTAGACATATTACGTGTTGAGTGGCGGTACTTAAACTAAAAATATCTATTAATTATGTATTAAGTGAGTACTAGCAATGCTAGCAATATTTTTTAGCGTCACATTCACTAATAGGTAGCGGGAGTTGAACCTGCGACTCTTTGGAAACCGTCCAAGCGCTCTGACCAACTAAGCTATATGCTCTGGTGAACGTGGCGGGATAAGTATTTTTCTTTCTTAAGTGTGGAATAACACTTCAAAAACAAGTAAAAAAAAATAAAAAAATAAATATCAGGAATATGAGTAGAGTTCGAATCCTCAACCATTCCGCTTGCTTACACCGCCATATTAACAATATATATTATTAATGCATTTTATTTTAATTAGGAATAATTTCAAGTTGTACCTAAGTCATACACATTTTGTCCATTTCAAAGATTAGCCTGCTAAAATATCTAAGACATCCCCCGAATAGACATCGAATTCTGTACTATCGTTGAACAAACCACAACAACTACGTCAGTAGGTACCTATAATAATTATCACAATCATATCTCATACTAGAATGCAAATATTAGTTCGTTTAGCTAGGTGTTCCCGTATTTACCTAATCAAGTAACTGTACGTGACCGAAATGGAATGGTATGGACCCTCAGGGTGTCAGTACGAGCATGTTGAAGCAGTGATGCTTAAAATGTTTAGTTAAGATTTATTTGATGCAGACTTCAGATCTTGATGTTAGATAAATATTATAAAAGCGTGTGCTTTAGTGTTGCTTCGAGTTAAAAATACATGCAGCTTCACGCATTAGCCTGCATTTAGCAGGATAGGTAAATAGAACCTAGTATTAAGTACATTTTGTTCTTAGATTTTTCTATCATTTCATTTTTCTCCCATTTCAGTCATCTCATTCTGGAAAGATGTAACGGGTGTTTATTTTCAAGTCACGCAATGTTTCAGAAAGTGGATGGAAGAGATTTGAGAACGGAGTGTCTTGACACTAGTTTCTCCCTCCATACCATGCTATGTTAGATAAACCATAGATTGAAGCTCAAGCTAGAGTTTATCTAGTTATTAGTAGTAACTTCCGTCCAATATTTACAAAATAGATAATAAGATTCAATATATTTCATATTTTTCTAATCAGACCGAACAAACACTTGTACAAAAAAAGAGGAATGTGGAGAATAAAGAGCAAAGCAGAGAAATGTTACGGTCCTACAAAATAAAATATACCAATATATAATTATATATAATAATCAATTCTGTCTACCGTAAGAGCATAGAATAGCATATCTTTGATGCAAAACCGACCCCATTCATTATCATACAGTTGTAAATGTAAATTATTTTACTCCACATCCACTACCTACTGTGCTATAAATAACCGACTTTTGATTAGAGAAAATCTTTCATTACTATGTATATTCATATGAAAATTAATTGGATATAAGCTAATGAATTATTGAGATCAGAAAGACCTCATGATAAACTTGTTTTCGCCCGCGGCGTCGCATATAATTCAGGCTGTATTAAAATACGGTAGATAAAGTTAAATGTCCTGTATGGAGGCTATTTAACGGTAATGTGTAAATCATTTTATCATTTCGCATTATTCGTATATTTATAATATACTATAATATTTAATATTTAATGCCTTCAAACTTCGGCAGAAAGTGGGGAACTAAGTGTCTTGACACTAGGTTCCCTCTGCCTATCCTGCTGTGTGCGGGATACAGCGTGAAGCTTATTTTTTTTTATAATGTTAAATTAATAAAATTAATTTGAAAAATTGTAATTTAATGGAAAAATTGGTTCAAGTTGAATTGGAAAAAAGAAATTGTATTGTGAATAATTAATTTACCCGAGAAAAACTATACACTATAACACACTGTACCAGTTAGAGTTACCTCGGGCACTTAGAGTGTGTCATGCATGTCTCAAAAATTCAAATATATTGTTTTTATTTGACTACGACGATTTAAAAACTAGAAAGTAATAATAAGTATACATATGTCGATTAGATCAGAGGCACAAAGTGTGACCGTAAAATCGACTGGTTGTGGATTTGATCCTCACTCGAGGAAGTATTTAAATTATTTATTTATATTTACATTTTCATTTTTTCGCTCTGGTGTCGAGGCAAAGCGCGACGTTGAGTTCCGCCACTCAGCACACAATGCCTCCAGAATTCGGCGGAAAGTGGAGAAGGGAGTGTCTTAACACTAAGTTCCCTCTACCTGCTGTGTGCGGGACACAGCGTGAAGCTGATTTAATTTATTTATACTCGTATGTCGATTACAAAGCACATGACTAACTATAAGATAGTAAATCATGTCTTTATTAAAAAGTCACTTTCTATTAAAATTATTGGTAACTTTGGTATTATCCCATTTCCTTTTCCCTTAATTAAGCCTATTTTATCTTCAAGTCACTACTTAGAGGGCAACCTGTAAATCTGATCTCATCAGGTTCCTATTAGTAGGACTGCCTGTATCTTAGACTTGTGAGGACTTTGACTTGTATGTTAGATCGAGTGATACATGGTCAACCTATCCTCTAAAGTAAAGAGCAGGTGCAGATAGTACACATCCATCTGAATTAAGAAGTAATGAAGTAAACTCTTTAGAGAATATAAAAATATTTTTTTACGAGACCAGAGATGGACATCAGATAATCCTTATGAACTATACATGTAATATGGAAATCTAAACTGAAACAGATAATTGAGGATTAATTGAAGTTGGATGGGTTGAACTGGGCTATTAAATGAGATATTGGACTTTTCCACAGTCTCAAATGGTGGTTGTTATTATTATGTAGTAATAAAAACACAAAAATAACTGTAATTAGAAAGATATGTAATTTATAAATGAGAACGACCTCTCAAGATCGATCTCAGACTTGAGAACGGTTTATAAATATCCTTATTAATATATTAAAATAATTAAAGTGCAAATCCAGAGGTAAAACAATCTTACACCTCTTATGTGAATAATAGAGTTAATTTTCGCAATAACAAGTGGTTTCATAATAATCACCAATAAAACCTTTACTCCAGTTTTATGGTCTAAGTACTGTATTGACATATCCTATCAGGCTGTAAAGACACTGTTTATTGCGTACTCTCGATATAAACTCGATTAAGCAATTCGTAACGGTATTATTTTGGGTTACGCACACTGAAAAAAGTAATTTATTGATATATATTTTTTGTATTACTAATTTAGGCTTCGACCGCTCGGTTTAATGGAATTATTTGTATATAAAAGTTGTGAATCATGCTCTAAGAAGCTTTTAAAGCTTCTTGTTCCTGGGATTAGGTCGTCCTACCAAACAAACTAGGTAGGGAATATAGATAATACGCAATTATTTTTAAATAATTTAATTTACGGTTTTGATTTGATCGTACAGCGTAGCGCCTGATTGTTATAATAGGTAAAACAAATTACAAACATAAAGAAAAATCTTTTAAGCTTTACTCTGTTTACAGTATGTTGATAAGGTAGGCAGATGGAACTTAGTATTAAGACACTCCGTCACACACGCACTACCCAAATTCCGAGACATAATACAACGCCGCGCTCTGTCTTGTGACCAGACAAAGCAAAAAATTGTCAAAGTCGCCATTACAATTTTTATTAATATACGAGTATAATAAAAAAAATAGTCATACTTCCTATTTCTTTTTATTTCCATATATTTTTGAAATATTTTTACAATACAATCTACCGTTGGGCAGAACGAGAAATGCACTCCCGCGGACCTCTCAACGTTTTATTGTGAAAGGATAAGGATGCGAGTGGGTAATTGAAACGAAATGCGCTCATAAATGCTCCAGAAGTAAGTTTTCGAACTGTTAAAAGTGGCATATACGACCAATTAATATATAGGTTTTCTAATCTAATTTTAAGTGAGTGGTTTATATTTATTTCTAGAGTATAGAGTCATAACGCTATTTCTATAAAGTTGTAATATTTTTTTTTATTATAAGCCTTATATATAAAGATGTTTTAGACTTAGGAAAGAAAAAACTTTTATAGAAAACATAAAAAATTGAACACAGCGAAATTTGAACTGCATATAGCAGCTACATAAAGCAGGAAGCTATATATAGCAACATAAATGCAATATATAACAAGCATAATATAAGAATTTTTGACGTAGTTTCAGAATATAAGGCTTAGTGGTCAGAACTTTTGGACGGTACCCAAAAGGCGCGGGTTCAAATTCCGCTAAATTTTAATTTTAATATGTTTTCTAAAAATATACATTAAATACATTTATTGGATTTATCACATATTCAATCACATATCACTTTTATTCACATTTATATAATCTATGCTCAGAAAGCAATATCAATTAAAAAAATCGTATCAATCGATATATTCCGATCAATTATCTCATTTTTATAGTATTTCCTTAAAAAGTAACGACCGTGTGTTTACATTTTCGTTGATTAAAAGATTTTATGCATAATTTTGAATGAAATTACTTATATACTAATTGACATTTTTACTTTTAATTGTAATTGGCAGAGATAATTTTAATGAAAGCCATTAGGTTCTTAACATCACGTGTTGTAGGTACTTCCGTTAAGATCGAGAAGCTTGTGTCGAGTATACGGTCAGCATAATAATGATAACGTCTTTTTCTTATTTTTCTTGAACAATATGTTTTTTGCTCTATAACACTAAAATAGTTAATTTTTTAAATTTATTTTTAGAACTACAACAAAATTATATTTAAAAATTATATATGTATCTATTATTTATTATATAAAAGAGTTCTCTCCAATTTTTTTTATAGGGATTCCTTTAACAGAATTTAATTTTATTTTGTTTTTTTAGTACTTGTTTTTAATTTGGCAATAGACATACATTCTCTGTGAAAAGTTTTACTGTTTAACAATTACGGTTTATGAGATACAGCTTAGTGACAGACGGACAGACAGACAGCGGATTCTTAGTAATAGGGTCTCGTTTTACCCTTGGAGTAAGGAAAACGTATAGTCAGATTTAGTAATTTTTACATTTAATTCTATCCAATATTCATATATTGCTAGATAAGCAAAGAAAGCATACAATAAAAAGTCAGCTTCACATAGCAGGGTAGGCAAAAATAAACCATTCCCCCTAGAGAAAATCGAATCCACAACCGTCGCGTCTACATTTGGCGACATCAATATATTTATAAAAATGAACTTACTATCATCCCAATAATGAAACGCTAACAAAATCACACTAGTTTACTAACTAATAACGGTACCAGTAGCCCGTGGTCGGGTAACCGGTGTGTCAGCCACACAATATCAGTTTTAGGTCGTACAATTATGAACGGCTTTAAAGGTAGCTAGTGGACATGCGAGGTATAGGTATTTTTAGAAATGTATGGGGCGGGTATTTAGTTTAATGTATTATGTTTGATTTCGACGTTGTGAATTGATTTTTTACGTTGCGATTGTCGCGGGTTCGAATCTTACTTGGGGAAATGGTTATTATTAAATTATTTTCATTTCCTCGCACTGGTTCTAAGTTCTATCAAGCGACATGTATCGGTACAGCGGAAAATGTGAATCGAGGGTTAACACAATGTTCTTTTTGCGTACTCTTTTATGCGAGTAAGTGTTAAGCTGTTTTTTTTTTAATTTTCAACTTAAAACATCTTCAGCGTATACATATTTACAAAGAATTTTGTTTTATATGAAATATTAATTTTCTAGCACTAGTATACTAGTAGCGTTAAAATCCCACTCAACACGCAATGCCTCCAAAATCCGGTGGACATTGGGAAACCGAAATGTCTTAATGGGAACGGCGTTCAGCCCTTGTAGTCTCAACACTAGGTTTTCAAGTTCCCACTGCCTACCCTGCTATATAATTAAAAAAAAAAAAACAATTACAATATTTAAAACTAAAATACACTATTAAAACTGAACGCACGCAAATCACTAATACATATATAACATATCAAGCCTCTAACATTTACCAAGTAGCCTCCACCGCAAGTGGATGCACCATCGACGTATCGAAGATACGACATCACAACGATTTATAGCGGATGTTCCGTAGAGTGTATCGTTGCTACGTGTTAATTAATCTAACCCGTTAAATCACCAGTAAGTGGCCTTGGGATAGGCTAACTGTGGTTTTATCTATATGCAAATCGGCTGTTTACTATGCGTGTTCGGTATAAAGTTGCTTTAATGTATGTATGAGCTTGATGTTAATTGTGTTTTCTGTGAGAGTGCTTTTTCTCTGGAATAGATGGATAGCTACTCGCTGAATAAAGAGTATAGCAGGGTAGGAAGAGGGACTCTAGTGTTAAGACATTCCGTTCTCCACTTTCCGCCTCAATCGCACAGCGATAAATTAAAATAAATATCTTAATCGAGTAGAAATTGAAGCCACGATCATCGCGGTTATTTATATTTAAATTAAGTTAGGAGTAGTGAGCTAAATATTCAGTAAAGACTAGTACATATACATATAAGCTACATAGTAGATATTCATTCAATGATGATATTTTTCTAATTTAATTTTGACTTAGCTCCTCAGGTATATTTGCCTAGTTTCTAAAGGTTACAAATCTAGTAACTTTTACAAACTTTGTTTTGGTAGCGTCTGTGCTCCTTTTACGGGTGCAGCAGCAAGTGCAGGGTGATAGAGTAAAATAATTCAAAGATATTCACATTTTTTGGGCGTTTTCAAAGGCGGCAGTCACTTGGTGACTTTAGCCAGCCTTCGCTTCCACCATTATGCACAGGAAATGACATCTTGGTCCATATGGCAAAAGAGAAAGCCAATCTCTCGGGCGCACTCTTTGTCTCGAACTCGACTTTGGATGACCGAAGAACAGAGCTCAAAGCCTGACACCGCGGGAGGTAAAGTTCATCCAAAAAGCTGTTAGGCGAACTCTCTCCTCTTTGGACATCCACAAGGCGAACTAGATGTCATCTCTCCTTTAGTGCTTCGTTCATGTGCTCCTGAGCTGACACCGGTGCTAACGCGTTTGTTTAGGTACTCTTATTCAGTCAGCATAATCCCAGACTTGTGGAAGAGCGCTCTCATCCACCCGATCCCGAAGAAAGGCAATGGTTCCGATCCATCTCAACCACTGATCTTCTGGTTTACCTAACTCACCACTGGGCTGCGGCTATCGAAAGCAAGGGAGAGGGCCTGGTAGTTAGTTTGATCATGGTGAAGGCCTTTGATCGAGTGTGGCATGGGGTGCTCCTTGCTAAGCTTTCATTCTATGGGCTCCCCGATAATTTATGCAAGTGGATCGTCAGCTCTCTCACTGGATTCATCAATGTCATAGTTGACGGTTTTTGCACAGAACACATGTCCGAGAACACTACGTCCTCCAAGGCTGCGTGCTGTGCCCTACGCTGTTTCTCTTGCATCCTAAACAACGTTCAGCTTCACCATCAATACATACGACTCCATTTCGCAAATGAGACATGAGACAAGCGACAACAGTTCTCGAGATTAGCGTATTCAACCAAACAAACTATAATATTATTATATATTTAAGCCTTACAATATTAGTATATATTTAACTTATAAAATATAGTTCTGAACAAGACCTAATTAATAAAATTCCCACACCAAAACTATATAAAATCCATATTTTAGCATCCCATTCTAAAATTAGAAACCATTTGCTAAGATACAGGTGATAAGGCAGGAACAGATTTACGGGCACCAGCCTCCTGGTCCCTCCTGGTCCGCGGACACCGCATTGTGCGCCGCGTCGTATTCATACGTCAACACTCAATTTATTAACCACATCTCCACTTGCAGTTGTGAAAATAGAACCGTCAATAATATAACCCTTTTTGCGTCCGTAATAAGATATACGGTGGTAAAATATGGTTTTTTTAATTGTATAGCCTTACAATTCGCGAGATGTATGGAGACTGTTTCTTTCAACAGTATATTTATTGGTTAAGGGGATTTAATTACAAACGATCTAAGTAATTGCTTTATTGATGGTATTATCGGATGCAGAACTGATAATCTCTTTGATTTTAATGTGGTGATAAGGATTTTGATTGGGAATCGTCTAGGTAATGTTTATTTGTAAAGTAAAGAAAAAATAAAAAAAGTAAAATTGTTATTTAATAATTCTAAAAAATTGCTACAAGTAGACCAATCAAAATTATTCATTGTTTTATGTAACATCTAAATCCTTTGAGGCTCAGTGAGACAATGTCTTATTACTAATGTGATAGTTGTGGATTCGGTTCCCGTTGGGAGTCATTCATTATTTAGCATTTCCATTTTCTCATTCTAGTAACGAGGCAAAGCGCGGCATTGATTAAAATTTCTGACTTTTAAATCGAATATTATCTATTCCTTCACTAACATATCCTTAGTCCCTATACAAAATTCTGTACATCATACTATAACTAAGGAACTTTGTAAATATTTTCACGTTGAATTGTTATCAAAAATCAAAGTCCTCGGGTCCACCAGCCGTTGTATCCCGATCATCTATCCCGATAGCCATCTGTAACCGATGAGTAACGTGATACACTATTGTGTTGTCTTCCAGTCGTTCACGTAATTGACTAGGATTTAAGTTACTGTACACCGGAACCGTTCGAGGGATGGTTTTCCGGCAGAAAACGTTATCTTTTTTTCTTTTTGATAAGAATTTTATCTATTGATAAGAATATTGTTTGCTTATCTTTATATAATAATCAGAGTATAGTAGAAAAATAATCAGTTTTTAGCTTTATAGTTCACACAGCAGGCAGAGGAAACCTAGTGTTGAGACACTTTGTTATCCACTTTCTGCTGGATTTTTCGCGATATTGCGTGTTGAGTGACAGAACCCCGGGCTTTCGCCTATGCCAGAATGAAGAAATGAAAATGTTAATATAATAAATAATAATTAATTCCGTCGAGTGGAGCGATCTCCACTCGACGGAATTAATCCTCGGAATAACTCTCGAATTGACGCGTCAGTCACACTCTTTTGACCCTGCGACATGAACTCATTATTTCAATAAACTTTTATATCGGTGGCAGCTTCGATTTCCACTCGCGGGAATGCACTGTTTCCATTTTCGCGGTTTGGTAAGAAAACAAAGCCCGGCGTTCAGTTCCGCCTCCCCACACGTAATATCTTGATAATTGGATGGAAAGTGGGGAACAGAGTGTCTTATCATTAGGTTCCCTCTGCCTTCCCTCGTATACGCGGAATACAACGTGAAACTAAAAACTTAAGATATTTATTTTGAAACAGCATCATCTGGAATACCTAAATATTTAATATATAGCAAGGAAATTAAATCCTAAACTGATAAACAGCTAATGGCAAACAGTTGAACTGTTTTTGTAACGTGATAGTGACTCTAATGATCAATTAAGTTATATTGAATTTTTATTTACCTTTTTCTGTACTTACTAAGAAGGATAAATGTCACTTTCTGTTATTTAAACTACAAAATAGAATATTTTTTTTTGATTTTGATGACTGTTTCCCTTTTGCGACGTACTGTACCTGACGGTTGTGAAGAAATTATATTTTAATGGAGTCGATATCTGTGTAATATACTTATGTATATATCTATATCCGATCAGGTAAAAAGTATAAGTTGTGTTTTTTCTTTTTTTAGCGTCACGCTGTCCATATACGAATATAGCAGGTGAGGCAGAGGGAACCTGGGAACCTAATGTTAAAACACTTCCGTTCCCCATTTTGGGAACTTAACACTGCTCTTTACCTTTCTACTGGAACGAGGAAGTGAAAATATTAAATATTTCATTGCCCCGAAAGAAGTAGACGCCATAAGTATCGCATTTACAGGCGCACGTTTGTGGTTCTGAAAATATACATGGTAAAATGTTATGTATAACTTTACAGTTGAGAAGAGAAGAGAAATAGAGTTTCACTATTCGATACGTAATGTCAGAGATTATTGAATCAAAACAGTCGGAATTTTTAAGACCCTGTTTATCCTCCAAAAAAGACAAAATTGTACTTATGTTACTAAAATCAAGACCGTAGAGTAAACCTAACTTATCCATTTATCTCATTTCTCTTTATCACTTATCGGGAAAATCAAAGAATCCAATCCACAAATCGACAACATTTCACTCGTATTATATGATGACATATCGGACATACTATAATTATTTGTGTAATTACTTCCCCGGACACGGCTCTCGGTTGTATAATAAATCAATTAACCAGCATTCTCATTAACATTGCACTAGCGTTATCGGGAACCAAACCGGGTACCGGTCGTCGCGTGCGCACGGTGAAAGTGTACCTGCAACATATCGTTCGTTAGTGTAAGGACGTTTAATGCTTTGGAGGAAGTATTTTCTATTATTAGTTCGGAAAATTTAAATAAAGCTTATATTTAGTATAGGGAAATCGTATCGTATCGTGTTATGGGAGGTGAGTCGTGTCGTCTGTAAACGTAATAGGTTGTGGGTTCGATTCTCGCTCCAGGAAATGATATATTTTGGGTTTTTTATTATCTCGCTCTGGTAACGAGGCAAGGCACGATGCTGTGTTCTGCGACTTAAAACGCAATGCCTCTAGATATAGGTAGAAAGTAGGGAACGGAAGTGTTCTAATGGGAACGGTATATCTTAAAACTAGGTTCCCAGGTTCCTTTTGCTTACCCTGCTATGTGCCGTGATGATAAACAAAATCTGTGTGTGTAGCGCCATGGGACAGTGCTTGGCTAAATAACGCGCGGATTGTGAGTTAGGACTCGAATCCACAACCCTCGCTTTTTCTGTTTTGGTAAAATGAAAATATTTAAGTTGTTTGTTTTCGCTGTGGCAAGATACAACGTGGTAAGGTTCTTCAAACATATGAGTTCTAGGACATTAGGCGGAAAGTGGAAAACAATAAATATTATTAGAAAGTTATTAATTTCTATAAATATTTGAAAAAATATAACATTTAACATTTTTAATTCACAAATTAATTAATCTGATTTTAAAGGAATAACGATTCTTAATTTCTATACAAACCATGTAATAACATCAAAACACGTATAAAACGCAAACTAAAGATATCACAAACGCAAGTTACCATTGATTTTATTATAGGCTAAGGTATTAAAATAGGAAAATTACTTTATAGAGAGTACATAGTATGTAATAGTGTAACACAAGTAGGCCTGATAAGAGCTGTCAGTGCGGACCGCGGACACCGCGCCGTGATAAGGGAGACAGGCCGACGTGCGGATATGTTATATTAATAATGTTATTATTATTATTTTTGTAATAAATAATCGCCTCAATACTCTGCATCTCTACATATTGGTGCGGAGGATCTATTTGTATGGAAATATGGATATTTATTTATATCCATAGTGGTAAAGTTGTGATGAAGTCAAATGACCTAGTGGATGGTTATGTAGGATGTGAACTTAACGGAGCGCCAAACGCTACGGTCTCTACATACCTCTTTCGCCTCGTCCACTGTCATGAACCTCTTCATACATGCCCTCCGGGGAGTCCTCATGCTTTTTACGTGACCTTCCTCCAGTATCTTTGATACTGTGATGTCGAAGGTCAACCGAGGTCTCCCCCTATCCCTCTTGCCACTAACTTTTCCATCATAATTTTTTGTCATTCTTTCATCACTCATTCGTTCGACGTGCCCAAACCAGCTGAGCACGTTCTTCTTCATTCTCACCGTGACATCCTCGCTAGTACCTGCCACTCTGTGTCCATCCAATCAGCTAAGCTGAGGAAATGTAGGATGTGATTTAGAAAATTACGATCTGTTCTTCAATTTGAGCGTTTAATTCTTCCAGATTGGAGAAATTAAATTAATAAAAAAATTGCCCTAACGTCAGACTCTGTTTCACTAAACCCCAATGTAATTATGAAATAAAAAGTAATCATGAATTATAATTATTAATTATTTTTTCATTCATCATTATATTTAATACTTTATTACAACATCATGATATACATCTTATAATAAAAAAAAATATATAATTTTAGTCCAAAGACGGCCACCACGGGTAGGTGATCTCTCAAGGTGATTCTTCTTTTATAATTAAAAGAAGAATGACCTCGCCCACACTAAAATTATATTCTTCTTTTTCATATATATAATTTCCAGAACAAGCCACAAAAGCAGCACTCATCCTCTCTCATATATCTTCAGCAAGCAGTACCTCCTTAGGCGGAAAGTAGAGAATGAAAGAATCTTATATACTGGTCAAACAAAATGCACGAAATAATAAAATAGAAATCTAGTCCATTAAATCTATTAAAAGTTATGTCATAATTCGTGTACAAACATACATACATATATATGTATATTATAATGATGATGAGTTGAGATGTTGTCAGCGTCCAGTCGGCGCTACGCGATAAAGTATGGACAACCACTCTAGTTAATAATGTTTTAAACTGTTATTGAATTATATATTCAATTTGTTAGTATTTTAATATATCTGTACTGTTATTTTTTAATTAATCGAGAAGCAAGAATGAATGTAAATACTTTTCTAAAAGTAAGTGATTGTAATTGAGATATCATTTTTTAAGTTATCCATAGTAATAAAAAGGAAAATATACATTTTAACAGTGTAAAATTATGTTTCTGTGTATGTAACCTAAGACTTAACTGTAATTAAATATTTTAACTGTAGTTAAGGTAGTTAGTTAACTGTAGAAAGGTTAGTTGACTGTAGAAAGTTAAAATAGTTTAACAGTAATTAAATACTTTAACTATAGTTAATCTTTAACTATAGTTAAAGTGTTTAATAAATAATATATAACTATAGTTAAAGTATTTAATAAACATTGAAATAAAACTATTTATCAGCGGGACTTACGCAAATAATATAAAAATAGATTCAAATTGAGTAAAAATCTGGGGCGTCATTAGTTCCCCTGAGTATAGCTCCTCCCCTCACTATATATTTATTGCTGAGTGGCGGAGCTGAACACCGCGATCTATCCTCTGGTAGATCGCGGTGTTCAGCTCCGTTCAGGAAAGTGAAAATAAATTTATTAAAGTCTTTCTCCAATTGAAAATTAAACTGACAACGTATTAACAGCCAAACTGCGTCATGACTACCTTAACCATTATATTAATACTAATTTTATACAATTTTCAGATTTACTAAGCTTTCATTAGAAACATTATCAGCTTCACGCTGGCTGCAAACATCAGGGTAGGCCGATAGAACCTAGTGTTAAGACACTCCGTTCCCCACTTTCCGCCGAATTCTAGATGCATTGCGTGTTGAGTGGTGGAACGCAACACCGCGCTTTGCCTCGACAACATAGCGAAGAAATGGAAAAAACAAATTTAAACAAACATTTCATCTCCACAATTGGGAATCGAAGCCACAACCAGTCGATTTTACAGTCACCCTTTGAGCCCCTGCGCCACGACTGGCCTCATTAGAAACGTTAATCGTCATTTAACCAAAGCTTAAACCACTATGTAGTTTTATATGCGCATAAAATAGTAAGTAAGTTAGACCGTTAACTCGATTATTCGAGTCCACATGATTATACTATAAAAGCTGGTATGCAAATACTTTCATACATGTTTTAATTAAAACGCTCATTCGTTTATTGCTACCAATTATGCTTCGTGGTTATCGTAGACATGGTGAAAGTGGATTCGATTAATTTATTGTGGAAATTCTATATATTATAAGTAATTGATGGTGTCGTGGCGCAGGGCACCAGCGTTTGTAACGCGACAGCTGTGAGTTCGTGTCCCATTCGGGTGAATGGGTTATTATTATATATTAATATTTTCATTTATTCGCTCTAGTACCAAGGCAATGTGCGGCGTTGAGTTCAGCCCTTCGAAACGCATTGCCTCGAAAATTTGGCGGAAAGTGGGGAACAGAGTCTTAACTTTAGGTTCCCTCTGTCTACCTTGCTATATGCGGGATACAGCGTGTAGCTAAAAAAAATAATATAAATACGTTCAATGTTTGACATTGCACTTTTTTTAATACATAATTTAAATATGTGTGAATAGTCTGTGATAAGACTACTTACAGTAGTACTAGAGAAGTCTATAGGCAAACTTTGATTTCTCCTGTAATATATGAAAACGTGCAAATACGTCTTTGTTGCACCAAATATATCACTCATATATACATTTTTCTTATACCGTGCGTTTTCCACAGCGGAAGATCGTATTTTATTTTTAAAAACAAAATCAATATAATAACAATTATTTTTATTATGGCGCAGTGAGACAGTTTCAGACTGTAAACGGGTATATGACCCCGCATACATCGCGTATGCGGGGTCATATACCCGTTCGGGGAAATTGAACATATTCATTTCCGGACTAGACGCGGCGTTGTGATCCGCCATTTACGCAATCATTCTGATTGTATTGAAAAGTGAAGAGAGTTTCTTGCATTTCTCGCTACCTATCTTGATTATACAGAACAGCGTGAATCTAAAAAAAAAGCTAATATTGTTTAAATAAAAACCTAACTGATTTTTATATTTTTCTCAAATATACATTTTGTAACATCATAATAAAACCAACTGTACTAATCTTCATACTACAATTCTCTGTTATTTATAGATGTAAGTGGGGGAGTTTTATCTCTTCTTACTTTAATTGAACTATTTAATTATGTACGTATATTGAGTCTCACCTATTACTTTTATTGCACTTAGTAAGTTGCTAATCTCTCTCTCTCTCTCTCTTTATGGCTTGTAATAAATCTCTATATAAATAAACTAATATATATCATATTTATAAGACGACTCCACTAGTAATGAAATGATATGTTAACTACGAATCGCCAAGAGAGGTCAGTTGTGTCGCAGGGGCATAAGCGTGCGACTGTAAACAGGACTGGTAGTGGGTTCGATTCCCACTCGAGGAACTAAAATATTTAATAAGTTATAATTAAGCTCTCTTCGCTTTAGTAACGAGGCAAGCGCGGCGTTGAGTTCCGCCACTCACGAACACGGAATATCGGAGGCAGATATACTGGAATATATCAGCTAAAGTATAAGAAATCGTGTTTATGGCGACGCCTCTTTTCCTAGCATGACTAAGTGTGCTGGACGTGTTTTTCGGTAAGATGAACGATCACATTTAATCATATACTCAACTCAACCATTGCACCGTCAGTTAGTAAATAAATACTTTTCTTAGTAGGGTAAGCAGAGGGAACTCGGGAACCTAGTGTTAAATTACTTTGTTCGTATTAAGTCTCTGCCGTTCCCCATTTTCCGCTGAATTCTCGAAACATTGCCTATTGAATGGTAAAACTCAACACCGCGCTTTACCTACTTACCATAGCGATGAAATGAAAATATTAAATTGAAATATTTATTTTCCTTAAGTCGGGAATCGAACCCACACACCCACCACGACTGGCCTCAATTTAAATCACACCGTATGACCTTATTTTGTATTACATCATATATATATATATAATATATTTCACACACGCGTGTTCCATACATGTTATAACATATCGACGTATACGAGTCAACCTCTTTCGCTTCTTCCAATGGTAACCTTCTTTTGACGCATGCTCAGGAGAATTGTTCATGTGAGTTGCTTTTTGACTGTACCTACATATATTTATATGTATCTATAGATATACCTACTTGTTATTGGAGCAATGTAATATAAGTATATTATGTATGCAATTGTCCAATTTGAGGCTGTTGTGGGTTCGATTCTCAATCGAAGGAATGAAATATTTTATTAAAAAAATCAGCTTCACGCTGTATCCCGCACACAGCAGGATAGTCAGAGGGAACCTAGTGTAAGACACTCCGTTGCCCACTTTCTACCGAATTCTGGAGGCATTGCGTGTTAAGTGACACCAGAGCGAAGAAATGGAAATATAAATTTAAGTAAATCTTCAATCTTCAATCAATCATCTGCTCGAGTGCGGATCGAACCCACAACCATTCGGTTTACAAGTCACACTTTGTGCCGTTGCGCCACTACTGGCCTCGAAAATATCTTGAAAATATTTTATATTTTCATCATTTTCTCACTCTCAATTCCGTTACTCAACAACAATGCTTAGAGACTTCAGCGGAAAGTGGGAAATGGAAGTGTCTTAACAGAATAAAGTTGCTTAAACTCTTAACATTGGGTTCCCAAGTTCCCTCACCCTCCACTGTTATGTACATGGGGATACAGAGTAAAATTATAAAAAAATCTTCAATTTACTAAGGAAGCTTGCTAAGTCGTGACATTATTCAACTTGGATAAATGCAGACTTCAAAGTGAAATAAAGAAAAAGAAAACAACGTAAAGATAATTTACTTTGTGACGGTAGTTCATACCTGAAGCATTGTTAAGGACTTTGTTCTCGTAGTAATAATATCATAAAGATCCGTCCAGTATGTACTGTGTCGATTTTTTTGTGAAATTTACAAGATTAATAATAAAAGCTATTTAAAAAAATTGGACCGTTTTCAAATATGTATCCGTTGGTACATGTTAGTGATAAGACACTTCGTTCCCATTAAAATACTTCCAAATCCGTCTTTCCGCCGAAATTTAGAAGCATTGTATGTTGAGTGGTGGAATTCAACGCCGCGTTGTGCGTCATATTCCCTGAACGATGAAGAATTAAAATACTAAATATTTCATTTCTTCGAGAGGGAATTGAATATATAGCCTGTCGCGTTTCGCTGGGCCACTACAAGCCCGACTAGAAACATTTAGATACCTATATCTCAAAAATTCCACTTTTAAGTTGATTAAAAAAACAAATTTGGTGATATAATGTAACTAAGGCAAAGCGCGGCGTTGAGTTCCGTCACCCAACACGCAATGCCTCCAGAACATGGCGGAAAGTGAGGAACGGAGTGTCTTAACATTAGGTTCCCTCTGCCTACCCTGCTATGCTATACAGCGTGAAGCTGATTTAATTTTAATTTTTTTTTAATATTACCATAAGAACATCACATCATTATTTCCAACACAATTTCAAAGGAAATAAACACAAAAACTCCATTTCCACATAAAACTATTTATAACCAATACCTAAACTAAATCCAGCCATAATCCTCTAGTAATATTAATAAGGTTTGCATATTAATTATGTTAACAAGATCTGAGTAGCGATCGCACTTATCTCTAGATCGAACCTGCACTGTACGAGGTAGAGGAATTAAATCAATATTATCTTATCTGCGGCTACCACATACCCGTATGTATGTGGATCTCGTTAGTGGCATTCGCTGGTTATGTGGATTTAAAATGGTTATATGTTAGTGTTTGGTATTATAGATTTAAATTTAATAATACAGCTATGTATAGTTTTTTTAGCTTCACGCTGTATCCCGCATATTGCAGGTTAAGCAGTGTTAGGACACTCTGTTTCTCACGTACTGCCAAATTTTCGAGGCATTGCGTGTTGAATGCTGGAACTCCACTACGGGCTTTTGCTTTGATGCCAGAGCGAAGAATTCCCCCGAATGGGTATCGAATCCACAAACGCCGCGTTTACAGTCACCAGCTTATACCATTGCGTCGCGACGGTGTCTTCCTTTGCTATAATTATATGGTTTGTATAAGCAAATTTGTTAGTCATTTTGTGTATTATATTGCAAAATTTAACGCCGCATTCTGCCAGTACGAGGAAAATAAAATAATTTAACTAATATCATACTAGTACGAGCCAAAGCGCGGAGTTAATTCGGTTTCGATGTGAAAAGTGAGCAGCGTGAACGAAAATGTTTTAATGAGAACGGAGTGTCCTAACACTAAGTTCTCTCTGACTAACCTACTGTGTGCGGGTTACAGCGTGAAACACGTGTTAACACTACTTAAATAGAACCAAACAACCCATACGAATGTAATTTTCTATATACTCACACTCACACGTGACCAGCCTCCCGCCCCGGGACACTTTCCAATCCCGCGTCGTAACTACAATGGGTGCACCTACACTTCATGTAGAAAGTGCATTTGAGCTTGGCCACTGATCGTTTCGACTTGCTTTAAATTTACTTGGAAATTGTGGCATATAGCACAAAATATACAATTCTTGTATGATAAATTTGTTTTGGTAATGTGTGTTGAGTCGCGGAACTCAACGCCACGTTTTTTTGTATCAGAGCAACGAACAGGAATTATTTATAAATAATAATTTTATCTTGCGAGTGGCGATCGAACACACAACTGTCGTGTTACAGTCACACGCTTGTGTCCCTGAGCCACAGTGACCTTAATATATTTTTAAATCTTTATAAGTTTTTGGTAGGTATACTCGTATTTATAGACTTTAATAATTATGATTTTATTTTTATTATTTTATACATTTAGTACTTATTCAATTGGTTTTCTGCCAAATTGGGTATTTTGCGTGTTAAGTGGCGGAACTCAACGCCGCAAATAAAACACTTAAAACCCCACCCGATATTAAGTAGTCGTTTTATAATGAGTTTTAGGCGTTAGCTAAGAACTCAATTATAAAATTATAAAAGTAATTTATAAAAATTACATACTTTTAAGTAACGAAAGTGCACAAACAACTGAATTAACGTTGAACATACACGTAAAGTATGTAAATGACAGACAAAATTTTTGATGTAATTGATATTTATTAATACAAAACAAATTTAGATAGAAGATTACAAGAAATATGAAAGAATTAATGAAAATAATCATTTTATTCCTAAAATAATTGTTAAAATGAAAGATGGATAAGAATTTTAAATGAAACTACACAACTACAAAAATCGCATATTTATATATGTCATATTTTAAATTGCAACATTTTTTTAAAATGTCTTAATGGGAACGGAGTATGTTAACACTATGTTCCTAGGTCCCTCTGCCTACCCAGCGGTAACACATTTTTTTGGTAACAACGTTTTAAACACTACATGAGAACGTCGGATATATATGATTAATCCAGTTAAAAAGTTTAATCTAAAAAATATTACACATTTTGATCGCGAAAATTAAAGTTACTAATATAATCAACTAGTTTTCGTAGTACAATAGAAAGTTAGTACCGGACAAGGAGCCCGCGGACATGTTCTAGTGTGCATCGAATGCTCGCCCTGGTCTACTGATTTGCATAAGTTAGAGCTAACTGTGATTTACATTAGTTTGGTGTTGGTACGTGTTAGTACGTAAAAAATACGTTAAGTAACTTTTTTTCTCAGCTTCACGCTGTAACCCGCACACGGCAGGGTAGGCAGAGGGAACCTAGTGTAAGACACTCTGTTCGCCACTTTCTGCCGAATTCCGGAGGCTTTGCTTGTAATGTGGCAGAACTCAACGCCGCGCTTTGCCTCGACACCAGAGCGAAGAAATGGAAATATAAATTTAAGTGAATATTTCATCTACTCGAGTGGAGATCGAACCCACTACCAATCGGTTTTACAATCACACTTTGTGCCGCCGCGCCACGACTGGCCACAAATAAGTTTAGTAACTTAACATAATGATATTGACTTAATTTTATGATATTTGAGGCCTGAAGTGGGGCAGGGGCACAACTGTGTCATTGTTAACGCGACTGGTTGTGGGTACGATCCCCGCTCGGGAAAATGAAATGTTCTTTTAAATTTATATCTGGTGTCGAAGTCTGGTGTGGCGTTTAAATATGCCACTTAACAAGCAATGCCCTCCTCAGATTTCGGTGGAAAATGGGGTACGGAGAATCTTAACACTGGGTTCTCTCTGAAACTGAAATTAATGATGATCAAATGATCCCTTTAAATTTATTCAGTGTTAAAACAAAAAACGGAATTCCATATTGTAATAAAAAAAACCCTACCACTCCGTTCCCATTAAGACATTATTTATTCAGAGAATATGTAGAGTTCATTAAATTTCTTCATTATATTTTTCAGTATTGCAGTATATCCAGTTTATTATGATTTTTTAGGGTTTCGTACCCAAAGTGTAAAACAGGATTCGATTACTAAGAGTCCGTTGTCTGTATGTCTGTCCGCCTGTCACCAGACTATCTCATAGAACGTCCCCTTTTGTAATTAAATGATTAGATTACAATGATAAATCGATGAAAAGTGGAGAGCGGAGTGTCTTAGCACTAGGCCATAGTAAGGACATACATAGATACGTCACAACTAATCTACCATGATGTTATTATTTAGTAAATTCCTATAGGACTGACACTACTGACAATGTAACCCGACTGGTATAGGTTCGATTCCCACTCGAGGAAATAGAATATTTATTTAAATTTATATTTCCATTTTTCGCTCTGGTGTTGATGCATACTATTTATTCCACTACTAAACACTCAATGCTTCCAAAATTCGTCTTAACACTGTTTTGCCTCCCTAGATTTTTTTTTGCTTATTAATTTAACCTAACGTTAAGTTAACCTAATATATTACTCAGTGAATTACCAACTTCCCTTAATAGTCCACTAAGGGAAATTGAGTCAGCTCGTTGAAATTTTTCAACGTTCCCAACAAGACCATGTTTGTATAACAAATATTACGACTATACACAACTAGGACGTGTGTGGGCGTTCCGAAAGCACACTATCATATTTATATGAATGTAATTGATGAAAATTGCACAGCACTGTCGGGCCTTCGGAGTTATGACCTGCTGGTACTTTATTTGCTCTGACCTAATTGGTAATGATATGTTAATTTATAATTAAATGAAAATTAAATCAGCTTCACGCTGTATCCCGCACACAGCAGGGTAGGCAGAGGGAACCTAGACACTCCATTGCCCACTTTCTGCTGAAGGCAGAACTCAACGCCGCGCTTTGCCTCGACAACAGAGCGAAAAAATTGAAATATAAATTTAAGTAAATATTTCATCTCCTCGAGTGGGGATCGAACCTACAAGCAGTCAGTTTAACAGTCACGCTTCGTGCCGCTGCGCCACGACTGGCCTCATAATTTATATAATAGCATAATTTATAATTATCAAATTGATTTCAGGTTTGTGTTCAAAGGCAAATGGATTTTTAATATTTTGCTAGACGATTGTTTTTTTTTTATGAACGAATCAGCTCCGAGCGCCAGGATGAGGCCAGTCGTGGCGCAGGGGCACAAAGTGTGCCTGTAAATCGATTAGTTGTGAGTTCTATCCCCACTCGAGGAGATGAAATATTTATCTACATTTATATTTTCATTTCTTCGCTGTGGTGTCGAGGGGAAAGCGTGGCGTCGAGTTCTGCCACTTAACACGCGATTCCTTCAGAAATTGGCGGAAAGTGGGAAACCGAGTGTACACTAGGTTCCCACTGTCTACCCTTCTGTGTGCGGGATATTGAAAAAAAATCAACTCCGATGGATCGATGGTCTTATGAAGGATTGCTGGATTTGACTGGCTGAGGAACGCAGAGGTTTGGCGCACCCTGAATGCGGCTTAAGTCCAGCAGTGAATACGAACAGGAGATAATTGACTGATAGATGAATTATTTTAATTTTTAAATCTATAAGCAATTCTATACGCTATGATTCCAGGAGCATTTTGATATTTGTAGGGAAATATAATATTTTATTTGTTGATCATAGAATGTGCATTATAAAGTAAAGTACCTCATATCATACAGATCTCTTTTTAAGGTTCATTTTTGTCGTTAGTTTTATCGAATGTATTCAGTTCTAAGAAATCGATAATTTTAGCTTCAGGTTTTTATTAATTATATTAATTAATTCGTACAATAATAACAACCTTGCACCACTTGTTACCATCAAGCTGTTGCTTGTGAGATGACAAAATTCTACGTTGTGTTTACCAGATGGAGGAAATTACATCAGCTTCACGCTGTATCCACATTTAGTAGAGTAGACAGAGGGAACCTACTGTTTAGACACTCCGTTCCCCGTATTTTGTCCAGTTTGAGATATTGCGTGTTGACTTAACGCCACAATTTGTCTTATAACTAGAGTGAAATGAATGTAATTAATTTATCTTATCCCAATCAAACCCACAACCTTTATAGTAACTAAAATAATAAAAATAAATAAACTAAAACGATTCGTTACTAAAGAATTCAACGAGTGACGGGGATAAGAAAAAAAACATATTTTCTCTTTTTCGCCATTTTAGTGTGGTGTTTATCACCATACTCTATCAAAATAATATAAAAAAAAATAAAACATGAAATTAAATTAGGTTCACGCTGTATACCTAGTGTTAAGACATTCCATTCCCCAATATCCGTTGAATTCTGGAAGCATTGCATGCTGAGTGGTGGAACTCAACGCCGCGCTTTGACTCGAAACCAGAGCTAAGAAAATATGAATTTAAACAAATATTACATTTCCACGAATGGATATCGAATCCACAACCGGCCAGTCGCACCGCAGGGGCACAATTCTGCGCCACGACTGGCCTCTGAAAAGAAAACATAAATATAAAAAAAAACAAAATTTAAAGTCATATCCAATACATTTATAAAGCTGTTATAAATGCTCGCATGTAGATCTGTGTACGCTACATCAGTCAATTGTTGGAGCTGTCGCTGGTAATGGTGCAGTGATTGCTCCGAGCGATACCGTACAGCGTACGGCGTAGGTTATTTCGTTTTTGTTTATACAATTTTCAACTTAAGTTTTGTTAAGTAAAGAAAAGAAAAATAGAATATGTTATAGGTTATTTTACTTTTATTCGTTTTCGGAATTTTAGGTGAACTTGTTCGAAATTAATTCCTCCTTTTTCTACAGTTTAATGTTTAATGATGTTATTTTTAAAATGTAATTATAATAATTTTATATAATATTATATATATTTTTTATAATTTAATGTTTATACACATTTACTTCTCTTATTTTAATTTATTTTCGGATTATCTTAACATAAGGTTTTTTCTGCTTAACCTGCTGCCAAACAAAAACATTTACACGTATGATACCATAAATAGTTAACGGTAAATCCTTACACAAACAAACTCTCATCTGGTCCGCGATCAGTAGCGTTTATCCGTTGATCATGACAATGCGTCTGCGCATGCAACGCAATTATTCAAATAAGCTGGTCATACGATTTAGTTGCAACATTGAAAGTATAGACAAGGCTAGATATTTAGAAATTACAAATTTAATTATAAATTTTATTTTGTTTTTATATATTAAATACAAAATTAGCGCAGTTTCAGTTTTTTTCCTTAACATGATGAGGGAATCTAGTATTTAAGCACTTATTCCCCATTTTTCCAATTAGCCTTTGAGCCCAATTTTCGGGATATTGCGTGTTGGGTGGTGGAATTAAAAAAAAGAGCGATAATATGTAAATATTTTATTCCCATAACAGAGAATGGAATCCACTGGTAATGTGGTACAGTCAGGTGTTGTGTTTATATTATCAATGCATGTAAAGTTAATATTTTTTTCCCTTAAAAATAAGTTAAAATATTACTTAAAGAAAACTTTAAAAGGAACAAAAATTAAGTATATCTTCATAATCTCCAAGATAAAACGAATAAATTTAAAAAGTCTTTGATTGTTAGTTATAAGGACTACACTTATTTTACAAAACCCCAAAACTCACAAGTTTCGAAAATTGGGTGAATGTTGGTGAACAGTGTACCTCTAGGTCCGCTCTTCCTACCGGGAATAGAGCTAAAAATAACATATAAAAAATAAAATAAAAAAATTATAGTAAAATATATAAGGGCTAATCTAAGCTTTAAAGCTCGTTTCGTTAGAACGTATATAAATCACTTGATGGAACATGCATCGTCACTGTTTGTTCGCGTGTGCTCAATTACAGGGCCCACGATAATAATAATAATTTATACTTGGATATCAGTGTATTTGCTTTGTTGATTTATTTTTTTTACCTATTCTTAAATTAAATATATCTTATATCTCTTTTTAACCTCAGGTTATATTACTTGGTTCTCGGAATGAGGCGAAACGCGGCGTTGAGTTCCGCAAGTTAACATGCAATGTCTCCAGAATTCGGCTGAAAGTGGAGAACTGAAGTGTCTTAAAGGAAACGGAGTGTCTTAAACCTAGGTTAGGTAGGTAGACGGGACACAGCGCAAATTAAAAAAAAATGTCTGTAGCGCAGACAGATATGACAAAATCACTATATGGATTTGTCTCTAAAAATTCTATAAATACAATATCGGTTTCTACACTTAAAATTCACATTTCTATCATAATTTTAACATATTCTACTATAAAACCGTATCTACTATCAAAATAATAGTTAAAATGCCATATAAATGTAGTTATTTCACATATTCCGCAAGTTTTACGCAAGCAAACTCGCAGCTATGAAATGCAAATGGGCAATGGGCATATGTGATTTCGGATATGCATAAACGGTACACATAAATCTATTTACGTGTACATTGTACGACGGCTCCTTAATCAAAATCTCAATACAATCACGAATCACGATGTTACCAGACGGAAATGTTCTTATGTTAAATTGTAATAAGGATTTTGGTTCTCGTTAGTCGATGTACAGAAAATACTGGTAAATTTTGGGTGGTCTATTTATATTAGTGTGTGTTATGGTATGGATGAAAGTTAATTAATTGTATGAAAGAATATACTTTGTATATACGAGATCATCTGTTCGTTCGTCTATCATACATTTCGATTTAGGCCCAAATGTTGTATGCTATAATTAATAATCTATATAACACACCAACCAACCCTTTTAGCCTACTTAAGAAATTGTTAAATTATAATATAGCTCTTGATTCTCGTTAGTCAATGTAGAGAAAATATTGGTAAAAATTGGTTGGTCTATTAATGTTATTACGGATGAACGTAATGTTTTTGTATGAACGAAATTGCCTTGCCTTGTGTTATTACGTCATTTGTCCGTCTGTCATCTGTCTTGTGTGTCATGGAATTCGATTTTGATTTCAACTTGGGGGTTTTTGATATATCTACACATATCTAGGAACATTTTTATCTTCCTTTGGACACATACTATATTATGTCTGACACCAGAACGAAGAAATGTAAATAAGATATTTAATTTTTTCTAGTGGGAATCGAACGCACTACCTGTCGTGTTTACAATTACACGCCAGAGCCCCTGCGCCACGACTGGCCTCAACTACACTATAATAACTTAGCAAAAGTATATATTATAAAGAGAAATGCTTAGAATCTCATAAATATTAATGAAATTACATTTAAAGAGCAAAATCACTTTAACGAATGCCTCATCAGGTTATTAATCTACGCGATCGCGTGCCTGCGCCGGCGCTAGCATATCGTAATAGTAACTACTAGTACATACATACATACATACATACATATGTCTATAATTGAAACTTATTTCTTATTATTATCAAGTTATTATTATGGAGGTCGTTGTGGCCTGGTGGCAAGGTGGGCAAGGGTGCGTCTGTTAAAGCGACGGTTGTGGGTTTGATTCCCACTCGGGGGAATATTATATAAAACAAGAAGAGGATAATATTTAATGTTTTAATTTCCTTGTTCTGGCAACGAGGCAATGCGCGGTGGTCAGTTTTTGCTTCAATAAGATGAATGCCAGGAGAGTTTGGTAAAAAGAGGATAACGTGAGTGTCTTAACACTAGGTTTCCAAATTTCCTCTGCTTACTCTGCAATGTGGGGGATTCAAATATAAAGATAAATAGATTGTCTTATGATATATTTTTAAAGTATCATTTCACTCTAAGGTTAGACAAATATTTAAGAAAAAGTTAAAAATATTTAACAGAGTGGGATTCGAACCCACGCCTTTCCCTATCCTCTTGGAAACTATCCAAGAGGATAGGGAAAATATAAGGATATTTTGACGTAGTGTGATGAGCTCAGAACACTAAGCTCATCACACTACGTCAAAATTCTTATACGTTTGTTACAATTTATTCATATAGAAAAAGTGTAACGTTGATTTAACGCCTATCGCGCATTATTTGAAAAATCTACGGAAAGTGGGGTGAAAGATGGAGTGTCCTAACACTAGATTCTGCTATCTCACTGATATCTGCCTATCCGGGATATGCTATACGGGAAGTTGTTTTTTTTACACTAATTTATATATTCTTAAATAGTTAAACTTGTTGAGTTAGCTCAATAAAAATATTTTATGACATTACGAGCACTGCTACTTGAGATTCCAGTCACACATCCCAACAATTACTGAAGCAATTAACCCGTCCAATAAACAAAACCTCCATCAGTCTATATCACGAATGTTCCATGAATACAAATACTCATATTAATAACTATAGCTTGCGACAGGGGTGCAGAACCTTTTATAATATGGAGAAGGAAAAGAAAAGGAAGGCCATTTTCTGTATATACATTAAGAAATTTATAATAACATTGGGGAAATCTTCAAAAAGATCTTGAGAAGAGAGTTTCTAGGGTAAAAAGTAAGCTATAGTACTAGGAAACGTGTCCGTCAAAATCGAATCTATGGCCCAACCAGGGCTAAAAATATTCTACTGATTTAGTTTATTATTTTTTGATGCTAAATAAAATAGTAAAATTATAAAAAAAATTAAAAAATTTAATTATCTTCACGCTGTATCCCGCACACAGCAGGGTAGGCAGAGGGAACTTAGTGTTAAGACACTCCGTTCCCCATTTTCTGCCGAATTCTGGAGGCATTGCGTATTGAGTGGCAGAACTCAACGCCGCGCTTAACCTCGACACCAGAACGAAGAAATGGAAATATAAATTTAAATAAATATTTTATCTCCCGAGTGGGGATCGAACCCACAACCAGTTGGTTTTACAGTCACACTTAGTGCCGCAAAGCGCGGTCTTGAGTTATGCCACTCAATACGCAATGCCTCCATAATTCGGCAGAAAGTGGGGAACGAAGTGTTATACTAGGTTCCCTCTGCCTACCCTGCAGTGTGCGGGATACAGCGTGAAGCTGACAAAAAAGACAGTATTAGTAAAATCTACCACTAGTTGGCCGCACCTGGACGAGCCACTGCAATGTATGAGCTGTATGACGTGGAACGACGAGATACAAAGGAATGATCGCGTGCCTCGTTACAATCGGGTTGAATATATCTTGTTATTTTTTTATGTGTATTAAAATTGGCCTTAGATATGTTATGGGACGATAGTTTTTTTTTAAATTTGCTTATTTAAAATTAGGTTCCTACACTTCCGTTACGCATACATAAAGTGAAAAACCGAATGTCAGATAACGGATAATCGTTGTATGGCCTAATGAGCATTTTAGTTTTCAAATTCATGCGTTATCCTGCATATAGAAATATATAAATGGAACTTAGTATTAAGACATTTCGTTCTAGAGGCGGAACTCAACGCCGCGCTTTTTGTCATTAAGGTCCAAAGTGTTTCATTATCGTACCATAAGTTTTGTGCTAGTATATTTTTTAACATGTTTCTTATTTAAATTTTTTTTGTACGTTCACGCTGTTACCCCGCACAAAATGAAAACAGAGTATGAAGTGTGAATCTAGGAACCTAGTGTTAAGACACACCGTTCCCATGCCATCTTGCCACTGCACCACGATGACAACAACATAAGACAAAACAAGATTAAAAAAAGATAGTTACAAAAGACATTTAAATATACGATAGTTTATAACTACATCATTAAGCAATCAAAGCAAGCAAGGATATTATAAATTTAGCAATATTTCTTAGTTATGATTGTAATTTGAGAGAAAGTAACAATGCAATTTGATATAACGAACGTACATACGAGTATGTCACTCGAGTGGGAGGCAGCCTACTTTGCCGGTTTGCTTTGTGGTACTCCTACATACTATGTGTTCGATATTATATATTTTGATTNCGATGACAACAACATTATAAGACAAAACAAGATTAAAAAAAGATAGTTACAAAAGAAATTTAAATATACGATAGTTTATAACTACATTATTAAGCAATCAAAGCAAGCAAGGATATTATAAATTTAGCAATATTTCTTAGTTATGATTGTAATTTGAGAGAAAGTAACAATGCAATTTGATATAACGAACGTACATACATATGTCACTCGAGTGGGAGGCAGCCTACTTTGCCGGTTTGCTTTGTGGTACTCGTACGTACTATGTTTTCGATATTATATATTTTGATTAATACATGTTTATGATATTAATAGAATATGGCTCTTGCGAAATTTGTAGGAATCGTATGTTTTTAATTACTATTGTAGAGTTATTGTTTGAATTTTAGATTTGGTTGTTTTGTTTTTGTATGGTAAAGTGGAGAAGAGAAGTAAAAATATAGGTATATCTATCACATTTGGTATCCTTTTTTTCTCTGTTCGTTTCCTCCTTTGCTTGATAAGCAGAGAGATAACGTTCATAGATCATTATTATTTCAAATTTCAATAGTATTGGGCGCTTTGTTACGGAACCTAATACTGCTTATTGCCTCATTAATTAATGTGATCATTATTTTTCGGCTCAAAACGGCAAAAAGTCGGTTTTTTTTCGTTAATTAGCAATTTTATTAACTACTATATAAAAAGCTACATTTGACTATTTCATGTAGAATACGGTAATAATTCAGTTTACTTTGGTTTTTTTGTTTATCATGATTTTGCTTTACGTTTGCGTACCATTTCGAAAAACGAGATATTTTTACACTCCAGTGCCGTTTTTGGGGACACCGGAATAAACAGGTGCAAAGCGGGGTTTGTCTGGTTTTACAACATATAACTAACTACATTATGAATACCTAGCAATATTAGCTATAACATCCTACACGAATAATAAGATAGAAAAGGACATCTCTATACGGTTATACATTATTTTGAAGAACAGAAATATGAAACTTCCAAAATGATAAGCATCGTGATCTCTGATAACTCTAGCTGATGCAACCAAAAACGCTCTACAAAAGTATCTTAGTTGAATCTTAAATTTCTTAGTTGAGTGAAGTCTCGCAAAACGTTTATGGGTCATACAAGCATAATATCGATATATATTAGTAATAACAATAAATCAACGTCCTTACGTAGGCACTAGTGTGCACGAATCACTCGATTTGGCTCCCGTTATCTTCCTACGTATTTATAATAGTTATATATTATACGATCTAACCTATGTAAGTTTTGTATTTTCTTATTTGGACCGAGTTTTCTGTGTTAATTTTTATTTTCTTTGCTCTCTAACGCCTGTATAGCTTCACGCGGTATCATGAATAGAGTATAGGCAGGTAGAGAATTTGGGAGTTTTAGCAGATACACTGTTCCTAGTAGGACACTTCTGTTTGCTACTTTTTTTCGAATTTTGCAGGCAAAGCGTTTCGAGTGGCGGAACTCAACGCCTCACTTTGACTTCCAGAGTGACGAAAATGAAAATATTTAGTATTTCATTATTATTTTGCGTTTACTGAGAGGTAAGTCGTGTCGCAAGGGTACAAGCCCAAGTAAACGCAACAGGTTGTGGGTTCGATTCCGTCTCTAGGAAATGAAATATTTAATATTTTTATTTCCTTGCTCTGGTAACAAGAAAAACGAGGAAAGTGGGTAACGGTAGTCTTAATGGGTACGGAGCGTTTTAACATTAGGTTCTCAGGTTCCGTCAGTTTACCCAACATGCGCATGTTCCAGAATAAAACAAGAAAAAAATATTCTAAAGTATACTCTATTATATAGATTTCTTTAATAAATTGAATATTAATAGCAAAAAAAATCAATCCCAACTGATAGAGACATTCCTGTGATTAGCGCGTTAACAAAGAAACGCCACTTATAATATAATATTATTTATTATAAACTAATATAACAACTTCCACCAACATCCACAACTTCTACATACAGACCTTCATTAGTTCTAAATCTGACATACCCGGAACACCCCGATTGCGGTTACATTACGGTGCCCGGACCTGGACACGCGTGGGACGGGCTGGTAACGGGAGCTAAATCAGGCGAAGTTATTGGTCGCGGGACACGTGAACGCTGATTAATAGAACTTGTTGTATGAAATGTTTTATTATTATTATTATTTTAATAATAATAATATTGTTAATATAATATTTTTAATATTGATAAAAATTTTAGTAGATTTTTTTTTAGTTTCACTGATTGCACTGATCGAGAGAGAAACTTTTCTTTTGTGTCTGTAAGCGCTACAGTCCTGGATTCGATCAAGCCTCGGGGAAATGAATTATTTTATTTTCTCCCTTTGGAAACAAGACATAGAGCGGAGTTCAGTTCCGCCTTGACGTCATGATATTAAATCCTGTCTATCATATTCGATATCTGGTTAGTGTGTGAAGCTAAAAAAAGAACATCGTATATATATAAGCTAACCTAATCTAAGCTAACCAGTGGTGGAGGAACTTTGGAAAATTATAAAAAAAATGATTCCAACCAAACGAGTAACTAACACTGTTCCACTGCACCACGAGAGTCTATTTATTTTAAAGTATAAAATATATAGGCTTGTATCTCACTGTCAGCCAGTAGCTACAGTTACGCGGAACAAGCTCACGCGTGAAACACGCCGTGATAGGTGTCAGTGTTATCAGTTCAGAAATAGCTTTTGTGCAATTTAATAGATAATTGCATATGATTTTAAGTAATGGTCAAGGTAGATTTATAGATTTTTTTTAAATTATTATAGTTTTTTTTTATTGTTCTAAATTACAAAGCAATTTTTATTTATGATCGGTAAAAAAAAATCTTCACTCTAGATTAATTCGATAAAGGAATGGAAAAAAAAAACAATTGTATTATAATCACAGTTGTAATTGAAACTTTTTATAGAAATAAAAAAATGCGGTCCAAAAATACCCAAAATAGTACAAATCGATTTTATGGGTATTTTCAGACCGCATTTTTTTAAATAAACACACATTAAATATAGATGAGCATGATTTTTTCGATCTAACAGAGTAAGGCTCGTCTTTGAGCCTAAAATTTAACAAAAATGAATGGTTGGAGCTAACAAGACAAAACACGGTGTTAAGTTCCGCCACTAAATATCTTGAAAATTAGGTGGACAGTGGAGTACGAACGATTTTAACACTAGGCTAGTTGAGAATGGAGTGACTTTCTACCAGGTACTTCATAAAACAATTATTTTCACATACATAGTTATATGTACTTTAGTTTTTTTTTTTGTACTTTATAAACTAAAACTAAGAAACACTTATGCCCAGGAAGTACAGTATTACTAAACAGTAAATACTACTATAGTATCGAAGTATACATGATCCAATCGTAAGTAACAGAACGTTAGGACGCACGGAACACCCTGTATCAGTCATCTCGTTCTGGCCAACTAATACCTTAATTAAGTGTAAAGGCCTTCGGTAGCAGTGCGTGGGCTAATGGAGAAAACTAAATAGTACCTGTTTACTGTTCAAGCTTCAAATAAGTCAAGAAATTTAAAGAAATCTGTGAGGACATTGTACGTATGTAATGTATCATGTGAATGTATCATGTGAATGTAAGCGCTGTGAGCTGACGATTGTGAGTTCGATTCTTATTTTTTTTATTATTATACTAGCTTGAAATGTGGGCATAATGGCTGATGCCCATTGTTGGGCAAGGCATTTCACTCTTACCTATTTCGTATATCAGTCAGGCGTGTCATGGTTCAGCTCATCTCGCCATCTCCGTTGTCTGTCTGCCGATTTTCGTTTTACAGTTTGAAGCCAAACAGTTAGGACTTTTTGCCCACGACCCTTGAGGCATTCGGCAGATGTGTCCGGCGCTGTCCTATTTTAGCCTAGCAACCTTAACTTAACTTTACCGATTTTACACGAGTGCGGAGTTCAATGTCCGATCCTTATTTGGAGTAATGATTTCTTATCTTCTCATTTTTTCTTTGTTAATATAGATAGGAATATTTAAAGTATAATGTATAAAGTATAAATAATAATGTTGTAATATGATACTAAAGACGGCAACTGTTGAGTTTCTTGCCGACTTTTCTCAGCAGAACTGTCTTCCGAAAGAAGGTAGATTTATGTTCATTTAATGATTCCAAACTGCAAAAGTCTATTTAAATGAATAATATTTAATTTTTAAGGTTCCGTACCTCAAAGGCAAAATCTCCTCACACGGAACTTGATGTCTCCCCCTAAAATTGTCCTTCCTTGATGTCCTTGTATCCTTCTGACAAGATCCTTTATCTCAAGATCATGTAAAGAAATTAAACTGAAATTAATATCAAATATTCGAAAAATTAACTTTTTGAATGTAATCACATTTGCCGTTTAATAAAAAACTATAAGATACTTTCCTCGTGTGGACAGTTATTAAACTTGGCACAAAATGAGAACTTACAATACAAATAAAGGAAATATTCTGAAAAGTTCAAAATTATTCAGTTTCATAGAGAAATATAAATACAAACTTATATTTATTGTTCATTTCATACCAAATAAATCCATACGTCTGCAAACTTTAATTTGTCAACTTTTATAAATTGTTCTTCTCGTAGTTGTCTTTCCCGAATCTCAAAATTGGTACAGAACCTTCGAGCAAATCCGACTCGTACTTATCCGATTTTTTTATTTAAACTTAATATTCAAATTTTAGGGGGAGACCTCGGTTGACCTTCGAAAACACAGTATCAAAGATACTGGAGGAAGGTCACGTAAAAAGCATGAGGACCCCCCGAAGGGCATGTATGAAGAGGTTGATGACAGTGGACGAGGCGAAAGAGGTATGTAGAGACCGTAGCGTTTGGCGCTCCGTTCTTTCTGACTACCCCGCAAGGGATAAAGCGTGAAGCTAAGTTAAGTTAAGTAAAGTTAATATTCACTATTTCAAAAGAACACACGTTTGAATTCAAACCTCCATTTTAATATTTGAACTTACTAATTCAGTTAATTATGTCGCCAAGATCAATCACGGAGCCCCAGTACGCACAGTAGTGCGCGTTGTACCACAAAGGGGTAAATGTTGACACTGTGACACACCACTTCTGATAGGCGCACGCTATTAATTACGTACCCGCATCATTCGATTAGAGTTACCTATACGGTTAAATAATAGAGTTTATATGGTGTTGTAAGTTGTTTATTTAAAATAGTTTTAGTATAGTTATTGTGTTATTAACGCCGCGCTTTGCCTCGTTAAGGGTAAATGTAAATATTAAATATGTCATTTTCGCGAGTGGGATTCGAACTCACAATCGCTTACAATTGCACGCACGCCTCCAGAACTCTGCGGAAATCGAGGAACAAAGTCTCTTAACACTAGGTTCCCTCTGCCCCCAGCAGGGTTGCTGTGTGCGGGATACAGCGTGAAGCTGATTTTTTTTCCTCGCTCTGGTAGACAAAGCGCGGTGTTCAGCTCCGGCCACTCAACATGCAATGTCTTAGTATTTGGGCGAACTTTAAGGCGAACACTAAGTTTTTCTACCTACCCGCTATGTGCCATAATAACATTTGTTTGCTTCACGCTGAATCCCGCACATACCAGAGTAGTCAGAGGGAAATCTAGTGACAAGACACTCCGTTCCCCGATTCTGAAGGCATAGCGTGTTAGACCGATATAACTTATTCTATTATAACAAAGAAACACAATCCATACTTTCGCAAAATATAAATGACAAACTACATTTAAATAAACATGCACGGTGAATTTTAAATTGGACATGACTCGCGCGGCCTCGCCCATACATCGCCCATACATACTTACATACATACATATGTTATTGATAGAACTGTCTAACTTGATTACAATATTGTAGACTTTGTGAGTCATGTAACCATGTGAACCCGCAGGTTAACCTTTTCTTGACAATTTTTTGTTATATTTTCAGTTTTTTTTTAGTTTATTTTGTGGATGTTAGTGTGGAAGTTTGGGGCTGTTGAGCTTCAGGATCTAGAGTGTAAAGGATTCTTGTCAGTAGAATAACTGGATATCAACTTCACTCTTTATCCCGCACGAGGGAACTTAGTGTTAAGACAAGACTCCGTTCCCTGCTTTCCGCCGAATTCTGGAGGCATTGCGTGTTGAGTAGCGGAACTCAACGCCGCACTTTGCCTCGAGACCAGAGCGAAGAAATGGATATATAAATTTAAATAAATATTTCATTTCCTCAAGTGGGGATCGAACCCACAACCAGTCGCGTTTACAGTCACAGTTTATGCCCCTGTGCCACGACCGGCTTCAGACTTATTCAGAAGATAATTCCTTTCCCTAGTATAGAATAACATTTAATTTTAATTTTTAAAAATAATTTAACTACTATTGTAAAAATTTCCTCGAGGAACCGAACCTATAACCAACGTATATACCCAGATACTACAGCACCACAACAGCCTCTTAAACAACTATAAAAGGGTATATATTAAACAAAACGCCTCGCTCCATATGTTATTGATACGTGTGTCAGACGGTATGCCTAATGCCTAGACCGTTCTAGACCAAGATTTGTAGCTTCATTCCAATGTATATTTATGGTCTGGACCCAGTGAGATGTGACGTGCACACGCTAAACTTTGTTAGGGAACCTTCTTATTTATAGCCACCGTCGATTGCTTTTATGTAAGCTTGTGAAATGTAAGCTGTATTACGAGTATGTGTTTACTATTATATTACTAGTGTTCTGGGGGATTTTTTTTTGTTGGAATATATTAGTAAAAATGTATTTTGGTTTAGGTTTTGTTATATTTTTTTTAATGTACAAACAAAATAGAAAATGTCACGTTTTATATATAGTATCTATGTATTTTCTAATCATCAACTTTTCTAATTTACAGTACCTTAGTACTCAATTCGTCTTTCTTTTAAACATATTTCTGTCATATATTCCACTACATAATACATTGTTGTGTCGAATGTAAAACATATCCAACGAACAAAAAATATATTTTTTGATTTGATTAATAAGGAAAGCTATCCTTATTTAAAAAAGGCATAATACGTTCCTCTTTCCAATGTCTATTTTAAACCATATTTATACTAATATTATAAACCTCAAATTGAAAATAAGTTAGTTTGATTAAACGCGCTAATCTCAGAAACTATTTACTTAAATGCAAAAGAAAAATTGTGTTGCGTAGTCCATCTTTCGAGGAAGACTAAACTAGTAAATGGCTTTGATATAACTCACACATCACTTCTAGTTATTTCTAATCGACAACGAGGACGAAGCCGCGTGTAAAAGCTTGTTATACATATTTATATCGAAAATGTCGGAAATTCGATATTTCCCGTACCGGTTATAACGTTCACCAGTACAAAGTGACTTGAAACGGTATATAGATATGAAATATGTATTCGCAATTAGAATATCTAGGATCTTGTGTTAATCGTTTTTGCGCAATGTTTAGGAAATTGTTGGTTGGTTTGTTTGTTTGTCGTAATAAAGCAGCTGTGGACTGTGCGGCCACACGACCTTGCCATTACTAGGACTAGAATACGTTCATTTTATATATAAAAATGTATATGTATAATTTAAATGGAAGTGTCTGTCAATTTATTATATTATTTTTTTTTTTGGCTGTATGGTTTTTTCCATATATCCCGCACAGGGAGAACCTAGTGTTAAGATCGAATTCGATGCATTGCATATTTGGTGGCGGAACCTTACGGCGCACTTTGATTTACCAGAATGGGGAAAAGAAAAAATCCAGTACCCCAAATGAGAATCGAACGCATAACCAGTGTACTTGGTAGAAAAGTTAAAAAGTCCCTTTTTTTATAAATTAAGAGCAGGCAAAGAAGTTAGCGGGTCACATATCATACTGGACAGTTAAACTGACCTGGGAACCCGGGTGGTGAGGAGTACTGTTTACGGTGGCAGGCAGTACGGAGACGACGCGACGGTGTAAGAATTTGGAGAGTAACTCAAAAAAATTGAATAGTAAGCCCCAGAAGTATATTTAAAATATATATATTTTAAATTTGAATACGCCATTGTATTAAAATGTATATTTATTGTACCATACAATAACTCATTAATATTGTCATTAAAACTCCGATTAATCTCTTGTTAAGATTTACTAAGTCATTTCATTGTAAAACAAATATGAAATATGTACTAATTGATCAAAATAGTTTTGTTGTTTCCTTGTCCATGTTTCGTTAGGCTAATATTGACACGAATGTAAACGCGCAGCTGTGGGTTCGATTTCCACTGGGAGAATATTTTTTTCATTTTCTCGCTCTATTTAAGAGAAAGCGCGGGGTTAAGGTTCGCCACTCAACACGAAATGTCTCGAAAATTGGGCGGAAAATGGGAAACAGTGTGTCTCAAAATTAAGTTCTCTAAGGCTATCCTGATTTATGTGTGATAGCGTAGCAGCGTAAAACTAAAAAAAATTTTTAGTAAAAACAAAAGACAATTGTTTATTTCATACAGCGAGAGAAGCTTTGAGTTTCCAGTTCTATTGATGATTACTCAGGAAAGCTACGAAGTTGGCTTAATTTTTTCGTCAGCTATCGTCGGAAACTATCGATTGTATATAATAAAAATAGTTTAAAGAAACGTGTGAAGTCAATTATCTCTACTATCAAATTATATCCCGAGGACCGAGACCGAGAGGCCGGTCGTGGCGCAGCAGCACGAGGTGTGACTGCAAAATCGACTGGTTGTGGATTCGATCCCCACTCGAGGAGATGAAATATTTACTTAAATTTATATTTCCATTTCTTCGCTCTGGTGTCGAGGTTAAGCGCGGCGTTGAGTTCTGCCACTCAACACGCAATGCCTCCAGAATTCGGCAGAAAGTGGGGAACGGAGTGTCTTAACACTAGGTTCCCTCTGCCTACCCTGCTGTGTGCGGGATACAGCGTGAAGCTAATTTAATTTTAATTTTTAATTTTTTAATCAAATTACATAATTTGGTAATATTTTTTTAATTTATACTATTAATATTAACTCCAGTTAAAATATATAGATATGTTTAATTTATATCATTTGTAAATAAGTGGGTCAAAGAAATTAAGTAAAAAATAAAGTCGTCATCTTTTATGATTTGAATTTAACTATCACTGATTATCGCAGAATAATCATTATTTACAAAGTTATAATACAAAGCAGAATTTAATTGAAAATTCGCTTTTTTGCAATAAATTAACATCTATTTGCTTTTATTAATTCGAATACTTTTTACCTCATTTATATTATAGGTAACAATGAATGGGTAGATGCATCACCAGCCGAACACTTAGGCCGGTCGTGCCTCTCTATCGTATGTTCCGCGCTCTCGCTTGCACACTCGGTTCAGGCGGAACGTGACAATGAGTCATTCTTTTTCGTGTGAGCAGGCAGCGTTCATTGATTTTTAAAGCTTTATCAAGAGAAAATTAGATTAAAATAAAATTTTGTCATTAATTGATTTAAAAATTTCTCAACTTTTCGATCAATTTTTTAAATATTGTGTGATAAGTTGCAGAACTTAACGCCACGCTTTGTCACAATAAAATATATTTAAATATGCAAATATACAAATGTTTATTTGAGACAGATTGTGAGTTCGATACCCACTCGAGGAAATCAAATATTTAATGTTTTCATTTCTTCACTCTCGTGTCGAGGTAAGGCGCGGCGTTGAGTTAAGTTGCTCTCAACATGCAATGCCTCAGAAATCACCGGTAAATGGGGAACGGAGTGTCTCATCACTAGGGCTGCCTACCCTGCTGAGTGCGGGATACAGTGTGAAGCAAAAATAAAATTCTTTTCCGTCATAAACTTATTCTATCATTATACGTACTCCTAAGTCATAAAGTTAAATGCACGCTTACCTAGAGTAGCATAGGTCAAAAACCCGGCATCTAGGGCACGGTTTTATTGTTGCCTGTCCTCGGACAAGTGGAAGCTAAATATTTATGGCTCCAATATCGTGATTAATATGTATCCTATATTATGTAGGCGAACGGTATCTAGTGTTTGAATGCGGGGTTGGCTTATTATATAGGTTAATGTTTTAGTTGGTGTTGATGAAGTAGGGAAATATATAAACTAAGGTTTTTTTTAATATTAATTAATTTGATGTATTACATTTTTAGTTTAGGATCCGCCATTCCATTCTGTTGTTCTGAGTTTTATTTAATCTAGGCATTAATTGCTATGCTTTTCCTGTTTATTAAATAATAAAAAAAGAATTACACTGAAATTCATCATTTAATTTTTACTTTGTATATACTTTTCTGATGTATCTAACAAAACTTTAGCTAAGTTTTGTCCTCTACCAAAGCAGCATTAACAAAGCAGCATTAACAAAACAGCGTTAAACGCCATAAACAACGCCACACAATCCAAGTTTCCATTATATTTATTATACAAAGCGTAGGTACACTCGCAACATAAACACAAAGTTCACTTTTGATGTCGTAACTCCTGTCAAATTACAGGGGACAGTAATGTGCCTAATTCTAGTGAATACTGTGCGCAGGAGTTTTCTATTAGTAAATGTGGTTTTAGATTGCTGTTCCATTGTGGATGATAGCGGTGTTATTATTATTTTTTCTAAGTAAAAAAATGTTATTTTTATTTTTTTTTGTCATATATTTATTCTTAGCAGCTTTTAATATATGTTTATTAGAACTAGGTTGTGACTGACTATCTTATTGTTTTTTTTAGGATGATGTCGCTTGTTAGGATTGCATATTGGTATCTTATTGGGAGAACAAAAAATAAATATAAAAAAAAACAAACTGTTATATTATTAGAAAGTGTAAAAAATATTAACATCTAATTGGAGGGGAAGAAAAAATCAGCGAGCGGTTAGGCATTAAAAGGTGGTGAGTGAGGAACGGGGTGTCTTATCATTAAATTCCCTATATCTACCCTGCCGAACGTGGGATTCAGAGTTTTTTCGGACTATCTTGTAAAGAGAATGGAGAAATGGTCACTCTTTAGTGATAGCCCATTGTAGATGATAATGAAGAAATATGGAAGAAATATATAATTTCAAAATATAACCGTTAACCAAACATCTTGCCCTCTTCATATTGATTTTTTATTAAATATTATATTATCAATCGAGAAATTCGTCTTTGAATGTAATACATATACATTTTCCCGCGTAGATTAAAATTTTCACAATAACTGAGACTGCCTTTTGAGAGCATATTCCCATTGTGAAACAAATATTAGCTGCTCACAATTAATTCTAAAGGACCCAGGTTCAAATCCTCTTATTTTTTAAAATCAAATCGCTCTCTCCTCCACAGCGTCCTATACCCGCGATATTGCTCTCTAGGACAACATTCCTGCTCAGACCGCAGCCACACGCGCGCCTGAATTAATCACAATTATGTGACAGAGTGTGATTGTGATAGAAGGATGCGCCTTGCACGAGAGAACTAGTGTCGTAATGCACTTTTACTGCATTATGTTAGTGTCATAGGTTTTACTGGAATATTTATTGTGGACTGGGTTGAGAATTTTAATGTCTTATCCGAAGGTTTACTTAGATTGCTCTCAGGATACGCAAGTTATATTTGATACAACTTTGATCTTTGAGGCCAGTCTTGGCGCAGGGGCATAAGTGGCTGACTGGTTGTGAATTCGATCCCCGCGTGAGGAAATGAAATATTTATTTAAATTTATATTTTGGTGTATGTTATATCCGGTGTCGTGGATAGCGCGGTGTTATGTTTCGCCACTCAATACGCAATGACTCCAGAATTCGTCACTCCAATTCCGTTTTGGGTATAGTTTATAAGAATTAGTGAAATATTTGTTTAAATAAGCCATGGTATTACATTGAAGTAACAAGCCAACAGTAAAAATATTTAAATGGACGGAAGATCCAAAAAAACAAACCATATTAAAGGAATGAAGACAAGAAGTCACTCACAATATAGTAATAATATTTTTATATTATTACTATATTGTTTTATTCATATATACTAGGTTTGAGGCCAGTCGTAGCTCAGGGGCACAAAGTGTGACTGTAAAATCGACTGGTTGTAGGTGCGATGCCCACTCGAGGAAACGAAATATTTATTTACATTTATATTTTCATTTCTTTCCTCTGGTGCCAAGGCAAGCCGCGGCGTTGAGTTCCGCCAGTCAACACGCAATGCCTTTCATAGCACTAGGTTCTGTTGTTGATTGCGGGATACAGCGGGAAGCTGATTTAATTTAATATATTCTGCGCATGCTGTCAAATATCAAAAATTTCAATGATTTCTCATTTTCCATCTATGTCGTATAGAATTCCACGAGTCACAATTACAACCAAAACTGCCATGTATAGATAACAATAGGCTCTCATTGTTCGATAAAGTCTGTACGTACTCGTATGTAATGAGGTACCGCGGTGGTCCAGCTAATATTTCACGTCCCGGCAATCGCAATATAAGATTGTGCCCTGTCATATTAAACTTAAATACTATTATTTCTATTGAAATTTGAAATTAATCATTTTCGTATATATAATGTGACGTTATATTTGAGACTATTCGTGGTGCAGGGGTACAAATGTTCGATTTCCACTCGAAAAAATGAAATATTTAATATTTTCATTTTTTTGCTCTGGCGTCGAGGTAAAGCGTGACGTGAGTTAAGATACCCAATGACGCTAGAATTAAGTGGAAATCAAGGAGTGAAGTGTCTTATCTCTGGGTTCCCTATGCCTACCCTGTTACATATGGGATACAATGTGAAGCTAAAAAAAAACATCTGTTTTAGTTTTACGCTGTATTCCACACATAGCAGGGTAGCAGCCTTGTAATATATTCAGTTTCTCACTAACAGACCGACTGTGATATGCGTGTTGAGAGGCGGAAGTCAACGCCGTGCTCTAAATTATTCTTACCCCAAGATTCGGGTTTGATTCCCGAATCTAAAATATATGGGCGATGGTGTCCCGAAATATCCGTATGTGATCTCGCAGCGACTCGTGTAGATGAAGAAGTTTCCGCTGGGTTTTAGTTCTGCGCATGGATGGTATGTGTAAAAGCATTTTGCCAGCGTCAAAACAAATGTACTACATATAATTAAAATCTATATTTTTTGCTATAATTCCACTAGCGGCAATAGATTTTTGTCAACTTATACAAAATATATTTAAAATGGGTATAGAATTTTGACATTGAAGTAGGTATATGTATAATAGGAACAATAGTTTGATTCTCACTCAAAGAAATATAATATTTTCATTTCTTCGCTCTGGTTTCGAGGCATTTTTCGCGTTGAGTTCCGCCTCAACACGCAATGTTTCGAACGGAGGACAGTGGCAAAGGAAGTGTCTAAGCATTAGGTTCCCTTTGTCCACCCTATTCGTGGGATACACCGTGAAGCTGAAAAAAAAACGGCATATATCTTAATTTACAAAATTTAAATATAATCATCGATTAGTGCCGTTGAGTTCTGCCACTCAACACGCAATGCCTCCAGAATTCGGCAGAAAGTGGGGAACGGAGTGTCTTAACACTAGGTTCCCTCTGCCTACCCTGCTATGTGTGAGATACAGCATGAAGCTGATTTTTTATTTTATCGATTAGTAATTTCTCTCTTAATTATATAGTGTACAAATTATAAACAACCATAGACCAGGTCTAGCCCACGCCGGTCACGTTATCATTAACGCGAGCATTGCTGAAATAAATGTTCCACTATAGAATTATCCGCAATATCCGTGTTCGAGATATTATATCATCGTAGGGCTAGGTGCAACCCGTGTTAAGTATGGGGTACACTAGGATCGAGAAAGCTCCTTAATACACTGGCAATGTCAAATATTATGAAATCAAAAACTCTTCACGCTGTATCCCGCATACACCAGGGTAGGCAGAGGGAACTTAGTGTTAAGACACACCGTTCCCCACTTTTCGCCGAGTTATGGAGGTATTACGTGTTGAGTGGCGGAATTCAACGCCGCAATGATTTAATTAAATGATTCAAACACTCTTAATGAATAAATCTATCATTGAGGTATATTTCATTATAATCCTATTTACATTAAGTAAAAAAAATACAGTTGGGATAGCCCAATTTGGTTTAAATACATCTCTGAGATATTATTATATTTTTGACAGCCTACATCAGAATGATTACAAATTAAGTATTTTTTTTTTTAAAATAGTGCTAACAATAAAAAAACAATATGTACGCAAAATTCCGCCACTCAACACGCAATACCTTAAAAATTTTGCTGAAAGTGGGGAACGTAAATGTCTTAATGGGAACAGAGTATCTTAACACTAGATCCTCAGGTTCTTGCTTCTTGCTTGCCTGCCTCTTTTCCAGCTATGTGTGTTGTAACTGATATCCCAAATACCTTTTAAAAATATTAATTTATAAATAATGCCTCGGCTCGTGATGTGTTTAGTGGTTAGAAAGTTTATTGTTGTAATCGTGAACAATCCAAAATCTTTTAGAGATTCAGAGGCAACCGTGTTGAGAAAGTTATATTTACAACACTTGAGTTTAAAATAATACCATCAGAAGGATACCTTCTGATGGTAATCTAATATGATATTTGCCATCAAAAGTTTATTTAGATAATTGAAACTCGACAATATTACTTTGCCATAACTCGAAGCAATTCCGAAGAAAAGAGAATAGCGCGTCCTATCTTCCTTTCTACTATAACTGCGAGCTAGTTATAAAAGGAAGAATGAGAATGAGTACCGCCCCGCCCCTACACCTTGAATTCCTACCAGACTGCGGCTGTAATTTATTTATTTTTAATATTTCATACCACAGGTACTTACTGTTACAGCGTGATACAGCGTGAATGTGATTTGACTTTATTAATTCAAGCTCAGTGTACCCAAAACCTCAACATAGATAATACACTAACACGTAGATAACAATGCGCCTCCCGGGCTGGATTGTTGCAAGGATTTCATTAGCGCACGCGGAACCGTGATTCATCTTAGATGTGGGTCATGCGGAATGATTTTACATTCTCCTTTACTATATTGTGATTATAATTGTAATGTGAATATGATTTGCATATTGTGATGGATGTATGTGTGTGTTTGTTTGTTTTCGTTTTTGTTTGGTTTATTTTATATGGGAGTAAATGGCTGAGGAGTGGTGTCTAGTGAGACAAAATGTGGCGTTAAGTTAAAAGAGGTTTCGCCTCTTAGAAGAGAAAGAGAAGATAGAAAAGATTTTTGAAACAGGAGTCAGGTTGCTCTAGGCTGTTTCTTTGTCATACATCATATAGGAGAATTACAAACGTGCAAAATAATATTTTGATAAATTTTGGGTGCAATAAAATACAAGGACTCAATGTCACTTCTTAAAACAAATTTAAATAGTAAATGACGTGTGTAAAATTGTTTTATTTTTTTACTTTTCATCATATTGTTTTAATTGTGGATTCGATTCCCACTCGGGGGAATTAAGTTCATAGGTGGGGACAAGGTGCCCCTAATAGTACCTAGGTTCCCTCTGCTACCGTGCTTTATGCTGGATACAGCGTGAAGCTATACTGACAACATCACACATTATGAAATTAAAAACTCTCATGAATGCTACTATTACCTAGCTATATCTCATTACGTGAAAGTTTGTGAGGGTGAATGTTTGTTCCACTTTCATGCAAAAACTATTGAACAGATTTATTTGAAACCTTACAGTAATATAATTTATACATCTGAATAACACAAAGCCTAAAATTTATATAAAGATTTTGTATAATATAACAATATGTTTATGCGGGCGAAGCCGCGTGTGGGCAGCTAGTAAGTTATATAAGGCAAACCGAGTACGTAGTCATATTTATCTCAGAGCACTTCATTAAACATTACAACTCATTTACTTCTACAGTTTAAAATTGCATGTCAATCGTTTATCTACAGATTATCCGTTTAGCTGCCACAGTTTACTATAGTGCAACAAATTTAATGTAAATCTTATTGTTTGAGATATAAGATATAGTTTTGAATATTTTCTTGTTTTCTAATGTTTTGGTTAACTTTGTAAGCTGAGCTAGGTATCCCTTGACGTTTATATTTATAGGCGCTGGCGCAGAGCGTCCAAACACGGGAACTCGGCGCGAATGTGACCTAAATGTGAAACGTGCGGTTTGAAAAGTGCGAATTTGTTATACTAAATTTACTTGAAAATATTGTACATTTATATAGAAAAAACCATCGTGGCCAAAGTCTGTCTGTTAGTGGGATGGTTGTGAGTTCGATTCCCACTCGGAGAAAATAATTGTTTTCAATTTCCCGCTGTGGTAGAACAAAATAGTGCGTTGAATTGCAAATCAATACGCATTATCTTAAATTTGGGTAAGAGGTCCTAGTGTGTTAACACTGGGTCTTTCTTCTTATTCTACTATTGGCATGAAAATTGAGAGGTGAAGTTATCAGACAAATATATTGTTTTGAATGAAACTTTTAACCGGATTAATCGCGTATTTTTAAGATTATACATTTTGGAAACCCGACATTTCGAACACTTTGTAGTCCGTGGTCACGGGAAGACCAGCGTTGTCAGAAGACCAACAAAACACCCAGTAGAGAGACAGCCGGCACTTCTACCATATGTGAAGGGGGTTACAGACAGGATTGGCAACATCTTAAGAAGAGCTTCCATAAAAACCATATTCAAGCCTAAGAAGAAAGTGAGCCAATTCTTGAGACCAGTGAAAAGTAATATTCCTTTACAGAGTGCAGGTGTATACAAACTAGACTGTGACTGTGGCTTATCATACATCGGTCAAACAAAGAGAAGCATCGGTGTTAGGGTGAAGGAACACATCTCTGACATCAAGAATGGGCATGTATCGAAGTCAGCTGTGTGTGAGCATACTGTGGATAAACCCAGCCACTACATTAGATTTGATAAACCCCAAATCCTCGCTAAGGAAAACAGATACATTCCTAGAATGATCCGCGAGGCTATTGAAATACAAAAATATCCTAATTTCAATAGAGAGGATGGCTGGAAGCTTTCTACCACCTGGGACCCACTCATTAAATCATTGAAGTCTCAAACCCACCATACCAGAGGGCAAGATACTATCAGCTCATTCTGCAGGAATCCAGGGCAGNTATATGTATATATATATATATATATATATATATATATATATATATATATATATATAAAAAAAAAGGACATGTACCTGACTGACTGAGGTAAGATGCACGCACAGCCGTAACCGCTGTGCGTAGAAACGTGAAATTTGGACAGGTGTTTATTTTCATAATCTTGACATCCATTGAGAAGGGAAAAATTTTACCGCTAAAGGGATGTAAAAGGGATTGAAAGTTTGTATGGATTTTTTTTAAATCGTCACCGATTTTTATAAAATTTGAAATTCAGACTTTTAAAAACATTTCATTGAACACGTGTTTCATGGTTTTTTAGAATTCACCCCCTAAGGGTGAAAATAAGGAAATAATTTTTGTATGAAAAAATCTTTAAATTGCCACAGATTTTTATAAAAAATTAAATTCAGACTGTTAAAAATATTTTATTGAACACGTGTTTCGTGGTTTTTTTAGAATTCGCCCCCAAGGGTGCAAATAAGCGGGCGAAGCCGCGCGCGCCCACTAGTAATCTATAAAAAATCTGTAAGTCAGTAAAAAAAAACAATAAAAAAATATTTAAAAAATGAATAAAAAAATATTTCCAGTAATTTTCGCCATTAAATATTTTTTTCATTTTACTTTATTTATTTTATTTAAAAAACATATTTCCTAAGTAATTTATAAAATATATTTAATATATTATACGTAGTTCCACCACTCAATATGCGATGCCTACAGAATTCGGGGGATTGTAGGGAATGGAGTGTCATAACGATAGGTTCCCAGGTTCCCTCTACCTACCCTGATACAGCGTGAAGTTAAATAACATAATAACTATATTATACTTGAGTAATCAACCCAGCAAGCCCGCACACTCGCTACAGGCGATCACGAGCGTCGTGTACACTTATTAACGCTACAGGGGCGATATATCACACCGCGTATGCCGATGCCGCTAGGTTTCATGCTCAGTGGAAATGGTTTTTTTTTTCTAGTTGTTTATTATATTATTTTTTTAATTTTTTATCACTTCACGTCGTATCTCGCACACAGTAGTAGAGGGAACTTAGTGTTAAGACACTCCGTTCCCTATTTACCGCCGAGTTTTGGAGGCAACGCGTGTTGAGTGAGCGAAGAAGATTTTAATAAATATTTCATTCCTCGAGTGGGGTGTTTTTATTGTACCTATATGTTTTTTTTAAAGTAAGCATCTTTATTCTTTTTTTTACATAAAAGGTTAGACAGAAGGTATTTAGTGTTAAGACACTCCGTTATTCACTTTCTGCCCGAATTCAAGGCATTGCGTGTCTGGCGTAAGTCAACGCACTTTGTCATGTTATCAGAATGAAGAAATGGAAATAGTATCTACTCTCCTCCCAGTCCGAATCGAGCCCACAACATGTCATGTTTACAATCAGACGCTGCTGCCGCGACAGTCCTCGAATCTATACTTGTTTGTTTTAAAAAAAAACATATGTTGACTATCTTCCTACTTAAAAGTTTTAAACTGACCACTTGGGTTTGATTGAAGTCACGATTCTTGAGGATATTTTACTCTGTAGTTTCTATTAGTTTCTCCTTCATTTCCTTTAATAACAAAACATATAGAACTACAGGGCTACAGGACACAGGTTTCGACTGTAGATACATATATGCGAGATATAACTTTTCAGCTTCATGCTGTATTCTAAACATAGCAAGATAGCAGAGTGAACCTGGGAACCTACACTAGATTCAAAAGAAATTACATTACATTAAAACATATTAAAAAATTTAAAAAAATACAACTATAGATTTTATTTTGTTGCAAGAAAATGTTATTATAACCATACATTATATAAATTAAGGTAAAGAGAATCTATCGTTAGTTATTAGTTAGTGGCAAAACGAACAAGTTATAATAATTTAAATGTCACCAATCACCGGACGGGATATTGAACCAGCTACCATCGCATTAACAGTATACACTGTACCACTGCGTCACAGTGGCCTCTTTATAATTTCTCAAAAAATAAAAACAAAAACTAAACAATTTAAATGATCCGAAAACACAATATTTCACAGCTAACAATTCCTTTCCTAACAACTATTATGGCACTGTATCGTAACGTAAGTAGGAAGTGATTTATTTAGAACCAGCACCGACCATATATCTGACGGTCGTGGCTCTGACCATTTACAGGCTGATTGTGTGGTCAGTATGAGCTATTGACCACGGACCACGGACCACGGACCATGGGATAAACCGTGCGGCGCTTTTAACTAGATCGCTGTGTAATTTGTTGTGTACTTACTTGTCTTTTATTAAACGCTTGTTTAAAATGTAATAAAAATTGTTGTAAGTTTTTGTTGTTTTTTTTATTATTATTATTTATTGAGAAATATTTAGAGGCATTTAGAAGGATTAGTAGACTTTGTTAGGGTGTTTTTAAAAAAATCTTGTCGAAATAAATATGCTTATTGTACCGTTTTTGCATGAAATTTCTGGATTTTTAAAGTTTTTAATTGACTATATTTATCCCCTAGTACACAGTAAAGACACTTCATTCTCCACTTGCACCTGGAATTTGTTTTTCTCCCCTTAGTTGTTGTATGGTGAAATACAACTAGAAATGCCAGTATTATGTACGCAAGTAGACACTTTCTTCAAAAAAGAAATGACAAATTGTACTAGGGTCTCTTAAGACACTGTTTTCCCTCTTCGCCCTTTGAGTGGCGGAAGTCAACGCTGTACTTTGTCTTACAGCCAGAACTGTCATACTCCCGAGTAGAAATCGAACCCAGAAGCGCTACAACATAATAATAATATTATAAGATTTTTATTATAAATTATTATACTCAAACACGGTAAGTTCAAAAACACCAGCCACACACCACAATTATAAATATATACATACATAAAACACAATATATTTATATATCACAAATCACGATTTTGACACAATGTATATTAGACTGCAGCATGGCTAATATGATCTAGAACAGCAGGTTGATAACCAGGCTGGGGGCGCGCGCGCATTCGACGTGACTGGTTGCCGTTTTCATTAAAATACCTCCCGCTACTACCTATTATATGCGTGTAATAACGGCATATGGCATATTTTTGTTGTATTGTTTGTGTGTTTCATCGATCTGATATAGGGAATTAAATGTGAGGTCGTGGAGGTACAATGTTTGATTGTATATGGTGGTTGTGTGTTCGATTCTCACTCGGGGCAATGAGTTTCCATTTTTTTGTTTATCTTTGGGATTAAGACTAATTCTTATCTTTGGGATTATCTTTGGGTTTATCTTTGGGATTAAGAATTGCGGCGTTCAGTTGCACCATTCAACGCGTAATTACAAGTGAATATACCTATTTTAGCTTATTTTTAAACAGTTTTGTAGGATATAATGTCTTGTAATAATTAAATATTTTGGAAAGTAAAATAAAATGGGCGGAAAGTGCAAAATGGAGTGTTAGAGTCTACCACGTGAACACGTTAGTTGTGGGTTCGGATACCTCTCGGAAGAATTATTGCATTTAAATTATTTGCATTTCTGGTAAACGTGCTTCGTTTAGAGCCTTAAATTATATAGATAATTTAGCAGAAAGTGGAGAACGAAGTGTCTTAGCACCAGGATTCGCCTGCCTACAGTAGTATATGAGAAAAAGAGTGAACCTGCTTCTTTATTATGTACCAGATAAGCATGTATTTAACCAATAATGCTGAGGCCAGTCGTGGCGCAGCGGCACGAGGTGTGACTGTAAAACCGACTGGTTGTGGGTTCGATCCCCATGCGAGGAGATGAAATATGTACTTAAATTTATATTTCCATTTCTTCGCTCTGGTGTCGAGGTTAAGCGCGGTGTTGAGTTCTGCCACTCAACACCAAATGCCTCCAGAATTCGGCAGAAAATGGCGAACGGAGTGTCTTAACACTAGGTTCCCTCTGCCTACCCTGCAGTGTGCGGGTTACAGTGTGAAGCTGATTTTTTTTTATTTAATGTATGTTAGTGCCTTTAGAACAAAGTATTTAGAATAAAGCGTACTAACCACTAGCGTGCTAAACGCACATTAAAGGTTAGAAACGGTCACTTTCAGTACCTAATAATAGTTCGACTAACTTAATTAGATTACTGGTAAATTGAATTAATATGCAACATACGTAAGGATTTGAAGAAATTAAAATAATTTGAATTTTTTTTTGTAATAAAGAAAAGTTGTAATATCCGGTTTTATGGCGCAAAATATGACTGTAGGTGACAAGGGCACAAAGTATGACTGTAAAACCGACTGGTTGTGGTTTCGATTCCCACTCGCTTCGCTCTGGTGTCGAGGCAAAGCGCGGCGTTGAGTTGTGCTATTTAACACGCAATGCCACCAGAATTCGGCAGAAAGTGGGGAACTGAGTGTCTCAATACTAGGTTCCCTCTGCCTACCCTGCCGTGTGCGGGATAGAGCGTGAAGCTGATTCATTTATTTATTTAAAGTGTTATTCCACACTTAAAAGGAAAGTATATAAAACTTCAAATTTCTAAACAGTAAGTATATTAAATTTATATGAAAAATTACATGTCGGTTTTGGTTGTATTGATATTGGACTACCTTTTTGCCGGTGTGGACTTTCTTGAAATTAGCACGTTTAACCAAACGAACTATTCTGCTTTATAATATGATGTATAAATCGGTATAGATAGATTTTTTTATCACTTGACAAACACATGCAGCTTCCAAAAAAGATTAGGGACATAGCTACCTTAAAACGACCAAGTGCATGTCAGAGTATGAATTCACTTATGTCAGTTTTTGCTTTCTCATGAACATTTTTTTACTACCAAGTAGCGTTGCCAGACAGACTTCCCGATTCTGACAGGATGTCCCAATTTTCAGCCCAAAATGTAAGTATCACGAACGGGCCAGACATGGCTCCACTTGTCGCGAATATTTCCACGCACTTAGATAATTCTTTTTTTGTTTGACTTTATGTTTTGTAATAAATTACTAACAGTTCCAGAGGTAAACGTCTCGATATACTCCGAGACAAAATCTGGCAACGCTGCTACCAGGTTCCACAGCTACAGTATCACTAAACGTAGTTTATACCGTCAGCTTATAAACCACAATAAGCTGTTCTTATATGATGAGCAAAAAAGTGTGATATCACAAGTCATTTGTTTACTCATATTCCTTTTACAGTATAAATTTAAAATTTTCATATTGTACTATTTATATAAAAAAATCAGATAAATAAATCAGCTTCACTCTGTATCCCGCACATAGCAGGGTACCCAGAGGGAACCTAGTGTAAAGACACTCCGTTCCCCACTTTCCGGCGAATTCTGGAGGCATTACATGTTGAGTGGCAGTACTCAACGCCGCACTTTGCCTCGACACTGGAGCGAAGAAATGGAAATATAAATTTAAGTAAATATTTCATGTCCTCCAGTGTAGATCGAAGCCACAACCAGTCGGCTTTACAGTCACACTTTGTGCTTCTGCGCCACGACTGGCCTCTACTATTTATATCACTATAATATTTCATTTAGATCCTTACTATTGAGTATTAGCTATCATAAATCTCTATCTATAGCGGAAGTGCATTTGTAGGGTAAGTCGTAGTTACCTTAAAGTATATTGTTCGGTAATTAGGATACCTCCAGTTAACTTTATCTCGGCTATCCGTGCACCGGTTACGTTGCAGCCGTGCATCCAGTTCTTATCTATTAGTTGATAATAGGTAATAAATTATATGAGCTGCAATCACGTAATGTAGGGTTGCCATGGTTTTGTCATATAGCCTATTTTAATTCCATTTTCTTTCCATTCCTATTTCCATTGAAGATTTCCATTTTATTTAAATGTAAAAGTTTGAATTTTTATTTTCTAAGTAGAAGATATTTTTAAGGAATTACTGTTCGCGAGCCCCAAATTGATCATTTTATACGTGTGAGTGTACACAGCTACACAGTACATTATGAACACAAACAACACATCATACGAAAGTAAAAAAGGGAGAGGATGCGAAGTCCGATGGAGGAGCATTGATATTTCTTTCTGTTTATAATTTTTATTGATGACTTATAATAAATATTTAAATTTATATCCTATAAATTTTAAATTTATGATTTATTTGACTCTACTTTTGGTGATCACTTATAAAAAAATCTTAAATGAAATTATTTTAACCGGATTAATCGCGTATATTTTAGATTATACATTTTGGAAACCCGACATATCGAACACTTTGCAGTAGTTCGTGGTCACGGACGTTCATTTAAAATGTGTAATAATCGTGAAAATCAAAGAATTTTTACATAAAAATATCGTTATTTTTAAGATTTCATAATCATTGACGGAGAATAATTCATACATGTCAGTTAATGCGATAATAAAATACGACAGCTATTATACTAAAGATATTGAAAAGATTAAAAAAAATAATAGACGAATGGAAAATGTGGAAATTAATGTTTATTAATCAGGTAAAATATTATAGTTTTGGTAATATTATAATTCATTCTCAAAGTTTAGTTTAATTTTCATAAAATTACAATTCTGATAATAATTTAAAATATATAATATAATAACGTGTCAAAACGTATGGCAACCCTAAGCCAAGGCGATTGTTTAGTTCTTAGCAAGGACGGACAATGTGGTGTATTAATAATATAGTTACTAGGTGTCTGTACACGCGATAATGATATAAACAACTTTTTATGACGACAATCTATTGAAAACTTAATTAACTAATAGCTTACAGCGCCATCTATAGATTTTTTTCACAAATGTATGTATTTTATTTTATTTAATTTTTGAATGATTTTGTTGTAGTTGAAGTAGTTCAAATATAGTAATTGAAACTATTATATTGAGGCCAGTCGTGGCGCAGGGACACAAAGTGTGACTGTAAATCGACTGGTTGTGAGTTCGATCCACATTCGAAGAGATGAAATGTTTACTTAATTTATATTTCCATTTCTTCGCTCTGGTGTCGAGGCAAAGCGCGGCGTTGAGTTCTATCACTCATCACGCAATGCCTCCAGAATTCGGCAGAAAGTGGAGAACGGAGTGCCTTAACACTAGGTTCCCTCTGCCTACCCTGCTGTGTGCGGGATACAGCGTGAAGCTGAAACTATTATTTTTCATGATTTTAATCAAATGAATGCCATAGATCGAGGCCAGCCGTGGCACAGGGACACAAGTGTGTGCCTGTAAACGTGACAGGCTGGGGGTTCGCTTCCTACCTGAGAAAATTAAATATATAATATTTTCATTTCCTCGCCCTGGTAACGTTCAACACGCAATGCCTCCAGAATTCGACAGAAAGTGAGTAATGGAAGTGTCTTAATGGGTACGGATTGCTATGTGCGGAATAAAAGAGGAGCTAAAAAAAATTTTTATTAAATATTTGTTTGTCACTAAACGAAATGGTCGTATATTCGATCCCGATTCGGAAAAGTGAATTATTTTATCTTATCTATGCTCTGGTAGACATAATGTGGCTTAGAAAACATAAATGGAGAAATGCTTAGTCAAAGTTAAATAATTTTATTCAAAAGAAGTCAATTTGCCACCAGTTCACTAAAGGTAATGCCTTAGACCTGAGAAGAACCGGCGCAAGAAACTCAGCAGGACTTTTTTTTAGTAATAGGTAGGTACTCTACTATGCTGGATCAAAGTAGGCTAGCTGATATAATGTAAAGTTAAATAAAGTTATAGTTACATAACATAATAGTTATTATTATTAAAAATCAGCTTCACGCTGTATCCCGCACACAGCAGGGTAGGCAGAGGGAACCTAGTGTTAACGTTCCCCACTTTCTGCCGAATTCTGGAGACATTACGTGTTGAGTGCCAAAGCTCAACGCCGCGCTTAAACTCGACAACTCGACACCAGGGCATAGATATGGAAATATAAATTTAAGTAAATATTTTATCTCTTCGAGTGGGGATCGAACCCACAACCAGTCGGTTTTACAGTCACATCTCGTGCCGCTGCGCCACGACCGGCCTCAATATTATTATTATTATATCTATATATATAAAAGGACTTGTGCTGACTGACTGAGGTAAGACGCACGCAGAGCCGTAACCGCTGATGGTAGAAACGTGAAATTTGCGCAGATGTTTATTTTCATATTCTGGACATCCACTAAGAAAGGATTTTGAAAAATTTTAACCCTAAAGGGATGAAATAGGGGTTGAAAGTTTGTATGGAAAAAAAATTTAATCTGTACCGATTTTTATAAAATTTGAAATTCAGACTCTTAAAAATATTTCATTGAACACGTGTTTCATGGTTTTTAAGAATTCACCCCCTAAGGGTTCAAATAAGGGGTTGAAAGTTTATATGGAAAAATCTTTAAATTGCCACCGATTTTTATAAAAATTTAAATTCAGACTGTTAAAAATATTTTATTGAACACGTGTTTCGTGGTTTTTTTAGAATTCACTCCTAATAAGCGGGCGAAGCCGCGCGCGCCCTCTAGTTAAAAATAATCATATAATAAGCGATAGTAAATAAGATAACGGTTCACAAAATTAAACATATCCTTGCTATTATACGGTTGTCCGACATTACATTTATTGTGAATACATTTCAAACGCCGCAAGCTTGTGTTGGATTAAAATGTAGCTCTGACATGTTACTGATTTTATATTGGACTAGATGATTTCCGCGGATTCATTAACTTTTTTTTTCTAGCTGCTGCTGTATTCCGCACAAAGCAGTGCGGGCAAAGGGACCTGGGAACTTAGTATAACACTCCGTTCCCATTAACGCACTTCCGTTTCTCAATTTCCACAGAAAGCAGGAGGTATTACGTGTTATGATGTGGAATTCAACTCCACGTGAGAAACTGTTAATATTACGTATTTCATTTCATCGAGTGGGAATCGAATTCACAACTTGTTGTCCTTACAGTTGGAAGCTTGTGACCCTGCGCCACGACTGCCCTAAGTCATGATTCGTTTACATTAATTTCCATTGATTAATATTATTTATATATTAAGTTGCCGCCGTCATTTTCGATGTAAAACGGTTGCTTCTTTCGGTTCCCGTAAGAATTTTAGGAAATTATTTTTTAGTGTTTCCATGTGATTCCCAAGGAAACAAAATGACAAATTGCAGTTTTCTACGTTGCGTTGCAGTTGCAAGAATAACATTTTATAAATAGATAAAAAAATTGTAAATATTTTGTAACCAAACGATATACGTTTTATGCAGCGAAGCGTGGCTATTACAGAAGAAAAACGAAAGAAAGATGAAAGCTGTGGAGATGCTTCCTCATCGTAGGATATGTGGAGTCAGCTTAGCTGATTGAATCTGTAATGAAAAAATACACAGAATGAAGAAGAGCGTGCTCAGCTGGTTGGGCACGTCGAACGAATGAGTGACGAAAAAATGGCAAAAAAGATTTATGACGGAAAAGTGAGTGGTAAGAGAGGTAGGGGGAGACCTCAATTGACCTTCGAAAATACAATATCGAAGATACTAGACGAAGGTCACGTTAAAAACATGAGGATACTCCGGGGGGCATGTAAGAAGAGGATGATGACAGTGGACGAGGCCAAAGAGGTATGCAGAGACCGTAACGTTTGGCGTTCCGTTCTCTCTGACTACCCCGCTAGGGATACAACGTGAAGCTATGAAAATTAATGAATTCTATAACCAGAAAAAGTTTATAGCAGACGCTGTTCCAAAGAAAGTATTTACTTTATAACAATATATTTAACGTGCAATGAAAAACACAAGAAAAAAATGATAGAAAAATATCTCTGAAGATCTATTATATATANATATATATTACATTAATCAGAATGGAAATTTGAAATTTATAATATTATTTATTAAATTATGCTATTATAAGCAATTTTAATTCGTCAAATCACATAGAAATTCAAAAACAATTCTCATATACAATATAAAATATTCTGACACTCAGACATCTCAAGTGAATCACACATTGTAAACACCGTGACAACTTCATCACGTCACGCATCATCCATCACGCCGCGTGTTAACACTGTGTCACCCTACATACACTCCCTCAAGAACATTCAACTTTCGGTTACCATCCTTTAAGAAATAAATTAAAAATATTTTGTTGTATGTTCAACACATATACAGAATACATTTTTTGATATTATGCTTATGCTTATTTTACAGTAGTTTTTATCTATATTATACCTTATTTTTTAGGTCGGTATATTTAAAAAAAAAAAATTATAATCTCTATGTTTTCCATATGGTACTTAAGACTATGTCTTCGTATGATTGACATATTGTCATAAATTATTATTTTTTATAGCTTCTTGCTGTATCTCAATTATACCAGGGTAAGCAGACAGAACGTAGAGGTAAGGTATTCTGTTTCCCTTTTTCCACCTAAATGTAGAGATATTACGAAGAGCGAAAATTAAAATAAATAATATATTTAATAAATAATTTCAATAATAAATTCAAATATAATCAATCGTCCCTCCGCACGGTATTCGAATCCACATCAATTGTATACATAGTTACTCATCCACTGCGCCACGACGGCCTCAAATACATTAAAATACTCCAAACAACATATCTTAAGGCTGAATTTCGTATATTTATATGAATATATTTAAGCAAAAACTCACACATTTAAGGTTGACGAAATTTAAATTGCGTAGTAACTTGATTTTTCGTGATTGACAATATATCGTTGATAACTTATCTTGTTAGGGTTATTGAGAAATGGTGATGGATGTTCGTTCGAGATTATTAGATTATCAGGTGGAGAGAGCTGTGATTCCATATTTTATAATTCACTGGCACTGGCTTCACGCTTTTTCTCGCAATAGCGGGATACGCAGAGGGAACCTTGTGTCAAACACTCCGTTCTCCAGTTTTCGCCAAAATTTCGAGATGTTGCGTGGAATTCAACGCCGTGCATTGTCTACCAGAATGGTGCTATGAAAGTAATTTGAATATCCTATAATATTCGTTCTTTTACTTAAATTATAGGACATGATGCCATTGTGGCGTTGCATATTGTTAAATTTTAGATAATGTTTGTGGTTTTAAATGACTACAAAAATAGTTTTTTCGAGGCCAGTCGTGTCGCAGCGGCACTAAGTGTGACTGTAAGCTCGACAGGCTGTGGGTTTGATTCCCACTCGATGAAATAAGATATCTAATATTTTCATTTTTTCGCTCTGGTATCAAGGCAAACGCGGCGTTGGGTTCCGCTACTCAACAGACAATGCCTCCAGAATTCGGCGGAAAATGGAGAACGGAGTGTCTTAATACTAGGTTGCCTCTGCCTATCCAGCTGTGTGCGACATAGAAAGTGAAGCAGAAAAAAAAGTTAATAAATAGAATAGATATTTACGAATTTTACCTAGAAATAGTATGTTTTTAACATGTCGTGACACATGTGTGTATATAGCTAGTATTTTAAATTATTATGTTATATTAAATCAAATTAAATTCAAATGGTTACGTTTCGTATAGAAATATTGCGTACTCTGTGCCGAGCTCATCCCTCACATACTAAACCCAATAGGTACATTAATTTTAAATATCTAATCAGCTTCATGCTGGTACGCTGAGGGAAGCTAGTGTTGAGACACTCCGCTCCCCACTCCAATAATTTTAAGACAGTTATTTATTTGTTTGCTTTAAGTACACTGTATGTCCACATATAGCAGGACAGGCCGAGAGAACTTAGTAACTGTTAAGATAATCCGTTTCTTTCTTTCCGCTGAATTTTCAAGATATTGCATGTTGAGTGGCGGAACTCTACTCCGCACTTTGTCTAGTTACCACAGCGAGGAAATGAAAATATTAAACATTTCATTCCTCCGATTGGGAATTTCCATGTTGCGAAGCGGTGCTAAACGCCGCGCTTTGTCCTTATGCATCATAACATTAGAACCTGCACTCATTAAAGCAGGTCGATAGGATGAATAACTGGTACAAATAGTGTACTATCCTATACTAAAAAAAAATCAGCTTCACGCTGTATCCCGCACATAGCAGGGTAGGCAGAGGGAACCTAGTGTTAACACCGTTCCCCACTTTCTGCCGAATTCTAGATGCATTGCGTGTTGAGTGGCAGAACCCAACGCCGCGCTTTGCTTCGACACCAGAGCGAGGAAATGGAAATATAAATTTAAGTAAATATTTCATCTCCTCGAGTGGGGATCGAACCCACAACCAGTTGGTTTTACAGTCACATTTTGTCTCTGCGCCACGACCGCCACGATTGGCCTCCTATACTATATTATACAAATAGTTGAAAGACATATCTCAATTAACTAAAGCTAAAACGTCGATAGAATCTATAGCATTGCACACCCCGTATTGATTAAAAAAGCAACATAAATTAGCGAATTCGGGGTGGAAGGGGGGTTGTTGTCAAAAAACTTTTATAAGTGTTTATGTGTACGCGCCACCCCGACACCCTTTCGCGTATACCCACATTCGTAAAACACCCGAGTACTGGCGGACAGATAAGATGAGGGATTTTATGGTAATTTACGGTTATTTATTGAGTTTTGTTGTTTTTTTTTGTGTTTTTGTATGGATGTAGTATGTAAATGTACAGTAAATTAGTTAGATTGTTTTGTTGGTTGTCTGTAGTAATTGAAAAAAAAAATGAAAATTGTTATGATTTATGATACTTATTTACTTTCTTTAAGTACCTTTTTCCGTTTTTTTTACGTATTAAAAATTTTAGTTCAATTATTTCTAATAATTAACAAATTTAAATAGATTCCGTATATACCTGCATAAATGCATGGATAAAACGAATCATACATTCAAAATAAAAAAAAAAATTGCAACATCTTTAATCTATCCTCTTAAGTAAAGAGCACTCAACCTTAACCAAATAGACATTACCTAAGAGAAAAATTGTAAAAAAAAAACCAAAAAAAAACGCAAATCAAAACCTGTCCTCATTAACTTTTCAATCCCAACTCCGCTTCCGACCGTACCCACATACAAGTACATGTAAATTAAACACAACCGCACACAGACACGCACACAAATAAAAACGTAAAGAAACACCGCGGAGAGGAAGAATGTATTAAGAAAGCGCGACAGAGACGAACTCTAATTAACACTATAGGTGCGAGCGAGACGGACACAGCCAACACGCTAATTAAGAATACAAGAAGAAATACGTTTTATGTATGCTTCAGATTTGTTGTAGTGTGCGTGGTTTTATGCATGTGTTGAACATTTTCCATTTGTAATAGTGTGTATAGGTGGTGTTGCGTTATTAACTCATTATGTGAAGAGTTAGTACTTAGTTGTATATAACAGTTATTTACTAGTTAATTGAAGGCGGTTACTCTGATAAGAGTGGAGCTCGGTGGAGACGGCGGTTTTGAGTTTCTCAAACGATTTTTGGTTTTAAAATAGATTATTGAGGGCTTCTATACGTAGATACAGTAGGTTCGAGCATTTTGAGTAAAGTATTTTTCTCATATATTTTTGTTTCAATTAAAAAACATTTATATATGTATGTCTGTATTCATTAGTTCTTCACCTTTAGTTTTCGAGACATTACGTGGCACTTTGTCTTGTCTAGGCGAAATACTGTATCTACTTTTTTTTATACTAAATAAGTATTTTTCTTTCTTAAGTATCTGATAACACCGTAAAAATGCTATATTATACCTAAGCAATTCGGGAAAAAGGCAAATGGAAAGGCTTCAAATTCATTATCATTAGTCCTGTCCGATTGTATATCTATATAATAAAATAAATAAAAATAAATCAGCTTCACGCTGTATCCTGCACACTGCAGGGTAGGCAGAGGGAACCAAGTGTTAAGACACTCCGTTCCCCACTTTCTGCCAAATTCTGGAGGGATTGAGTGTTCAGTGGCAGAACTCAACGTGGCGCTTTGCCTCGACATCAGAGCGAAGAAATGGAAATATAAATTTAAGTAAATATTTCATCTCCTCGAGTGGGGGTCGAACCCACAACCAGTCGGTTTTGCAGTCACACTTTGTGCCCCTGCGCCACGACTGACCTCTGGACTTTTTTATCTATATAATAATTATCATTATAAGGTTCTCAATTTTGCTAATACGTTTGTAATGGTAATAGAAAAACTTTAAGTTGTCAATTTCTTATTCATTTTTTTTTCAATTTACTAATGTGACGTTTTTACTGTTTATCTTGTGAGTAAAAACCTAAAGATAACATATTTGTTTCGGTTCACATAAATAAATCCAGGTTTCTATAGATACTTCATAATATATTACAAAAGAAGCAAGCTACTAAGTACATCGGCATAATATAATAGATAGTGACCATTTGTAAGACATTGTACAAGGTTTGGTCTAGTCACTCATTTTTCTTGAACTCAAATAAAATAATAAGTTGATTGGCGTGTCGTGTGTCGGAACTTAACGCCACATTATACCTTGCTAGAGTGATAAAATTTAAATTATTTTGCCACAAAATACAGAACCAATCGCGATTATACTTAAATGGTATCCCATTACGCCTCGATGATCTTCGATGTTTTCTTTGTAAAAAATGTATACAAAAGAAAAATGAAGTTTAATAGGAGAATAAAGAGTTTTAAGGAGGAAACTTTCTTCAAAAGTACATATATATTAAAACTGTGCTCAAAGTAATCAAATAACCATTTTTTTACAACAAAAAAAATCGATCTACCGGGTATCGAATCCTAGAACCTTTAATGATAGCTTCATAGCGAAATCTTATCTTGAAACCTTCACGTTTATTTGTTTAAGGCTTTCAATGCGGACGAATGAAACAGCCTGACTATCGTATTACTAGAAAAGTTATATCTCGTTCCAATATCTATAGCAGATTGCACTTTATATATGAGGGGAAAAGGTTTATTTTTCTTTGAACAAGTATAAAGGATACAGGTTGCGTCTTGCTCTAAAAAACCCTGTAAGAAAACGAAGAATGGTGGAATAAAGGGGACGGTAAGGAGATATGTCTCAGTCGCTGATGAATTAAATTTTTAGGGGGAGGCTCGGGGCTCATTGCCGCGTCTTCATCTAGTAGATACGCCTTCTTTAATTTGTATTAATTATCATTTCGAACGGGTTCCTTTTTAAACGTCAACAAAGGATCGGAACTGTTTGAGGGATACATATTTTTTTGTTTGGATACGTAAAGTTAAATTTCTTTTTTGGGGTTTTTTTTTTGGAAATTGTCATATTTTTTTAAATTTTTATTTAAAAATAAAAAAAAATATCAATGACAATAAGATGTTCTAAGTACGTATGTCAGATAAAATGTTGATTTATCATACAAACTGGTCCTAATGTCTTATTGTGCTTATAGAAACGCGATTTTTTAAATATGAATGCTTCATTGGATCTCGCGCCTAATCAATTCAAGTGACTATGTAAAATATATTAGAATTATTAGTCAAATTTATGTAAATATAGAATAGAATAAGATTACAAAACGTTTTTAATTCCAATTACTTTACTCACCTACCCCCAAAACGATCAACACCAAAAAACTCAAAACAAAAATTGCCTAAAATCGCAATCAACAAGCTCCACACTCTCAAAATCGATACCACTATTAAATTACACACCCCATATGCAAACTGTGAACAAAAAATGAATCGATATCACGAAACAAAAGAACCCCCGAAAATATTCTAAAATCGATGCGGAGTGCCGTTAACTACCCTCAAAATTAAGCACGCACACATGCAACTAATAATGCATAGGGTAATGAACTTTGTATGTAATTTTTTTATTTTTTTAAACGTGGGGAAGAATTCGATGTTAATAAGGAATTATTAAAACTTGGATGGAGTCAGACAGATCTGACTCCATCCAAATCCAAACGCAATGATCTAGAATTCAGCGAATAATGTGAAATAGAAGAAGATATTAATGGAGTCGGAGTGTCTTAACACTAGTTTTCCAGGTTCTCATTATTATACGCCTACTCTGCGGGATACAGCGTGACTATATCAGAATGTAGGTACATGATATCTATGTGTATATATCTGATAGTATAGTTAGTAGTATAGTATAGTTGAACTTGATAACAAGTATTAAAATTTTATTATAAAATCTTTATTAATTTAACTATAATTTTTTTATTTTTAGCTTCACACTGTATCCCGCAGAGTAGGCGTATAATAGAGAGAATCTGGAAAACTAGTGTTAAGACACTCCGACTGCATTAATATCTTCTTCTATTCCACATTATTCGCTGAATTCAAGATCATTGCGTTTTGAGTGGCGGAACTCAACGGCCGCACTTTGACTCGTTACCAGAGTGAGGAAAAGAAAATATTAAATGCGTTATTTCCTGGAATGGGAATCAAACCCATAACTTGTCGCATTTGTGCCCCTCCGTCACAACGACGCAACGGGCAGAAATGTACGGCGTTAGCCACTTATCATTTTCTTAAACTGATAAAAGGTAGACTATAGGGGATATCCAATCGAGTTTTCATTATTTAAGTTTAAAAGTATTCAGAATTCAACTATCGTGTACGAGAGTATGTTAAATGTGCCACAAGCTACTTATTACTAAAATCAATTTAGGTTAATAATTATGTTTTAATATAAAAATGCCTGGAGATAAAATAATAATCAACTTAGCTTTACGCTGTATCCCACACACAGCAGGGTAGACAGAGGAAACCTAGTGTTAAGACACTCTGTTTCCCACTTTACGCTGAATTTGAAATTTAGCAGGAACGTTGCGGACGACACGGTGATCCCAGCGAAGTAGTTTGGTCATAATAGTAATTGTAGTCGTTGTCGCGTTACAGTCACACCCTTGCGCCACTGCGCCATGACAGTTACTAAAAATTATAAACATAATTATATTGTTTAAAAACAAAATAACCCTATTAAAGTATAAAAAAAATCTACAAAGCTTAGAAAATGTTAAATATTGTAAAACATCAAAATTTTCCAGCTCTACCTCAACAATCAAAATAATAACTATTTACTTTTCATAACAATTTATGTTATAAAAGAGAATCGAAGAACCTAGAGTTTTTGAAGGCATATGACGTTTTATATATAGATTTCTTGGTACTTGGCTTCACGCTGTATCCCGCACACAGCAGGGTAGGTGGAGGGAACCTAGTGTTAAGACACTCCGTGCCCCACTTTCTGCCGAATTCTGGAGGCATTGCGTGTTGATTTATTTAGATTTCAATTAATTATAATCATGACTAAATAACCATATTTTTTCGTGTACATCAAAATGGAAAACACATTGGGCCATACACAAATTTATAGCCTCTACATTAAAAATAGGTGCACATTACAGTATAATATCGCTGGCATTTAACGTAAACGTTGCGTGCCCTTTATTGGCTCATAAAGTGGAACGGTTCGCGATTTCAGTTTTAATTGCGTGTATATTAAATATGCGTTAAGTGTGTTTATTTTTTTTTATTTTGCTTCAGCTTCACGCTGTATCATGTGGACCTGGGAACCTAGTGTTAAGATACTCTGTTTCCTATTAAAACACTTGAGTTCTCCATTTTTCGCCGAATGCTTGAAGCGTTGTGTGTAAAATGGCGCTACGCTACGATTGGCCTCGCTACCAGAACGAGGAAATGAAAATATTTTATATTTCATACCTCGAATGGAAATTGAACCCACAAACGTCACGTTTATTGTCACATACTTGAGCCCATGCCACTATGGCCCCAATTTTAAATATCGTAAAATTAAGTAATTAACCGACCTGGTCGGTTTCCAGGAGGCGCGGGTTCGAGTCCCGTTACGTTCTAATTTTTATACGTTTTCTAAATAAGTAGTTTTCTTTCCTAAGTGTGGAATAATAACACTTTAAAAATGTTTAAAAATATTAAGAAAACTTTTGACATTTCGCAAAACTCTTTTCAAAATGCAAAAGAAGAAAAGCAAAAGGAAATATACATATCTATATATAAAACACATGTTTCCCAAAATCACATAATACACATTCAAAAATATAAAATTGAAAAAAAAAATATTAGCAACATATATTAAACTCAAAGAACACCCTCTTAATTAAAAAAAATCAACCCCCAAGAAAAGCGTCCGAACATAACCGTATTATCTGTTTACCTCATATACATCTTCATATCTATATTTACATATACATGTATATCGTATGGGATGGCAAGGCGGCGATGAGTTTTAAAGTTTTTAAGGGTTCGAAGATTGCGTGCCTTGATTACCGACCCCCAACCCCGCCACCCGGCACACACGCTGCCCCACTGCCGCTGCCTATTTTTAAGGAGGGAAAATTAAAAGTGTGAGAGCTAGACGATAAGTCTTGATGCTTTAAGACGTATCATTTAATTTTCAATATAATTATTTGTTGAGTAATTGTAGTGTCTTTCTTTTCTTTATATTTATAAGTTGAGATGGTCGTGGCGCAACGGTATAGAGTTTGATTTTAAAATCCGACGGTTGTGGGTTCGATTTTAACTTAAGAGTAGTTCATCTGCCAGATTTGAGAAGACTAAAAGTAAAAGTTCTGGCTCTTTTTTGAAGAATTAATATTGAATTTATATCTGAAGCACTGCCCCATAGCAGCATTCCATAAGATAAAATCATTGGAAACATGAAAGCTGTAATTATAATAACTTAAAAAAATTAATAAAAAAAATCAGCTTCACGCTGTATCCCGCACACAGCACGGTAGGCAGAGGGAACCTAGTGTTAAGACACTCCGTTCCCCACTTTCTGCCGAATTATGGAGGCATTGCGTGTTGAGTATAACTTATAATATATTTTTTTAAAACAATTTACAAAGTATCAAGATTCCCCGCGTACACCGCCATGTGCGCCGTACACCGTACTGGCGTCGCCCGTTCATTTAGGAGAGTCTAATTTCTTACGTCTGTGTTGGTGACTTGTGTTGCATCTTGCGGATATTAAATGACGATGGCCTTGTTTTTCGCTTCCTTCGTATTTTTCAGCCAATAGCTGAAACACGTTATGTGAAACTGTTTTTATTTGTTTCGCTGCTCTACGACGATATTTGAAACGAACGAATGATATTTGATATAATGCTTACATTGGATTGCTTTTTTCTAATGTGAAATATGATAAAGTGATTTTTTTTTTCAGCTTCACGCTGTATCCCACACACAGCAGGGTAGGCAGAGGGAACCTAGTATTAAGACACTCCCTTCCCCACTTTCTGCCGAATTCTGGAGGCATTGCGTGTTAAGTGGCAGAACTCAACGCCGCGCTTTTTAATAAAGTGGTTGTGGGTAGAAATTCTACTTGAAATTTATATAATATGTTTTTTTAGTTTTACAGTGTAGTAAAGTAGGTAGAAGGAATTTAGTGATAGACATATTAAATATTTTTCTAATATGGCAGAACAAGACGCGGCGTTAGTAATGAACGAACACGCAATGTTTCTTAATCGACAGCTTGTGGATATTACTATCTTATTAAAGATAAATAAAATTAAAAAATCACACGATCATATATATTCCGTTTTATTGATTTGAACATAATTTTGTCTCATTTTGCCTCAAAAATTTATTTAATTTTAATTTACTCATAAATACATAGTAGGTATTGGTACATTATTATACAATTTACACTGCCTTACATATAAACAATATAAATACATACAAATAAATAAAATCTATATAAACTACATATATTACAAAAAAAAAAACAAAACAAAACACAATAAGAAAAAAACCATTTAGCAATCACACATCACCCCAAAATTAAAAACAACGCACACTGTCATAAAGCTGGGTACGCACAGCCTAATTATCGGCGCGGGGGGTCTTTGCATAAGAAAGTATTGCTGCGTTACGACGCGTGCCCCCCTCCCTGCCCCCCACGGCCCAGATAAAAAATCTCCCATTTCCTTAATTCGTTTATCGGGGTCTGCTGAGGCTTTGTCTCCGATCGATGAACGCTGCAAAATGAGCGTGGAACGTGACGCGCGTGTTAGGTGAGATGGGTTCACTAGTTTTTTTTTAATGGATGTGACTGAAATTTTCCGTTTTTAGTGATTAAAAGATAAAAAAATATTCATTTTAAAATTAGAATTAATTAATAGATAATATTGTTATGTTCTTAACGTTTTTAGAATAATAAAATGAGGGTGATATGTTTAATTTTTGGTTTTATATATAATTTCCACTACATTTATATATGTTGTACATACAGTGTCAGTTTTGTAATGTTTATTAAGCTATAAATGAAATTTTTATATTTTTTATTTTTTTATGAGCTTTTAAAAAGCATTTGCAATTACTATTCTTTTCAAAAGTATACATTTAAAAATATACCTATATGTTAATTAAAAAAAAAGAAACAATTGAACATAAAGAGTATAAAATTGTCGTTATAACTGTTGTCCTTATATGTTGAGTATGTTGAATATTTTATAGTATCGGACATGCAGCTCGTTGTCAATATAAGTCGTATGTTAAGCGAATTGCACACGACTGCGTTCCTTGTAAAATTTTAACTTAATAAGCTATTTAACTTTTGATGATGATAATAAAAAAAAACTGTCTATCTTATAAATTGTAAAATTGGAATTTAATACAATATTTAACAAAATTTACAAAATACAAAATCAGATTTTTCACAAAATCTGATTTTGTATATTTTGTAGGCTTAAATTAATCCAGTATTGCATTTATGGAATATAAGAGATCATTGTGTGTGTATAAATTTAAAGTTTATGGACATTTTATAATTTTTTTTTCTTCACGTTGCATCTCGCACATAGCAGGGTAGGCAAATCTAGTGTTAAGACAATTCCGTTCTCCACATTTCGCTGTATGCTTTAAAAAGGTATTGCGTATTGAATGGAAGAACTCAACGTCAAATTTACAACTCTTACTTATCCCTCTGAGAAAGACGTCCTCAAAAGTATAAACTTTATAATAATATTTTATTAAAATGTCAATAATATCCACAAAAAAAAATATCTAAATATTCCAAACCCTTGCGACTTTTAAGTCTAAAGTTAATAAATTACGGGAACACATGCACCACCCCTCCCTTAAAACCCTCCAAAGAATGATAACTTCGTAATTAAGAAACGCATTAATCATGAATCGGAGACAGCATTTCTACGCGTCCGACTGCTCTGACAAACTGCCGCGTGACATGCGTCCGTGGGTGCTAGGCCTTAGTTTAAGCCTTATATATTGCCGTGCTAAATTCGATAGTGAATTTTGTACTGTTCACGCTTAATTTACTTATGTAGGTCACTCCGTTACTATTTCTAATATATTCGTAATGTTAAAACTAAAATATGTTTTGCGACTTTGAAAGGTATTCAATGTAATAATTTTTGGTTGACAATAAGTAAGATATACGTTGTGTGATATTAGCTTTCGTTCGTGTTCGTGTACTGTGGCAGTATTTTGTAAATCTGTTGAGTTCTTATAGTATAAAAGATTTTGCGTATGTTTGAGATGTAATATGAAATATCTCGTTTTTTCCCCAGGAATTTCGCTTATATTCTATACTTCCCTATACTCCCTAACATTCTAACAAGCAACATTTCAACTTTCAAGGTCCAGTTGTTTCATCTGTGCGCTGTTTAACAGTCATTCAGCAACGAATGACTTATATATAATATATAAAAGATTTTTAATATTTTTTTTGTATTGAAATAGAATCTAAGTTTCAAAACATAAGGTAACTACCAAAATAGCCATAGCAGTAACTTTACTATTATAGTTAAAAAGTAAAGTACTAATGACGATTAGTACATACTTTGAGAAACTATTCGTTTATACTAATATCACCGTTTTGCCGATATTCTGCTGTAGTCCTAACAATTTTGATATACTTTAACATATAGGTATATACTAAAAATAGGTAATTTTAAAGATTTTACATTATTCTTTATTAAAGATTTTATTCTGATTAAACACGACGATTGTGAGTTTGACTCTCATCCGAGGGATTGAGTTATTTTCATTTTCTCGCTTATGTGTCGAGGTCAGGCGCGGCGTTGAGTTCCACCACAACACACAAAACCTCCAGAAATTTTCGAAAAAAAATGGGGAAATCAATATAAATTAATTTAGAAAACTCACCCAAAATGAAAGCTGAATACAGAAATACATAGAAAATAAAAGAACCTTTTAAATACTCTCCATCTCATATCTCGCATTGTTAAAACACTTTGGGACGTAATATCGCAAACATTTCCCCTACAAAAATTAGGGCACCATTCTCACCTCGAAAAATCGGGAGACGCACCTGACCCAAGCGTTTTTTCTGTTCACATGACTTTTAAGACAAGGGTAGTGGGTTCAATTTCGTTTAATTTTCCATTGTACCGTCATGGTTTATTAACATGAGGGAGTGGACGTGACATTTATTGTTTGACAAGCATCGATCTGGTCTTCGCGATGCGATGCGACGCGTGAAGTAAGTTTTTGAGGTTTTTTCACAGCTTACCTTTGAAGTTTTTGATTATCTTGACTTGGTTTTTAGGTAAAACTTGCAAATTTCATATATTAAAAGTTAATATAATTATTTGTATTATTAAATTTTGTACATTATAATATTATAAAGCAATTTTGTATGGAGTTTTAGTCAGAAATATGTCTCTTGAAAAAACATATATAACTAGTCATAGTTATTTTTTTATTATTAAGTTAGGACTTAGGTCTTCAGCCAGCTCTCATCTAATAAATGATCACTACCTAATAAAAGATCACTTCTTCGGCACGATTTTTGGCTCGCTCAACACGCAATGCCTCCAAAATTCGGCAGAAAGTGGGGAACGGAGTGTCTTAACACTAAGTTCCCTCTGCCTACCCTGCTATATAGGGGACAAGCTGATTCATTCTAGTTATATTTTTGTATCGTGTGCGGGATACAGCGTGAAGCTGATTTAATTTTTTTTATTTAATTACACAAATTAACTTGAGGCCGTAATGCCGCAATGGTTTAGTTTACTGTGAGCGCGACTGTAGTTGATTCAATCTTCAATAGAGGGAATGATATATTAATTTAATGTACATTTTCTCCGCTCTGGTAGGACGAACCAAATAACGGAAAATAGAGTGTTTTGACACTATCTTGCATTCGTTTCCCAACAAAACAATTTATGAGTATCGATTTTAATTTTTTTTATACAAATTAACAATATATATGTATATACTATTTCTCATTTTCTAACATATCCTTAATTCTTGTTTAACAAGACTCTTTAATAATTACTTTAACGATATCAATATTGTGTTCCAAAAGTTGTTACACCCTTTAATCGCGTTAACGTGTGGTAAATGATGTTCTAATTGGGGAAGATTTACATTTCATGTGATTTTTGATGTCGAATAATATCTTTATAATCTATTTTAATAGGTTCGATTGGTATATATTATGTTTATTCTTATTTAAAAAACGTAAAAAAATATGAAGTAGTGGGATTTGAACACGTGCCTCTTGACCGTCCCAACGCTTTGACCACTAAGCCATACGGTACACCTACGTTGAAATTCTTTTAAGCTTGTTACTACTTTAGCTTTAGCTAGCTATATTGATAATTTAATTGACAACAGTTTAATTTGAGATATTGCCCTGTGATTTAATCAGAAAAAAGTTATTTTGTCCCTTAAAGAGTCTCATAATTATCACGTCCAGTGCGAAACCACTATACCAAAAGGAAATCAATATCAATTATCTATTACAAATAATATTACATAAATAAATTGACAATATTCATTCAAGGTCACTCGTGGCGCAGGAGCACAAGTGTGCGCCCGTGAACCCGACAGTTTGAGTTCGATTCCTAGTAGCGGAAATTAAATATTTAATATTTTCACTAGGTACCTCACATCCATAGTAGAAACGTCTCTAGACATCGACAGAAAATGGAGTACGGAAGTGGCTTAATAAGAATCAAGTGTCCTAGCACTAAGTTCCCAAGTTCCCTCATACCTTCCCTGTTAAATGCGGGAGACAGCGTGAACCTAAAAACTACAATAAATTAATTAACAACGTATCAGCAAATCTGAAGCCCCATACAACAAAGTGCTAACTCATCTCAATAACTTCTAATATGTGTTGCTCGAGCGTCGATCATCGGCAAACGGTGTCGAGTGCTTTTGTAAACTCCTTAGTTTGATTTACAATGCGTGGCTCCTTTGGAAAAAAATCTTTTTAAGTCACGTGGAGAAAATTCAATTGTTAGGCTCTTTTGTGAATGTGATGACAAATGATGATTTTTAATTGTGTATTTTGGTGTAAATGTTTACGTTTTTGGTTATGTTTATATAGGTGTTGTCGTTTTTGTTGTTTTTGCGTTTTTTTTCATTAATTTTGCTGTCGTTGCCCAAATTCTTGAAATATATATTTTTTATTTTAATATGTATGTTAAAAACACCTTGCTAATATTTAGGTATGTACTATCATGCCGCCGTAGTAGTACATTTTTGTATATAATCATATAAAAAAAAAATTAAATTAGCTTCACGCTGTATCCCGCACACAGCAGGGTAGGCAGAGGGAACCTAGTGTTAAGACACTCCGTTCCCCACTTTCTGCCGAATTCTGGAGGCATTGCGTGTTGAGTGGCAGAACTCAACGCCGCGCTTAACCTCGACACCAGAGCGAAGAAATGGAAATATAAATTTAAGTAAATATTTCATCTCCTCGAGTGGGGATCGAACCCACAACCAGTCGGTTTTGCAGTCACACCTCGTGCCGCTGCGCCACGACCGGCATCATATACAAACAACAATCATATCATATACAAAAATGTACTACTACGTATAGTTTTTTTATTTTTAGTCTAGGATAGACTTAGGAAAATGTGTACCCAACACATTTTTTTATTTTTGGAAATATTTTGTGCTATAAATCCTTTGAAATATAATATGAAGCTATCAAAACAAAAAGCAAAAAATCCTGTGGTTTTGGATTGACTTAGTTTGGTTTGGTTAGGCTTAGCTTCGTCACCCAGCACTTGAGTTACCATAACACGGAGCAAAATGGAAATATATTACTAAGATTATTTCTTTCTGCCAAATGAGGAAAATTCTTAAGGATAAACATAGATAACAATAATGTAACTCATCTTAATGCTACGATTACAGTGCAAGTTATTTACTAATGTCTATATACCTTATTAGCAAGACGTTGTAAATAATTCTAAGTTGCTCAGAGCAGGCGAGTAATTGTTGATTTTTAGACATTTCTTATATTTTGTTATAATATATTATCTTGTCGTACTGCAGAAAATACTAAAGATATGAACAAACTTTTTTGGGCGGACATATTGTCGAATTTTGAATGGCGGCCACGAATGGAACGTGGCAGGCCCTCCACCAGGTGGTGTGACGATCAGGTCAAGGTCAAGGAACCATTAGCCCCTAGATTCGGATACCCCAAGCAATCAATATGGAGAGCTTTGGAGATCTTTTGGAAATCGAGAGTCGAAAGGCTAATATCATAATGATGAAGATGATGATTTACCTTTGATGATACTCGAAGAAATATACAACGAAATGTTTTTTTTTTAATAAGAAAACAAGTTAAACTGTCAAATATATATTGTATACTGAAAAGTTAATAATATATAATCCACCGCACGCACAAGCCCGAGCCGAGGCAGGAGCGAAACCTACTTAAACAAATTATTCGGGGACGCATTACACCGTTCATAATCTCTTGTATCCCGACATAATTTAACGAAAGAAAATCCTGAACGCGACGTCCCTTACGATACGGAACACATACACTTAGTGAGTTACACCCCTAAATTAATAGCATCCTAACAAAAAAGGTTCCCCCCTGTCTTATGAGGGTGGTTCATTTGCATATATGTCTCCCTGGCACCCTAAGGAGCGAGGATGTATTTTTAATTTCATTCTTATCCCTAAGCTTAAATCATGAGAGCGGCCATGCGTGCGGGGGTGGCCGCCCCCACCCCCTCGCGTCATACGTCGCTAACCACGTACAGAGTAAAAAGAAAAGAAATCTTAATAAGTTTGTTAGGGAGTGAAGACTTTTATGGACATTGCTCCAAATATGATGATCTCTTTTTTAATATTTTTGTTTCTTCTCGAGATTCTTGTTTTGGTTAAATGGACTGTTAAGGTATGTTATTAATATATTTGCAAGCAAGTGTAGACCCAGAATATAAATAAATGATCTAGTTATCAGTTAGATTGGTAATACCTTTAGATACAACTCTAGATATAATGTATTTAGCATACAAAATATTGAACTTATTAAAATGTATTTAAATACCATAAAATTAAAAAAAATATATCTAAAATCATAATATAAAAGAATTTGGAACAAATTATTCATATTCAATTATCCTAATACAATAAGAAATATAAACTTTTAAAAAAATATATATTCATATTAGTTTAACAAATTAGGGAGCGCAATTAGTTAAAGTCGTATCCACATAATACTTTTAATGAATTATTGTAGGAACAAAAAAACATCGTCATTTTTGGCAAATGTAGCTAGTGGGTACACTCCCTTTGGCATTTTTATTTTATGTATGTATGAAATGTTCCGGAACAACTTGTGTATGAAAAGACCTCGGTATATTGGATGGAAAGAATTAATTAGTCAGGGGACGTGGGAACCTAGTGTTAAGACAGATCGATCCCATTAAGACACTACTACAACACTACGATACTAATTATTATTTAGCATTTAAATAATTTAAGCAGGATTTATATAGGAGTTTTATTCAAACAATATTTGTAAGTTTCATTTTTAGTTCCAGACTAAGGTTAGACGTGTAACCGTGTCACACTTTTACTAGCTCCACCGCCCAAGACTTGTCTTCGCAATCGTAATTTCTTGGATTCTGGGGATCGTAGAAAAGAGTGTCTTATCACTAATATCCTTCTACCTATCATGCTAGTTGTGTGATAAAGCTAGTAGCTAAAAAAGTATTTATATCAATATTAAATAATAAATTCAAATTAGAAAAAAAGAACAGAGTGGAGTTCAAATCATAAAACAGCAACGTTTACATATACTTAATATAAATATTAATCAAAATAATAAGGAAAAGCGAAAATTAATAATTCCCAACATTATTATAAAACAAAAAGCCATAGCCAAAGTCATAACAAACTGAAAAACGGAGTAGGTACCAACCAGAAACCACGACCTTATAATCGCATCAGTGTGGCCGTTAATTATTGATAGAATGAAACTTTTATCAAAACTTCACGAGCAGAAGTCGAATTATTCGAAAGCGGGCAAACCCTTCATAATGCCTGTGAAAATATTAAAACAAAGCCAAGGTGCCCACCCCGCCTACTGTACAGGACAAAGCGGGTTTGGGTATCTGTATGGAGCTGTTGTACTGTTGTACTGTTTTCCCAATTGAACCCATTACCTCAGTGATTTGAGGTAATGGGTTCAATTGGGGAAAAATATAAACGATATCTCCTTTGAAATATAAATTGAATTATCTCATGTTAAATTTCAAATTTAATAATTCATGTTTTTATAGTATTTTTGAATAATACTTAAGAGTATGATGTATTTTTTATGGTGTAAGTACTTCCAATAAATATTTTAAGTACCAACGCTAAAACGCAGCAGTATTTTGTGTTTTTGGTATCCACCTAGTTACTTTAGGTTTACTGGTGAAGTTGCATTCGGTACGCAAAAGGTAATTAAGAAATACCCTTAGTTCGAAGTAAGTAGTCAAATCATGTAAGGTGCGTTAGGAAACTCCTAACGCACCTTACATGATTTTACTGGCCTATAATAATATTATAGTAAAATAATTCTTAAAAAAATATTTGTCTTTATCTTGCACGTTTGTGGATGTTTATGGGAGTAATAATCCTTATATAAATTAATTCCTCTCTTGCACATTGGTTGTGTATCAGAGAAAGAGTTAGCTTTTTTCAGTTTATTATTTTACAGTGTTTAAGGATAGAAAAACATTTCACATTAACGTATTGGGAGTAACATTAATGATGCATATTAAATTTACTTGAGTATGTAAAAGAACCAGTCAAGCGCGAATCGGGCTTCCCCACCGAGAATTACGTACAAAATTTGGAGGTCTCGAGCTTTCTTTGATATTCAAACTTAGCTTATCCAGTTACCTCACATGAACTAGCGACTTTAATACTAAATTTTGCCTTCCTTTTAAAGGCTTTTATTTTTTAGGATTTCACTTTAAATATATAGTTTTCAGATTCTTTCCTGAACTTGTACTATCTGTTGATGCTAGTTGCCAAATTTCATAATTATCGGTCTACCGTATTAATTTTGATTTTCTTTTTAGTGTAAAAATGTCGTTATTTGCGACATAAACGGCCATATTTATTTTTTAAGTAAATGTAAAAATACGATTTATTCAGGAAATTAAGGGACCGTAGATCTGAGTATACGGTTTGAAGTTCAATTCGATATTTCCAAGACCCCCTGAATTAAAGGCTTTTGACAGGCAGACGGACAACAACGTGATCTTATAATGATTTTAAATGAAACTATTTTAACCGGATTAATCGCGTATATTTTGTACTTTTATACATTTTTGGAAACCCGACGTTTTGAATAATCTGTTATAATGATTCCTTTTTTCCTTTAAATTTACGGAACCTTAAAAAGAGCAGTGTATAAAAATACAGGGATATTGTTGATAACTCCTCACTTCGGAACTACAAGCCTCTGAAAGGAAAAAATGAAAACTTTTTATAATTTATTATTCTTAAGGACCACTAATATGTTATTAACAAAATATACAACATAAAAACAACATCACTAATATATCTGATCACAATTTAATAATTTCCTTCATCGTATTATCAACTTCATAAAATCTTATAGAAATCCTCGAAGACGACTGCTAGCGGGCGGTGATTAATATAACGCATCTCCCCAACGGTTTAATCGGTGGCTGGCAACATTTTTACCCAATTTTTGGGGATCCCCCTAAAGGCCCACCCACCCCTTTCTTTCGTTAAGATAAATTATCTTGCGATCAGGATAAGAGTGTAGGTTCAAATTGCCGCCTTTAAAATTCAGAACTCGGCCTAAATTTCTTTGAACACAAGCCACCCCGCGATTCACTGTTTCTTTGTAAATGTTTAAACGGCGAACTTACCCCTTAAATGTTGTTAGCTGTAAAAATATGGATGGAACTAATTTACTCAGTTATTTGATTGCGATGTGAATTATTAATTGGAGATATATTTTTCTAATATTTTCATGTAGTACATTTGGCGGGTTTCCTTTAGGTTTCTTTTGGTGCCTATGTAATGTGCTAGACATCTAGAAAAAAAATTAAATTAATATAATATTCTCAATATGATGTAAGAATTCTGTATTGAGTGTTAATAAATTTGATGTTAATCTTGTTACAAATCAATCTTATTATTGTTTAGGCATTAAAATTTTAAAATGTACTAATTTTATATATGTATTTCCGTGTTCACAACTTATTTTTTTACCATTACCACCAACCAACCATTTAATTAACTCAAGATGTTCTTTATTTGCTTAGTAAAGTCTCATTAAATAATTTCATGCAATTCACTTTAACTCTGTATCCCGCACATAGCAGGGAAGGCAGAAGGAACCTAGTCTCATAAAACACTCTGTTCCCTATTTTCAGCTGGATTTTCGAGACATTACTTGTTGAGTACTTGTTGAGTCGTGTCGTGGCGCAGTGGCACAAAGTGTGACTGTAAAACCGACTGGTTGTGGGTTCGATCCCCACTCGAGGAGATGAAATATTTATTTTAATTTATATTTCCATTTCTTCGCTCTGGTATCGAGGCAAATCGCGGCGTTAAGTTCTGCCACTCAACACGCAATGCCTCCAGAATTCGGCAGAAAGTGGGGGATGGAGTGTTTTAACACTAGTTTCCCTCTGCCTACCCTGCTGTGTGCGGGATACAGCGTGAAGCTGATACTTGTTGAGTTCGGGATCTTAACGCCACAATTCATTCCCCCGGGTGGGATGGAACTCATAACCGTCGCGTTTTCAATCAGTGGCTATACTGCTACGCCTCAACAATCTCATACAATAACTGATCAGATAAAAAACAATACAATATAGATTCCATTGATTTTCGTTGCTTACGTACAAATTTTCTGAAGTATAAACAAAAATATTTCCACTAAAACATCTATTGTTTCTCACGAATATATCCAATGTTAGATTTGTTTTGTCAAAGGATTTGTTTTTGTTTTTCTAGTTCAAAGGTCACTCTCAGTTTCGTTCGATTCCCTTCTGGTACTTTCTGATTGTGGAATATAATAAAGAACTTTTGCCAGCCAATGAACATCTTTTGTAATAAAATCCCATTAAATTTTTTTATTTTATTTGTGTAATTTATGTTAGTAATAATATTCTTGGTTACTTAACATCAGCTTCACGCTGTACCCGAATACAGCGGGGTTGGCAGAGGAATCTTAGTGTTAAGACACTCTGTTCCCCTGGAAGTGACTGGATACTTAACATAGGGTTACTTAATTAAAATAAATAAAAAAAACATGAAAACAACATGTATTCGTATATTTTCGCCATCGTAGAGGTTTCGCCATTGTCTGTGCCTGATTGCAAATGCGACGTTTCTTAGTTTTATTGGTACTAAGATGTAAGAATTATTTTTATTTCCTTGTTCGAATAAATAAGGCGAAAAGTGGAGAACGGAGTGTTTTGAAGCTAGCTTCTTCCTGCCAACCATACTGTATGCGAGATATAGCGTTAAGCATTGTAAAGAAATACAGATGTAAACATTTGACATTTTGAAAAACAGATTTTAAAAGAATTATTTCCTAAGTCTATCTGTTAGTCAATTCCAACCCTTAATAAGCAGCTTAGTTAGCTATTTCAAAAATAATTTTGGTAAGGACCAAAAAAGAAAAACTACAGAAAAAAAAGGAAAATTTCAAAACACTTTTACGAAATTAATTCAAAAACCGTACGTAAAAAGCTCACACTCACTCAATTACACAAAAACAAACATTTACTTTTCTTTTCAGCGTGAAACTCAAGTAAATTCTTTTAGTATGCAGGCGACCATCCAATAGCTGAGTGCTTGTTTGCTCGAGCGCCGTGACATGTGAACTTGGCTCGTTCACAACACGTAAATGAATTTTTACTTCACCTTTTTTTTATTCCTTCCTTTTTCACCTTTTTTTTTAGGGAAGTTTTTGTAATTTGGTTTGGGTTTGTGTGGTTGGGGTTTGTTTTAAAAAATGTTTTTGTTTCATTAATAAAATTTAAATAATATGTTATAATTTCACGTTGTATTTTCTTCATATAATAAATAGGGTAGGCAGATAGTCAAAACTTAGTGTCAAGACCCTGTTACCCACTTTTTGCCCCATTTTCGAGACATTAAGTGTTGAATGGCAGAACTTAATGCTGTGCTTCCTATTTTGATTAGAATTAGGAACTGGCAATAATTTATTCCCTCGCTTGGGAATCGAACCCACAAGAGCCGCGCTTACATTCAATGACAATGGCGTCCTTCGTTTCTAGTATGAAATTGAGCTTCGCTACTTAATACACTATTTTTAAATGCGAGTAAAGGAGGATATAATATAATATAAAGATATATCTAAAAAAAATTATCCAGTCTTTTTTATCAAACAATAAAATTATTCAAATAAATTCACAAATGAATATTTGAATTCTATCTTAGTATGCATGTGAGCATCCGACGTGCAAGCAAGGGTTGGTTCAAGTGGCGTGACATATGAACTTTTCCATCTTTTGCTATGAAAAATATTATAACTGTGTTAATATTTCAAAATATTTGTTAAGTTACTTAATAGTCCAGTCGTGGCGCAGGAGCACAAAGTGTGACTGTGAAATCGAGTGGTTGTGGGTTCGATCCCCTCTCGAGGAAATGAAATATTTATTTACATTTATATTTTCATTTCTTCGCTCTGGTGTCGAGGCAAAGGGCGTTGAGTTCCCCCACTAAACACGCAATGCCTCCAGAACTCGGTGGAAAATGGGGAACGGAGTGTAATAACACTAGGTTCCCTCTGCCTACCCTGCTGTGTGCGGAATACAGCGTGAAGCTGATTTGATTTGATTTACGTAATAGTCGATTCAATTTTGTTGATGGCAATTCTGTTTTCCACTATCAAACTTATTTATCCATTACAATACTTTAATTTGAGAGTCTTGATGTCTTTTTTGGCTGTTGGAGCCAATATGCTACAGCTTGTCTAATTCTATATGGAAAATTAAAATATTTCGTATATAAGTTTTTACCCTAAGCAAGAACAGAACCCACGAATCAGAAATCAGAATCTTTACAGCTGAACCTGATAGTGGTCTGATATCTAAAACATCATTAAAAAAATATCAGTTTCACGCTGGATCCCGCATAGAGGGATGTAGGCAGAGGGAACCTAGTGTTAAGACACTCCGTTCATCACTTTCTGCCGAATTCTTGAGGCATTGCGTGTTGAGTGGCAGAACTTAACGCCGCGATTTGCCTCGATACCACCAGAGCGTCCTCGACACCAGAGCGAAGAAATTGAAATATAAATTTAAGTAAATATTTCATCTTCTCGAGTGGGGATCGAACCCACAACCAGTCGGTTTTACAGTCACACTTTGTGCCACGACTGGCCTCTAAAAACATAAGATTATTATATTTTACACTATCGGTAGCGGCTTTGTTACCGTAATCAAATGTAAACAGCAAAGAGTTTGTTGTTTTGTTTGATATATTATGACATATTCAAAGTGACTTAGACCACAGAATAGTGGGCTACATCGAAACAATTAATTTAATGTGAAATAGCCTACCTCGATTAATGGACTATCTTTTTTTATAATTCTGAGAGCGAGGAAAAGCGCGGCGTTGAATTCCGCCACTCAACACACAATGCCTTCAGTAGAAACATTACTAATTCTAAAATTCTTCACAGTGGAAAATGGAGAACGTGAGTGTCTTAATGGGAATGGAGTGTATTGACACTAGGTTCTTAACTTTCCTTTACCAATCCCGTTATGTGCGTGAAGTTACTAGNATATATATATATATATATATATATATATATATATATATATATATATATATATATATATATACATACATACATACATATATAGCTACTAATAAAAGCAATATAGCGCTGTAAGCAAAATTTTTTTACATTTCAACGATTCAATCGCACGCCCCAATATTTAAAATAAAAGAGTATTACTGCCCCAGTATTCCCGACTGGTCCAGTTTTAGACTAATTGGCTGGCCAGATATGACGGTTTTGTACTAACAAAGTGCCTACTTTATAACGAGTCGATTTTGCAAATGGATCTTATGGACCTGTATTTACCTATTTAATATAACTAAATTGTAAAATGTGGTATGAAAATAATATTTTTTTGGAATATCTATAAAATTGAGTTTAGACGATTTTAGTATATCTTTGTGTTCGCCCACATTCCCCAAAGAGTATATGCGAAATTTCAGCGTTCTACGCCGCGTAATTCCGCCTGCGCGTCGTCAGTCACTCAGTATAGTGAAAGTTTTATGTATATAGATATTAAATGTACATATAATTTTTGAACGTTGTAAAAGAATTATTTTAAATACAATATAGTCCTTGAGGCCAGGCACAAAGTGTGACTGTAAAATCGACTGGTTGTGGGTTCGATGCCCACTCGAGGAAATGTAAATTTATTCACATTTATATTTTAATTTCGTCGCTCTGGTGTCGAGGCAAAGCGCTGCGTTGTGTTCCGCCACTCAACATGAAATGCCTCGAGAACTCGGCGGAATGTGGGGAACGGAGTGTCTTAACACTAGGTTCCCTCAGCCTACTCTGCTGTGTGCGAGATACAGCGTGAAGCTGATTTAATTAATTTTTTAAATATAATATAGACATTAAAGCTGTTTTGCTTGCTTAAATTTATTGTTATATTTTAGCTAAATTATAGAGCTTATTCACATAAATTGTAGCTTATGTGTTATTTTAATGTATAACTTATATTACTGTAAAGTTTCATCTAAATCCATTCAGAAGTCAAATAAAAGTGTAACAAACATTTTTTCTCACAAAATTACAAATTTTAATATTAGTAAAGGACTATAGACATGACTGAAATGGAACGACTATTTTTGAAATAGTAAACAAGATAATTATTAGAGGCCAGACTGGCGCAAGCGAGTAAATGTAAACCGTCAGGTTGTGGGTTCGATTCCCGCACGATAAAATTAAATATTTAATATTTTCATTTCTTAGCTCTGGTGTCGAGACAACGCGCGACCCTGAGTTCTGCCACTCAATACACAACGCCTTCAGAAATCAGAGAAAATTAGAAAGCGGAGTGTTTTAGCACTAGGTCCCCTCTGCCTACCCTGCTCAATGCGGGATACAGCGTGAAGCTCAACAAAAAAAAAAACTAAACGTGATAACAAAAATGTATATTGCTTATTTTGCGGCCTCAGATACAAAGCTAAGCACTCATTATGGCTACCCCACACCGTAATGAATTTGACGTCCGTAATTACCGAGAACACGGAAAAATCTAATCTCACACTCACACATGCAAATTAAATACCCAAAAGAAATTTCCACACACACACACACACTCGACTAATAAATTAAGCATCCCCTAGTTCCTACAATACTATATGAGATAGCTGTGTGTTGGTATTGTAAAGTCTTAAAAATGAGAGGACGGAATCTTTTAAAGGGTACGACTTAAGTGGGGGGGTCCCCCTGTCCTTGTGGGGGGTAACCCCCTGGGTGGGTTGCGCGAACGCGTTTTACGGCCTACTGCTTTCTCATTGTCCGTTGTTTTGGTTCAATATTCTGATGACGATAAAGGTGGGTTAAGTGTTATTTTACGAAATTAATTCTGTTATATCGGCCTTTTTAAATGAGGATGGAGACGTTGTTGAGGAGGTCTTAGCTGTGTTATTATTTAATTAGTTAGGTGAAAGTGATGTGTATTTTATATTTTTTTTTTGTTTTTGTTATCTCTCTCTTTCTCTCTCTCTCTCTCTGTATCTCTGAGTATGAAGAATTTGTCGATTTGGTATTAGGATTCAACGTAGATATTGGAATCCAATAACCATATTTAGTTAATTAGACGCATCAATTATGTCATATTCTTAAACAATAGGAATTCTGTAATTTTTCAAATGGTAGTCAATATATGATTACTATTAGTAGAAGTTATTAATATATCGATAAGCATAATTTATCTAAATATAACATAATAATAAAAAAAGTAGAAGCCAGTCGTGTCGCAAGGACACAAATGAAGGACACGTGCGACTATACATGTAATAGCTTGTGGGTTCGATTCCCACTCGAAGTAATTAAATATTTAATATTTTCATAAAAATGTATTTTCTATATTTTCACATAATATAATGTACTTGGAGTTATAATTTTCTGCTAGGAGAAATTTCGGTGCAGCTGAGCTCCATCACTCAATACGCAATGTCACAGAAGTTTGGGAACTGTATGTCTTGAAACGTGAAACTGGTACAGAGTAGTTCATATATTTGTCAATACAGAATCAAGATTCTTTCAAAGTAATATTATATTATTCTTTCATAATAATAATAAGTCCGTTAGTCTCACTCACTAGCCCAGTAGCCAGTCCATCTAAATTCCATTTCATAGTCCTAGATTAGATTTCCACATTTTCCATAGTTCCTACGCATTAACCGGCGACCATCTCTGGGCATTCAAACCTGTGGTTACCCAGAGATGGATCCCGGCTGTTGCGTCACAGTAAAACATTTGTATATCCTCTAAGGGGCCTCTACGTGTTGGACCTGTGTCCCCACGCAAGTCTTCCAAAGGACCGGGTCCTTTTGAATCCGAGAACTATGAAAGAGGAACATAATAATAATAATAATTTATACTGTAGACATGTTGTTTGTTCAACACGATCCTGTCAAAAACTTTAATGGAAAACTGCACAAATTTTCGTATAAAGACCATACCTATAAAACCCGAGACATTAGGCGGTTATTATTTACGTACTATCATTGTCACGCACGTTGAATTGCGATTCCATTATGGAACTACACATTTACCATTTTAAAGAAAACTTTTAATATCAAAACGTATTTGGAAAATAGTCTCTATTTCTTTAAAAATAAGGATGTTTAATAATTTTGTTGGACGAACGAATTTTTTTGCACAACTTCGTTTCTAATGACATTTATTAGAAGCAGTATTACATGACAATAATTAAAATCCATGCACGAACTTCTGTACCACACCGTGCCAGCGTGACGGCTGAACACGTTATTGGGTTCAAATTACGGGTTAAAAATATTTGAGTGCACCTTATGATTTTTATGATATAGTTAAAGGGATGTTTGGTTATTTTTTAGTTAATTTTAGTAGTTTCACTCTTTTTCCCGCATGGTGAGGTTGGCAGGGGGAACTTAGTGTTAAGGCAATTTTTGTCCAATCTTGGCGAGTACGTTGAATGAAGGTTTTTTGTGTATAAAATCGAGAAATTAAAATTCGAATTCTGGAGGCATTTCGTGTTGAGTGGCGTAACTGAACGCCGCGCTTTGCCTCGACACCTCGAGGAAATGGAAATATAAATTTTAATATTTCATTTCCTTGAATGGGCATCGAACCCACAACCTGTCGCGTTTACAGTCACACTTTGTGCCCTTGCGCCACGACTAGCATTAAGTTTATTTGTAAGTTTGTTGTGTTATATTCTATTAAAAGCTGATTTATTATATTATAATGACGCTTATTTATTTATTTATTATAAATGTGTAAGTTTTTAAGAATGGATGTTTGTTCTATTTTCACGCAAAAACTACTAAACGGATTTAGATGAAACGTTACAGAAATATAGTTAACACATCAGAATAACACATAAGCTACAATTTAGTACGTAAATATTTTGTATAATTTGGCTATAATACAATAAAAAGTTTAAGCAAGTGAAGCCGCGCTTAAATCGTTAGTTGTCAATAACTTTATTCAATAAGGTCCAATAGTCGTTCATTTATATACAGTAGTTGTGATGATCCTGAGTTAAAATTTGTATTAAAATTAGTTAGAAAACACTTGTTTTATATACCGGAAGTAAGATACGTTTGCACTTTGATGGAGAATATAATTTTGAACCATAATAGTTTCCACAATTGTCTGAAGGTTTGAGCATAAAAATTATATTTTCTAAATGCTTCTTCTAAGAATTTAAAAGTAAACGATATTTTATCACAAAGGACTCTTCAAACAAAATCTAAATTGCGTCACCGGGTGGGTATCTATAAAAATCAGCTGTCAAAGAAGCCACTGGTGACGCTCCCCGATGGCCTGCCATAAACCAAAAGTGACGGCCTTAATGCGATCCTTGCCTTTAATTATAAGTGAAATTTCCAAAAATTTCAACCACCCAGCGCCCTGTTCTAACCCATTAACGGAACTTTTTGAAACTCGCACTTTTCAAACAGTTGTTTGTCAAACGCGGTTTGGCAGATAGAGTACTTCCCCGTCAGAACTGTTACTTGAATTGTAATTATTGGATTTTTTCTTTGTAATTGGGTTTTTAAAAGTTTTTTTTTTTGGTTAAGTTAATTATGTTATAATGGTATGATAGAAGCGGTCTAATTTTTATTTTTTCATATTAAATGGATAATACAAATCTAATTTATCAAAAAAAATGGGTAATACAAATAGTAATGAAATTGTTAATCTTAATCTGTAAAGGATCTTTCTTTTAAGGAAGATAGACCTGAAACATATATAAAAATATATTTTTTGGTAAGGTGATATTGAATATTTATCTCTTATTTATATAATAATATTTATATAATAATATTTACAAAAAAATACAGAAATAGGATCGTCAAAACTACCAATTATTGTTCATTCTAATAACGTCTCTGAGAGTCCAATACTGTACAGGCATCAATTGTCACATAATTTTTTTACTCTCTACAAAAGATGTCACAAACTTAGCCCCGAAAAATCTTTTCTCGATTCTTTCACATCAGTAGAACTTTTTCAGCGATAGCTAAAGTCGAAGGAAATAAATAATTTACCAGCATAAGTTGAACTTTCATTCAATACATACACTAGTGTTAACATGACTTCCATTAAATTGGCTTTAACGGCTTTGTTTGTCCCGATAAGGATGTAATTTAGAAAGTGACTGATGAACGTAAGATTTGCATAATGAACGTTGAGTTGTGAATGTGTTGAAGGCAGAGCGTTTGTACGTAATTTAAATATTTGTATTGCAATTGACTTAAGTACTCGCTGGATACCCTTATCTCTAAATGTGACTTAAAAGTGATAAGAATCAAACATAAATTGTATGCTAGATAATGGGGGGAAGTACCCCAAAAATTTGTCTTGTAAAATATTTAGAAATGTTTGGTGGTTCTTGTCCAGCATCGCTGCTGTAGGGTTTTTAGAAATTTCTGCTATCCAAAAACAATTATAAATAAAAAGAAAGATTTTCCCGATTTTTACACATTCTTAAAGAAACGAACTAATGAAACAAAACTTTCGAACACGTTGAAGGAACCGCCAAAATCACAGCTAGATTAAACCAGAGGGTATTACAGACTACTGTATAGTCATAGTAATCATAATAGTGTCTTTCTCGGTACCCAATATACAATTGCAAAAAAAAATGTAACAAAAAAAAAAGCGCATATGTAATTATTTCCTTTTAATTAAACACAAAATTGGTAAATGGATGAAATTGTTGAGCAAAAATACCAAAATAGCATAAAACAACGTATTTATCTGACATGTTATATTACAAGTAAACAAAATGTGTACAAAACACGAGAAACAAAAGGGTCTCCACACGAGGCTCTCAACGTGCCGAAATGCACTATGTGGGTGACAGACATGACTAAGACAGATTATCTTACAACAACCAATGTTCATATGGAAGAGGACTCGTGCGATAGTATAAGATTTATGATAAAATTGATTTGAAATGAAGAAAATCTATGTTTAAGAGAGCTGTAGACATATGACTGTAAACGTGACAGGCTGTGGGTTCGTTTCCCACTCGAGGAATTGAAATGTTTTCAGTTCTTTGCTCTGGTGTGGGGGCAAAGTGCGGCGTTAAGTTCTGCCATTCAACACGTAATGCCACCAGAATTTGGCGGAAAGTGGAGAGCGGAGTGTCTGACACTCGCCAGGTTTCCTCTGCCTACTATGCTAGGGAGGATACAGTGTGAAGACATAATAAAGAAGGTTTTCCATTCGGGAATATGACTTTATCCGAATATTAGACGGAAAAATGGGGAACAGAGTGAGTTGACTGTAGGGTTTTTTATCTCTTTTCGTTTTACGCTGTATATAGCACATAGCTATGTAAGCCTCTGCCTACCGAAACTAAAAGAAAATCCATACGAAAAAGGCTTGGCTTGAGGGTATCGTGGCGCAGGAGCACAGCATCTGAATGTAAAAGCGACGGTTCTGAGTACATTTAATGCTCCTTATTTCAATTTCCTATTTCAATTTCTGTTGAACTCTGCCACTCAATACGCAATTTCTTGAAAATTGGGTGGAAAATAGTAAGTTTCTGAGCGGAAAGTGGAGAAGGGAGTTTTATGAATACAAGATTCTCTCTGCTTCCTCTGGTATAAATCTATAATTCGAATTTATCACATTCTATATTAAATAATGCTTTCTAATTGCAATTTTTGATATATTTTCAAAGAATGTCGTTCAAAATCTAAAAACATAAAAGTAAAATACACATCCAAAAATGTATTCACGAAAGATAATTTAAAAGTGGATCTCCATAATTTGAAGCATCTCCTCGACCGATTGCCGTCGACACGCGTGTCCTATCACACAATCTCGTCTTGGTACATACACAACGTTCACCTCATTTTAATCATTATCAAATTATATACCTTTTTGGCATGGAATAAGGATTATTTTTGTATGTACTTTTTTAAGGTAGTATTATTTATATATGTATTAATAATTTGTTCTGTGGTGGCGTTGATGGATCATTGTAGCAATTAAATTACTGTAGGTTCAAACTGCATGTAATTTTCATGTGTTTATATGAAAATAACAATTTGGTTAGGACGAAGCTAAAATTTTGTTGCAGTATTAGATTGAAGATTTTTTTTTGCAAAGCAAAGGAAAAGTTGAAATTATTTTAGCCGATCTGTTTTATAAGTGGATATTCAATATATTTGAATAATCATCTTTTTTTTCATAGTCTAGCTAATGTTCTTAGCATTACAGCATAAAAAGCCACAGATTTCATAATTATCTTAAAAAATATCTGGTAAAATTGCACCAAAATCTTTTTAACAATAAATGAAAATTCATAGAAAATTATGTAATTTAAAAATTTCTATAGAATAAAATTTTGCAACGAAACGAAATTATAACTATGAAAAAGCGAAACATGTTACACAAAGAGTACAAATTCAAACACATAGTAAAATTTCATAAAGCTCACAAACCTCACAAACCTCACAAACCTCACAACTTGAACAAGAATGTTAAAGTCCAAGTACAAAAACGTCTCACACAAAAGCTTCGCAAAGCGAGCTTTACTGACAAAGCACTAAAGAAAAATATCTAGGCAACAATCTTACTTCGAAAGTACGTGAAAATCCGTGCTACCAATTATTTTTTGCCCCTGGAAATTCGAGAATTACAAAATTGAAATCGTTTAGAGCCTTACCTACTCGTATTATAGAAAAACCTCGTCTTCAAAGGTGGTAACCCTTTGGGTGGGGGTGGGGGTGGTACGCACTGTAATATAGAAAACTTGTGTTAGCCCAGTTCCGAGTCTTTGTAACATCATTTCGGCAGCCGTTGTAGTTGAATCGATATGACTACATCGTAGCGGAGTTTCGTTAAATATTAACTATTTCCTGCTATATGCGGGATACAATATCCCTCGGATATAGCAGGGTAGGCAGAGAAAACGTAATTGTTAAGATATTCCGTTCTCCAATTTCCGTTGAAGTTTTCGAGGCAATGCATGATGAGTGTTCGGGACTCAAAACCTTGATGCCAGAGCGAAGAACTGAAAATATTAATAAATAATCATTCCTCCGAGTGGGGATCGAACCCACAATCATCGCGTTACAGTCACACAATTGTTCCTTTGTGCCACGATGGCCTCATTAATTGCAAATGATTTACGTAAAATAAAATAACTGTAATATTAAGAGAGATATGTAAAGATTATAACAATATTTAATCAACAACAACAATGAATATTTGAGAAAGGACTAATAAATTAAAATTTTAAAGCTAAAAATCATTTTAATTGAATATTTTAAGTAAAACAATTTTGTAAGATACTTGATTGTAGACCTAATTACTTTGTCATTTCAACCAAATGATATATAGGACCAAATGCTCTCGTGACAATATTTAAATAATTTTACATAAATATTTCACTAACATTAAAATACATAAAGTGGTGTATAAATTAATATCAAAATAATATAAACGATTAACGTCTACGTTTTAACAGATATACTTAATGTTTTTACTTAATTTTTTTTATTATAATATATAAAAAAAACAATAAAAAGCATCAAAACGCTTTGTTCCACGCAAATCTTTATAATTTAAGAAGAAGAAACAGGCCATAAGAAATAAATGTAAAGAAGGAGAAGAAACGTTCCGATCTCAAAAGGGTTAAAAAGGGGTGCGAAACACCCCTACCTGTATACGCCTGTTAAATTTTATATTAAACAATTTCACTTATGGTTTGTCTGTCCATTTATTTTTATTATTTCATTTTAAATGGGAATTTTGAATAATATAATTTTGACATTTGATGGAAATATATTAATGTGTTGGTTTATATTGCAAAATACTACAGTATTTTGCTTATTTATATAAAGTTAAAAACATAAAATAATAATAACTCAAACTCATGTGGTTTCGTAAAGAAAACAAATCATGAATATTTTTTATAAAAAAAAAGAAATAAAAAAACAAGACAAAGCCAAAGAAAAAAGTATAAGTTATTCTTTTGTCAATGTGAGGGTGACAATCCTTTAGATGTGTTAGTAAATTTTTGCTTACGAAATAAATCGTAAGAAGCATGTACTATTTAGAAAAGAGCCCTTTGTTTCATTAGAGGGTTAAAATTTCTCAAATGGTTTTTACGACGTATCGATTGCTTTCCTGGAACATTTTAAATTGATGATAAAATAAAATACTTTCATACATTTTTATTAAATTATTTAATTTTGTTAATGATCTTGTATAACAACTTGTTATAGGAAGAGACTTTTTACTTTTTTTCTTGGTATTAAATTGAAACAACTGACAATCGTTAAACGATGTAATGAATATATAGGCTTATAGCGTGTAGCATTCCTCGATAAATGGATCCACATACATACATACATATATATATATATATATATATATATATATATATATATATATATATATATATATATATATATATATATATACTTCACCAAAACAATTCCTCAATTTAAAGCCGTAGTTCCTGAGATTATTGCTTTCTAAGAATCATTTTTTTTACTTTATAATAATAGATATATAGAAAATTGATTTAGTTTACCTAAAGAATATCTTCATAATACAAAGAAAAACCTTAAAACAGTTTTAAGGGTGGTAGGTTTAAATTACAGGTATAAACAACTACAACAATATTTGTTTTGTTATATTTATTTTTTGTTTAAATATTTAAAAAATATGTATTATAAATAGTTTTTAATGTTTTGCTTTATTAATTTTTGTCCTTTTTTATAATTTTAATTAAATAGCTGTACACGCTGTATCTCGTATACTATAAAAGGGTAGGCAGAGGGAAACTAGTGCTAAAACACACCGTTCCCCAATTTCTGCTTATATTTTTGAGGGATAGAATCGATGTTGCGACTTTTTTCTGTTTTGTCACCAGAGCGAGGAATGAAATAAATCATTCCCACCAGCGGGACCGAACCCACAGCCGTCGCGTTGTCAGTCCGTGTGCTACGATAGTCTCCGCAACTTTATTACCTACTAAAAGAAATAAAAAAAACTTAAGTAATGATTTTTTAAATATAAATTTTTACTCGCAATATAAATTTTTACGTAAAAAATAATTATTTAATGGTGCAAGAGTTAAAATGCACAAAATTACATTGTTAAGTAGTACGAGTAGTTTGAAGGGGCCCTTATTTAGTTGCAATACGTATATATAATATACCCACAACTATACTTAACTCTTTTTTGTTTGTTTGGTTGAACGCGCTAATCCCAGGAACTATTGATTCGAATTATTGAATCTTTTTTGTGTTAAATAATGTAGAAAGCTAAAGGTTAGGTGTTGATGTAACCTTCTGTTTCTGAGGTAGGAGTTATCTCTAGTTAGAATGTATCTATCTCGTGTCATACACAAATTTAAGTTATTTCAGGGTAAATGCAAATCTTGTGATAAAGTTTGTCTCAAATTTTAAGTGAGGCCAAGAAAGATAAATATATTTTTTTAACAATACAGATTCCGTCGTGGCGCAGGGATACGAGCGTGCGACTGTAAACACGACGGTTTTGGCTTCTATTGTCAGTAGGAGAAAAGAATTTTTATTTACTCTCTGGTAACGAAGGAACGTGTGACTTTGAGCTCCACCACACAACACAGTACAACCAGCTTCTCAAAGTTAAGTTTCCAGGTTGCATCTCTCTACTCTGTTATGTGCAGGACAGAGATAATTCATTTATACGTTTATTATTCCGAGTGGGAATCGAACCCACACTCGCATACTTGCGCTCCCGCTTCACCACACCTCATAGAAACATATAAATAAAAAATGAAATAGAAAATCACTACCAATTATTATGGCCCAATCGCCTGACCTCGCGTCGAGATAGTATTTAAATTAAGGAATACTCCCATTGAGTCGTCCCAAGCGGCTCATTTAAATTAAGCTTTTTGAAAAAGTCTCATATCTTCTTTACCCGAGGCGGGTACATCAAAGAGGGTGGGTGGTGAACGGGTTAAGATATTTTTCTTGGGGGGAACCTTCTTGGGGGCAAAAATGCGTAGACTCACACCCGTGCGTGAGTAAATACCGACGCACACAACGACGGCTGTATGTAAAACACTTTAAGAAGCGACGAAGAAATGCGAGAAGCTTAGTGGTTATATAGCGTGTTTGGATATTTCTTTAGTATATTTTTTTGTTTTTTTATTATATTTATCTATTTTCGTGGAAGATGTAAGTGGAGTCTATTGTAACGCCCTTTTTTTTCACTTAGTGATGATCGTGAGTAGAAATCCTACTCGATGTTAACAACAACGACATATTACTCTTATATTAAACATTTCGTTGAATATGCTACTATCTAGATGACTAAATGCTACTAATTCTTAATGTATTTGTATAAGTAGTAATATTTTATGTTAAATCTTTACTTGTGCGAGGTTTGAATTGAAACAATAATTACGATATATATCAAATTTAAAATAACAATTTAAATTTATTAAGTATTCTTAAAATATTATAAAAATTTGCTATAATTTTCAGTATATAATAAAAAAAAATAAGCAAAAAAGAAAAACCTTATGATGATTTTTCATTTCTACGCTGCACTATATACGAGATAGGAGAAAAAAAAAGAAAATATGAACAATATTTTACGTAATTCAAACAGCCTGTAGGCGGGGGTAAAAGCGAAAGGGTTGAAGGCGATCGTCTCCCCGCGGGGTGTCCACCTTCTTACAACCTTTTTAAAGAGGGGGCACAGAGCAGGCGCTCGCAGACCGCTGAGATGGAGGTTTTTAACTTAGCTGTTTATTATTAATTGGCGTTGGAAATAAACATCCTGTATACGTCGACATCTCTCATATATGTACTGTACATACTTGTTATGAGCGATACTTGATACATGGTGAAGTTCGTCTTAGTCGTTGTATTTGTTCTTCAACTTTTTATTTGGAGAAAAATATAAAAGAATTATATTTTTTTATTGAGGTTACTAAGCTGTATTATTTTTTTTAAATGCTCAAAATATATAAATAATTTTAATTCAACTGCACACTATCAAATCTTTTAAATTTCAACCAATGAACATAAAATCTCGTTCTTACGACGCCAATAAATACACGATTATATGGGAAACTACTGAGTTTTATTACTTACATACTTCTTTAATGCCTGTCGCCAATGTTGTATTAGCTGGGGGGGATCCCCGGCACAGAGTAGGGCGGGGGTGTAATTGCAAAATAAAATTAGCCGGAACGGGTACGTGCTCAATTTGCACCACCCGCACTGATTTGTTTTCGCTGCTGAGTCTCGGTCTCGCTGCTCTGTACTTCTTAGCCTATATATTATTGATCGGATGATTGTACGCCATATTGTTTCGCGATGTTTCGCTTTTAGACTGGAGAAAAGTATTTTTACAGTAGACGTCTGTATGTGGTATGAGAAAATAAGCCTAAGAATTTATTATGATTCTATTCCATTTATACTCTGCGGACCGAGAGAGATGGAGTCGATTCCAAAGTTTAACTTTACATTATACTACGGGGTTTAAGTTTAAAAGAAATAGTGTCAAAACTGTAAACTATCGCCTTTGTTAACTTTATTGTGATATTTTTTATTGAAAATCTATTTTCAAAAATACAAAACTGCTCCGAAACAATATTCTCAGTAGGAACAGATTTCACTAGTTAGTTGACAGGAATAAGCGATAGTCCCTCGAGCGACGAAAAAAAATCCGTCGCGATTCCGTCCGCGGGATGTTGAAAAAGTCGAAAGTTTCAGGGCCGGTCTGCGGAGTCAATGGCTTTTTTATTTTCATTTTCTTTCCTTTCCGGTTGAACTTTTTCCAAGTTTTATTTTGAGGAAGTTCCACGAGTGTCAGTTTGGCGTTCGCCAGCAATTTTACGCGGTTCGCGCCGATAATTGCGGGGCCCAGGTGGGGTTTTATATTTTGTACGCCACTTTAGCGTCGAATTTGCGGGTGTATCACTATTTGGTGGGATCATGTAGAGCTCAGCGTACATATGTAGAGTGTACGGGGTTATGTGTCGTACATAGGGGCCCACCTACCGATACGTCGTACGTGTGACCCGCCTACCGCGGCGTACGCCCACCCAATATGTGCTGCACATATGTGCCCCAGTTCGGGGACAGCGGCACACGCGCCACACATGGGCGTGCGTGCCCACTGCGCATGTCGGGGCGTGGCCTCCCCGCCGTGAACGTTCACGTCACGTTACGCTTCTGTGTGCGCCAACGTGACAGCTATTTATTCAGCCGGCGACTAACGATAAATGAGTTATAATTTATTTTTACTTGAAAAAGGAAGGGTAAGGGAGGCAGCCCTGTAATTAATGGCGAAATTGGCTATTCCCAGTATTCTGGAGTCGGTGATGAGGTGAGATTGAGATTAAAATCCGGGTAGATGAGCCCGTGAAGGATTAGCCGTGGAAAAATGGAGGCATAGGCCGGAGCGCGTCTGATACATTATGTATGACTTCCTTTTTCACCAGAGTTTAGCTTTGTATTAAGTCGGTCCTCCAAGATTTATCATAATCTTAGAATATATTTGTGTATATATTTTTTCTTAAGTTCGTCTGAGTGGAAGTCACTAGAGACGAGGATATGACTATGTTTGAGTAAATTATTCTCTATAAGTGGAAGTTATTGGTACATTGTCTTAATATGTTTGATTTATAGAAATATGGAAATATTTATAGAAATATAAAATATTCCATAAGTTATCATATTATTTTCTATTTATACTGTTAGCCCACTTTACGTTGTTCAACTTTTTTCTCATATTGTCATTTGTCCGTCTTAATTCAATATCTAAGAGTCACTGAGCCGTATAGTTATATTACAAAATTATATAAACATACTCCTTCGTAATTACTTCTACGATTGATTGTAAGCGATAATTTGAGGTTTGAGTGCTACTAATATAATATGTAAAAAATAAATCAGCTTCACTCTGTATCCCGCACACAGCAGAGAAGGCAGAGGAAACCTAGTGTTAAGACACTCTGTTCCCCACTTTCTGCCGAATTCTGGAGGCATTGCGTGTTGAGTGACAGAACTCAACGCTCCGCTTAATCTCGACACCAGAGCGTAGAAATGGAAATATAAATTTAACTAAATATTTCATCTCCTCGAGTGAGGATCGAATCCACAACCAGTCGGTTTTACAGTCACACCTCGTGCCGCTGCGCCACGACTGGCCTCTATATATAATATAATATGTAATTACTATAAATGCGATTTCTTTTCTATTGATTTGGTTACATAAGACTTTGACGCCAAAAGAGACTTATTTTATAAATTACGGAAAGCCATCGATGATGACAGCGTAGTGTCTTAACACTAGCTTCCCAAATTCTCTCTGCCTAAGCTACCATGTGCGGGATACAGAGTAAAGTTAAGAAGAAGAATGGAAAGCCAAGCACCAAGTATTATCTTATAAGAATCTAACTTTTAACAACCTCATATTATGAATAACGTAAAGTTAAAGTTTATAATATACAATATGGATAGGTACTTCATAGTCTTAAACTAATAAAAGATATTGTAACTTATCGACATTATATGAGGAGAAATTTAAAAATTATGCCAGTTTGAGAGCATGTACGTTGACAAATACGCGTCAAGGAGCGACCGTTAAGTACCACCGGAGACGCGTGCGGAATTCCGGGAGCCTCGATGATACGCAGACCGCGTTCCCCATTATTCCTTTTTAAGTATTCTTGGGATAGTGCTTTATTTTAATGAATGAAATAATAAGAAAAATATCTTAAAAAGTAGTTTCACATGTTTCTCAGATAACAGGGTAGATTGAGGGAATATAGTGTATAAACATTCCATTTCCAACTTTCCGTTCAATTTTTCGAGTGTTGTGTGACTTAACTCAATTTTTGGTATCAGAAGGGAAAATAAAAATAATTTTAATATTCACATTTTTTCGGGTGAGGATCGAACCCGCAACCACCGTTCTTACAAACAAATGTGGACGACGTCTACCTGTAAGAATGATGGTTGTCCACCAGAACAGCATCTATTGTAAAATAATGTCTTGAAAATAAAATTTACATTTTTGAGCCATTGTTATGGATATAGCTTTACGTTGTATCCCGCATATAGCAGGGTTGGCAGAGGGAACCTGGGAACCTAGTGTTAAGAATTTCCATTAAGACGTTTCTGTTTCCGTCCAATTCTAGAGGCATTTGGTTAGTTTTAAGAATTTAGCAGAAAGTGGAGAACGTATTGTCTTAACACTAGATTACTTCTATAAGCGGAATATAGAGTGAAGCTATAGAAACCAATATAACATTAGTAATATTAAACACAAATCGCTACAAACTAAATAATATAAGGCAATCTAATTATTTCAAAGAATAAATAACTAAATTATGCAGGTATTCAAGAACGCGTGTTGACAAATGGCAGCTCAGCGGGATATGTGACCATTACCCGGAGTCAAAGCGGCGTTCGGAATTCAGGTAGAACTTCTGATAAACTACTGAGATCGTAAATCCACTGGGCCATGTATTTGTTATATTCTAGCGCTATCTGATAGTGATGGCGAATATTTTGTATAAAAAAAATAAGTTTGTTTTAATATTTCGAGATTGAATGTAATAGGGTTTAAGGTTTTTTTACAGCTTCAAGCTTTTCATAGCTATTTTGAGACAATGTGTGTTGAGTGCCTTTTTTGATTTGCAAGCACAACGGGGAAATGAACATAACTACTCAGCTTCACGCTGTATCCCGCACACAGCAGGGTAGGCAGAGGGAACCTAGTGTTAAGACACTCCGTTCCCCACTTTCTGCCGAATTCTGGAGGCATTGCGTGTTGAGTGGCAGAACTCAACGCCGCGCTTAACCTCGACACCAGAGCGAAGAAATGGAAATATAAATTTAAGTAAATATTTCATCTCCTCGAGTGGGGATCGAACCCACAACCAGTCGGTTTTACAGTCACACTTTGTGCCGCTGCGCCACGACCTACCTCATAATTTTAATATAATTCACAATTGGCGGCTTTAGCTGTTGGAGCTTTGCTAAAATAGTCAAAATAGAAATAATTTAGAGTTGCGTATGACACATAACACATGGCACATTTTGTAGTCCTTATCAATCTGGAAATAAACTTAAAATAATCATCTTTTCATATTATTGTATCCTGCAAATGGATGGCAGAAAAAACTTAGGCTAGTATTTATAAATCGCTTTCACGTCTGAGATCGATCTTGAGATGCTGTTTTCATTCAATATATTATTAAAACGGTACCTCCAGATCGATCTCAGAGTTGAGAGCGGCTTATAAAGATAGGCTTAGTGTTGAGACACTCTGTCTATACTCCGCCCGAATCTGAGACATTGCTTGTTAAATTGTAAAACTCAACGCCACGTCTTTGTCTTCCAAGGCGGGGAAATGAAAATAATTATACCCCCCGAATGGGAATCGAACCTAGAATTTTTTTAAATACAATTTTTCAATAAATACACAGCATCCAGGTCCATTCATCACCGCGATGACTATCTTTTATCCTGTTCGTTCTAGGTATGGGCATTATTTTAATAGGCTTGTGGTTTGTCTTTATATAATCTAGAATAAGATATCCCTAAAGCGAACGGTTATTTGAATACCTTGCTTTTCACGCTAATTGACATATTATCTATATATATAAAAGGACTTGTGCTGACTGACTGAGGTAAGACGCACGCAGAGCCGTAACCGCTGATGGTAGAAACGTGAAATTTGGGCAGATGTTTATTTTCATATTCTGGACATCCACTAAGAAAGGATTTTGAAAAATTTTAACCCTAAAGGGATGAAATAGGGGTTGAAAGTTTGTATGGATTTTTTTTTAAATCGGCACCGATTTTTATAAAATTTGAAATTCAGACTCTTAAAAACATTTCATTGAACACGTATTTCATGGCTTTTTAGAATTCACCCCCTAAGGGTGCAAATAAGGGGTTGAAAGTTTGTATGGAAAAATTTTTAAATCGCCACCGATTTTTATAAAAAATTAAATTCAGACTGTTAAAAATATTTTATTGGACACATGTTTCGTAGTTATTTTAGAATTCACCTCTAAGGGTGCAAATAAGCGGGCGAAGCCGCGCGCGCCCGCTAGTTGAATATAGATATAAAGTAGCTAAAAACCAATGTTAGTTTCTTTAACATTTTTAAAGTGTTATTCCACACTTAGGAAGGAAAAATATATTTATATAATTTCTAAATAAGTACCAATGTTAGTGACGCTATCAAGAATATACGATGGTCGTGGGTTCAATTTTTTATGGGTAATACATTTTTTTATAGCCTCACGTTGTATCAGACATATAGTAGAGTAGGCAGATGGAACTCAGTGCTCAGACACTCTTTCACACAATTCTAGAGATTTTTATTGTTACCAGAATGAGAAAATGAGACTAATTAATTATCCTGAGTGGGAATCGAACTCATAACGGTCGCGCTTACACTCAGACGTAGTGCCGTTGCGCCAAGACGGCGTCTCTTTAAGGGTTATGTTTGTATTTATAAATTCTAAATTCTTTGCGTTTTTTGAAAATATAATAGTTTACAAAACATGCTTATATATAGTCTTTTCTACATAAAGTAAACATGAAATATTATTATAGTGAAATGTGACATTTAGAAAATACTATTTTGTATCTTATGAAAGAGATATACCTTTTAATAAGGTACAAAATGATTTTTTTAAATCACAAATCACAATTTCTAGGTGAACAAAATACGATTTCAACAAAAAAAAAATAAGAAAGAATTTCAAGAATAATAGAAGAGGCCATCAGTGAGGCCGTTGGAGTTGTGAATTCGAGTCCTACTCGGGACAATATGTCTAATTTGGGCGGAAAATGGAGAATACTAAATTATATTGATACTAGGTCCTCTCAGTCTACTCCTCAACTTGTGGGCTACATTGTGAACTTGCAAATAAAAGGAAAAGATTAAAAATCTACGAAATTATCCTACACACATACTTATATAGAGGCATATATATGAGGCCGGTCGTGGCGCAGAGGCACAAAGTGTGACTGTAAAATCGATTGGTTGTGGGTTCGATCCTCACTCGAGGAAGTGAAATATTTATTTACATTTATATTTTCATTTCTTCGCTCTGGTGTCGTGGCAAAGCGTGGCGTTGAGTTTCGCCACTCAGCACGCAATGCCTCCAGAATTTGGCGGAAAGTGGGGAGCGGAGTGTCTTAATACTAGGTTCCCTCTGCTTACCCTGCTGTGTGCGAGATACAGCGTGAAGCTGATTTTTTTAACCTACCTATATATATATTCCTTTACTTGAACGATCCCTGTTGATTTTTTTATGAGACCTTCTTATATATCTTAAGAAAGACCTATATATCTTCTTAAGATATATATCTTAAGAAGATATATAGGAAAAATCCTGGGGTTGAGCTCCACCACATAACACGCTGTGCCGTGAAAAATTCCACGGAAAATGGGAAAAGGAGTGTCTAAGCACAAGGTTCCCTTGCCTTCCCTGCTATATACGGGATATAGCGTGAAGCTCATTTTATTTATTTTCAATACCTACCTCGAATGATTGCTACATATAATTTTCATTTTAGAAACTAAAATTTCACTTAGTAGTTCCAAGCGTGTAGGAATGTAACGTTAGTGTAAAGAACGTCGTATTTAGGTCAAGCACGGCCATACATTCTGTTAGCGCCGTGTTGGTTCTGCATTAACATGTAAAGGAAAGCTAACACAGTCTAACTCGAGACTTGTGAAATTTACGTATTTCTAGTATATAATGAATATATGTTGAAATATGTCTTCTATAAGTGAGTTTACTGGCGATTTAAATGTTTATTGTCTATTCTTGTTTTGTTTCACCTATGAGTTCGATTACCATTCGAGGAAATTAAATATTTAATATTTTCAATTCTTCGCTCTGGCAACAATGCAAAGCGCGGTGTTGAGTTCCGCCACTCAACACCCAATGCCTTCAAAATTTGGCAGAGGGTAGGGTACGAAAGTATCTTAAAGGGAACGGAGTGTCTTAACACTAACTTCCAGGGTTCCTACCCTACTATGTGCGTGGTAGAACGTGAAGCTAAAAAAAGATTTAGACTAAGTACCTACTATTTACTGTATTTAATAAATTTGTACTAAGCAGCTTATATAGGGTACGCTTCATCAAAATGTATGAAAAATAGTAAATTAAGTATATTTTTAAAATTAATTTAAATTATTATTATTTATTTATTTATCAGCTTCATGCTGTATCGCGCACACTGCAGGGTAGGAAGAGGGAACCTAGTATTAAGACACTCTTAAATTATTATTAATATACCTATATTTCTAGACAAGCAGTGTAATGTATGCGTAAGACCTGATTTCTTAAAATAACACACGAACAGGTAAAGCACAATGCGTGGGCAGCCCTGCGTAATACTTGTGATAGCGAGAATTGACTCCTTCGGGACGTATAATCATATACAAAAGTGATAACTTTGTAATTTTTTTAAATTAATTATTTACATTCGATACTTACTTATCAATAAAAATAAAAAATATATATTTAAAAGAAAAATTTGCTTTAAGATACAGAAAAATCGCGTATTCGTGTATTAAAATAATACAAAAAAAAAAAAAACAAAAAAATAAGCGCTTCTGTTTCCACCTCTAAGGCCGGCAACGCACCTGTAGCTCTTCTGGTGTTAGACGGGATCGTGAGCGGTGGTGATCACTTACCATCAGGTTTACCTTGTCTTTTACCATCAAAATAAAAAGTATTTTAAAATAATACCAGCCATAATATATAATTCAATACTGAAACCAATTTGGACGTATGGAATTCAGTTGTGGGGTGTCGCAAGTAAAAGTAATATCGCCTGCCTTCAAAAGGTACAAAATAATATTCTACGGAATATCGTAAACTCACCGTGGTTCACAAAAAATGATGAAATTCACGAATACCTGAATATTCCAACAGTATCGTCAGAGATTGAGCGTCACAAGAAGCTGTATATGGAACGCCTAAAACTCCATCCCAATTCTCTAGTCTCAGAATTGGTGAGCAACGCCGGCGTGGTGAGAAGGCTAAAGCGAACCCACGTGCTCTGAATGGAGACAGAGGCACTGGCCTCCTGCTCCAAATAAAAACATCCAATCACAACAAATCTGATGATAGTCTTAAACAGACTGATAGCAGATAAAAACAATAAAAAAAAAAAAAATACCAGCGGCGTCGCTGATATATTATACTGGACAGGCCATATTAAACAACGAGTTACAGAGAACCTATGCGTAATTTGAGGTAAACGAGGAAAGCTTGATTAAACTACAATTTTTGAGACATCGCGCCCCAGAGCTCAACGCCGAGCTTTCTACCAAAACAGAAAAAATGAAAATTATTTAAACATAATCACTTCCATGCGGAGATCGAATCCACAATCACACTCATGCAATCCACTACGTCACAACGGCTTCAGCTCGACGTGAGCTTTAATTCAACATTTACCTTAGTGAGAATTGCTGCCTCCCGGCCACTATTATGCATCACTTATTTTCCACACACTAGAATACACTTTGCTATTATATAATTTTATCGAAGCAGGCGCGAATAACCACCTCTTTTATGTACAGAGAATTATGAAAGAAAACATAGCATTCATAGTAAAATATCATAATGTTGAGGCCGTAGGGGTCCAAGTATGTGAATGTAAATGATGGTTGTGGATTCGATTCCCATTCGGAGTAATGAAATTTAAAAATTACATTTTCTCGCTCTGATGACGATGTAATGAGTGGCGTTGGGTTTCGCCATTCCCCGCAATAGCTCGAGAATTCGGTGGGAAATCGGGAACGGAAATGTCTTAATGGGAATGGGAAAGACAGTAGTTTGATCTAATAACAAACATTATTGTGGAGCAGTTGAAAAATCTATTGCAATCCGTTCTAGTAAAAAAAACGTGGGTTTGCTTTTGCCATGTAATATGAAATAATGTCTCAACTTAGTAGAAAATGGAGAATAGCTGAGTATCTTAACATCAGATTAGCTCTTAGGTTTTTTAGAGAAGGGGGAACCTACTGATAAACTGATAAAACTCTTTGTTCCGTATTTCCCGTCCCAGGTTAGAGATATTCAAAAGCGGAACTCAACGCTGCATTTTAACAAACTCACAACTGGGGCGTTTACAGTCAGACGATCTGATCAGCCACTAATACCTGATTATTCGAGATATCCGTATAAATGAACAATATATGATACATACGTTTACCTCGTATACGTTTACCTCACCTACAAATCAAACCCACGAACTCTGACATATTATACACAACAATCATTCAAATAACAATATTCTTAAATATAATTAATGTTTTAAGCTCCACCATACTCCACATATATCGTAGATAATCACATTACAACAAAGGATTTTAAAAGACGCTATCAATTTGATCTAAATCTGGCGACACGGTCCATAAGAGAATGGCTATTTAATAAGAAAGATTTATTCGTGTCGGTCCGTGCATGAATTATATCACTGTGACTGATTGCCGTTTAAACTTGGAACACGAAGACATACGGAAGTAAAAAACATCGATTTATAATCGAGTCGAGCGTAGGACGCAACTAAAAATTAAGTTTGAACATACCTCTCTACTACCGGTAAAAATCTTACGGAGTAATAGTCGAGATTAAGAGTTGTGGCCTCGGGAGCTATATAGAATGGATGCTTATTAGAATTTATACGGGCACTTACTTTGAAAGCACGTTTAATGTACCCCGTTTTTTAGAACACTCAGGGACGATCATCGGGTTTATTGGAAGAAATATTGTAGATCATGACGTGTAGGCTTAGCTTGTTAGTCTACGCTGGAGGCAAGGAGGTAGAATAGGATAATTTCACAAATAATTCCCTTTTCGACGAGATATCAGCCGCTGGTGACGCGTCGTGTAATGGCCGGCAAAGTAATAGTTATTCAAGGCTGTTCAGTAGCGAGTACCGCTGGGCGGGGTAGGGTAGTTCGTGTATTGGGAAAGATTTGCGGAATTTTCGAGTGGGGATTTGCTACCAGAACCGCCAATTGGTCCGGCCTCTGACACTGATGTATGGTAGTGTTAGATAACCGAATTATTAATGTATCAATGTGTCCTTATTTATTTGTAAGTTATGTTGTTCGTGTAATTAGTATTTATAATGGCGTTGAGGAAATTTGATGTCTTTATGTGTTGAGTAGGAGTAAGCGAAGTTAAATGGTTAATTAAGGAATATGTATGGCGCCGTCGTGGCGCAGGGGGACAAACTGGTTGGGTTCGATTTCCACTTAAGGACATGAAATATTTAATACAAAAAGGAAAGAAATGAAAACCATTTCTTCGTTCTGGTTAGCAGGCAAACGCGATGTTGAGTCCCACCACTCAACACTCACTGCTTCAAGAGTTCGGCAGAAAGTGGGGAACGGAGTGTTTTACACTAGGTTCCCTCTGCCTTCCTTGCTATGTGTAGGATACAGCGTGAAGCTGAAAAAAAAATCGGCAAGTAGGCTGATGTGAGAGTAGTGTGACCTACTTGGTATCAAGTATTTACACGACTAATTCACTTAACTGCTGACATAAGACATAAACGTTGCCTTGTAATGTAATGTAACTGCTTTGGTTAAGGCGAATATTGATGGAAATTATTGTTTATATGTACATATATTATATATGTATTCTGCATAAAAGTATAAATTGTTATTTTATGCTTAGGTATATTTATTGGGTAGTTATTCTTCTTTATTCTGTTAAAATTTACTTGAACGTGGATTTGTATTACCGAAAGTTAATGAATTTTAAGAACACTCAAATAAAAAAATATATTTGCTTATAAAATCATATTGTAACAGTGGCAAAATATTCAACTTTCAACACGCAATGCCTTCACAGTTCGGCGGAATGTGGAGACTGGAGAAGTCTTGGAAATGGAGTGTCTTAACACTAGGTTTCTTCTGCCTGTGCATTTTAAAAATCAATGTAAAATGTGAATAATTTGACACAATTTTTTAAATTATCATAATATTATCAATTTGCGTATCTAAATATGTTAGATGAGAAGAAATAAATGTGAAACATTCCATTCTCCATTTTCTGCACAAATTAGAAATATTACGAGAGAGAGAGAGAGAGAGAGAGAAGAGAGAGAGAGAGAATATAATATAAAACGAAATTTAAAAAGGCGTTTAAAATTACAAAATTTTCACTATTTATTAACGTCGCCTTAATACGATCTGGTACACTTATTACTGTTCTCATTATATTAAACGCTACATATTCAATACTTAATCGTAATTCAAATGTTACTTTAGTTTGGACTTTCGATGATTGCCTCATGTCATTATTATGTTTGGTTTTTGTAGAGGCTTGCTTAAGATCTTTATAATAAAATATTTATAATATATAAATATTTTTTTTGGGGTTCACGCCGCTGTGTCCCGCATACGGGAAGGTAGGGGGAACATTTCGTTGTCAATTTCCGAAACGTTGCGTTTTGACACGCTGTTGGAACTCAACGCCGTGATTTGCGTTACCAATGTGGGATCTTCAAATGGGGACCCACAACTTGTTGCGCTTTTAGAAGCAGTCTTGTGCACCACGACTGGCCTCATACTAGGTGGTAGCTATTTACTATTAATACCCGTCTTTACAGAAGGTTCCCACAAAAAATACACAACGTGTTACAGTGCTACCCAATGTGAAGAGTTTTAAGCTAAAGGCAAGTGAAGAACAGAGAGTTAGTTATCATTCTCTGACGAAGTTGCCGCACTGGCAAAGAGCCTGTGTGTAAATGGGACGATCGTGGTGATCTAAAGCTAGTAGCCTCCCTCTGCCTGTCTACGCTATACGCGGGATACAGCGCGTAAAAAAACTATAAACATATACAGTAAATCGGTTGTTATAATCGATTTACTGTATATGTTTACCGATTATAATAATCGATTCCGTTCAGAATGTTCTCCATACATCCAATTATAAGACACGCGTTTATTAGAGCAATTTCCTTAAAACCTGATTGCGAAGACACAATGACATATTGACAGCGTTAGACCAGTCTACCGTTAGCTACACTTACTCGCGGCAGCTGTACTTAAATATTTTTTTTTGCTTCACGCTGTATCCCGCATAGAACATGGGAGGCAGAGGGAACCTGGGAACCTACTATTAAGACACTTCGTTCCCATTAAGATGCTTTTGTTCCTCAGTTTCCGCCGAACGCTTTTCTCGTTACCAGAGCAAGCAATGATAAACATTACAGTTTCTCAACTGGAAATCGAACCCACAACCTATCTCTGGCCTGTCCTGGCCTGTCTCGCCTCAATAATAAATCAGAATATACTCTCCATATTACCTTTGTATGAACAAAATAAAATTGATCGACAGTAACGGAACTAATCGCTAAGATTGCTTCCAGCCTCAATTAAATTTTCCCTTATCTAATATATTAGCTATACAATTTGTTATTCATTACACGCATGGTGCATGATTTATATCTTAGTGGCAGTTCACTATATATAAATAAGTGAAAGGTGTTTGTCTGTTGTGTTATTGTATTTTTTTTCTCATTAGTCAGGCCAGTCGTGGCGCAGTGGCACAAAGTGTGACTGTAAAACCGACTGGTTGTGGGTTCGATCCCCCCTCGAGGAGATGAAATATTTACTTAAATTTATATTTCTATTTCTTCGCTCTGGTGTCGAGTTGAGTTCTGCCACTGAACACGCAATGCCTACAGAATTCGGCAGAAAGTGGGGAACGGAGTGTCCTAACACTAGGTTCCCTCTGCCTACCCTGCTGTGTGCGGGATACAGCGTGAAATTATAATAATAAAATATAGAAGCCATTCGTGGCGGAAGAGCAAAAGCGTGCGACTGTAAATGCGACAAGTTATGGGTTCGATTTCCACTTAGAAAATGAAATATTTAATATTTTTATTTTCTCGTCGTAGCAACGAGAATGTGAGGTGTTAAGCTCCGCCACTCAACGCAATGTTTCTTGCATTCGGCATAAAGTGAGAAACGGAAGTGCCTAAGTGGGAACGGAGTGTCTTATTACTAGGTTCCCAGGTTTCATATACCTGTCCTGTGATACACTGTGAAACTAAAAAAAATATTATACAAATCAACTTTACATCTTGATTATTTTAGTTACTTAAATACAAGAAGCTGTTTGTTTAACAACAAAAAATATCTTATAACAACAGTATCAGAATTTCCATAGAGCTCGATTATAATATATTCCGCACTTTTCCCAAATTCCAAATTCTCGAGTCATTGCGTGTTAAGTGGCGGAACTCAAGCACTTTTATGCTTCGTTAACAGAACGAATAAAATAAAAAAAAAAAAAAACATTTCATTCCCCTGAGTGCTAATCGAACCCACAACCGTCGCATTTACACACACACGCCGCACCTCCGCACTACGACAGCTTCCTGCTATTCTTAATAATAATAATATTAAATTATGGACAACCATACCCTAGTCCAACAAGCTAGTGTTGTACAATTTATTAAACGTCACACACATCAAGCAAAATTATATCGGTGGCAACTTTAATTTAGCGGGATACGATCGATACATCGATGTTACTGCAATTACGCTAGAATCGATATCGCCACTGATTTATGCGATAATGACAGCGTACATTCGTGCCTCATGCGGAACACAGAAGTCATACGTAATTATATGTGGGTATTAAGTTAATATTATATTATATTTAGTTGAAAACTTAGTTTTGTTATATAATCGATTAGATCGGTAGTGTCGGAGTTCAAACGCAACGGTTGTGGGTTCGATTCTCCGTAAGTACCATTACGGAGAATCAAACATTGATGTTTATAATGACTTCGACTTTTGAATTCATATGTAGGATTTTTTTTTAATTATTTTTTCTTTTTTAATTTTACATGATTGGAATATCGATTCCAGGCGATTTGAGGTAGTGAGCAAGTTAAAAAATCAACGGTAGTAACGATTCATAAGGCGTTATGCCGATTATAATTAAATATTTTTTTTACAGATTTTCAGTAAATAACTAAATAATTTAGTTCATTATAATAAAAAACAATCACTTTAAGTGCATCTTTTTCTGATAAGAAATAATTTAGATAAAAATTCTTAAAACCGAACTACGCTTCCTAGTTAATATTTACCTTACCTAGTCTTCAAAGTGATGTTTGCTCTTTCAATGTTTATGGGCGGCCCAAGGCCAGTGATCAGGGGTTGCAAATCATTGGAGCCTCGATAATTGCTGCCCGAGGCCTTGACGATGACATATTCCATCAAACCTGTATACTTAGAGGGAGTGTTCACTTGTTTACAAATATTATTTCTTTTTAACTCGACGCTGTATTCTGTATATAGCAGAGTAGGCAGATATAGCATAGAAATGAGACACTCCGTTCCCTACGCACTGCCCAATTTTAAAGATATTACGTGTTGAGTGACGGAATTTAACGCTGTGCTTTATCTTAATATCGGCACGAGGTGTGACTGCAAAACCGACTGGTTGTGGGTTCGATCCCCACTCGAAGAGATGAAATATTTACTTAAATTTACATTTCCATTTCTTCGCTCTGGTGTCGAGGCTAAGCGCGGCGTTGAGTTCCGCCACTCAACACGTAATGCCTCCAGAATTCGGCAGAAAGGAAAGGAACGGAGTGTCTTAACACTAGGTTCCCTCTGCCTACCCTGCTGTGTGCGGGATACAGCGTGAAGCTAATTTATTTATTTTTTATTTTTTATCTTGTTACCAGAGGAACGATATGAACACAATTCATTTCCCGAAATGGGAACCACAACCGTCGCTGAGCGGCTACACTACGACGGCCTCATTTAAAATATTCACGTCTTCTCATAGCTAAGTTAACTGGCCACGATGTTGGTAAAAGGTTACAAACTTTGGTAAATCAAAATGATTATGTAATATATTATATTAGAGAATATATTAATTTTTAACAAAAAAACCGACTTCCAAACAACGAACTGAAAAGTAAAAAATTAGAAACTAAAAAGTTATTTTGCATAATTGTGTGTTGGGGGTTAATGTTGTCCGCGTCTGTAGGCGAAGCCCATTATGGGCTTCATGACTCTAGATACCCTACACG
>JAAIXJ010000437.1:176236-266050 GCA_013403705.1 Heliconius hermathena | reverse complement strand
TATATATATATATATATATACATATACTTATACATATACATATACATATACATATACATGCTACTAGCGACCCATAACATGTTTTAATCGCACAACGATGGATTCGCGATATTTATAAAAGCAATATTTATAAAAAAATTCTAGGGTTAACCTCACTTGTTATTTTTTTTTACTTATAGATAAGAAACATACTTAAAAGTGTCCACTGAAGTGCTGTCAGAATATTTGTCCAAAAATTGTGAAAATGAAATATGGCCTTCCTTTTCTCCAAATGTAACAATATGTGGGAATATATTTAATAAATTCAAGGCTTCTCTGAGTGTGTCTACCTTAGAGTTTTGACAAAATACTATTCTGGGAGTAATACATTTTAATATATCTCTGAGTTCGCCTGAAATATTATAATAAGATATCATAGATTAAAATTTCGACATATTACATACAAAATATAATTGAATTTTGTTTCTAAAAGATTAAGATATTTGTTATCTTTTTAGCTCTGGGTGCGAGTACGTTGTATCCCGCATATAGCAGGGACCCAAAGTGTCCAGATTTCTCTCCCTGAGCTTCACGTATCCTGCACACAGCAGAATAGGCACAGGGAACCTAATATTAAGACACTCCGTTTCCCACTTTCTGCCGAATTTTCGAGGCATTGCTTGTCGGATGGGAGAGCCCAACGCTGCTTTTTGCCTTGTTATCAGAGCAAATAAATGAAAATATTATTTTAATAAATAATAATAATGTCCCACGAGTGAAAATCGAGTCCGCAACAGTGGCGCTTACAGTCACACGTTGATGCCACTTCGCCACGAGCGCCTCAATTATTACGATATATTTTTTTTCAGCTTCACGCTGTATCCCGCACACACCAGTCTAGGCAGAGGGAACCTAGTGTTAAGACACTCCGTTCCCCACTTTCTGCCGAATTCTAGAGGCATTGCGTGTTGAGTGGCAGAACTCAACGCCGCGCTTAACTTCGACACCAGAACGAAGAAATGGAAATATAAATTTAAGTAAATATTTCATCTCCTCGAGTGGGGATCGAACCCACAACCAGTCGGTTTTACAGTCACACGTCGTGCCGCTGCGACGACTAGCCTCAATAATTACTTTCTCATTATACCAAAAATTGAATTAAATTAGAATATCTGATTATATCTATAATAATAATAATATTATACTCACTTGGTCCTAAACTTATATCAATCCCAGCTACAATCAGGCCTGTATATATACCAGCATACAAAGGTATAGACAAATCTAAATGATTAAAACCGATAATAGCAATAACGTCTTGGTATTTTAAGTCTATATTTTTTAAACTTATAGCACATCGAATTGACCTTTCAAAAGTTGACTTAAGAGTTTCCTTTTCATCTGTAGCTCCGTCAATCTGTCGATGATACTTATTAGGTATAGTTTTTGTATTGGGACTTTTAATTTAAAATAGTTTTTTTCTAATATTAGCCTGAAACTAATTGGTTTCAAAGCAAAGTTATAAACGACTGTATTCTTGTTCAATTATGTGATAATTTTTTTTTTTTAATTAAACGTCCGTACCTATATATTATATTTTTTGTTTAAATTTATTTCGAAGCTTACCAGGAACCATTACAAAAATTTAACATGTTAAAGTACAGTATAGATATTAGTGGTTATAAGTTCTTAGATAAGAATTTTGCTATATAAAATTATATTTATATAATAAATATCAGTATTTTATAATATTATTCTAAACATAAAATAAATAAATCAACTTCACGCTGTATCCCGCTCACAGTAGGGTAGACAGAGGGAACCTAGTGTTAAAGCACTCCGTTCTCCATTTTCTGCCGAAATCTGGAGGCATTGCGTGTTTGTGTTGTGCGCCTCGATTATTCTAGTTATTAAATAATGTCAATCAGCAAGCGATTATCTATATTTTAAATAATAAATTATCGAGATAAATAAATTATTTTAAATTATTTACATATTATGGTGAAAAAAGTATGCTATCATTTTGTTTATTTTATTTTGAACACTACTCCAAAAAAAAAACAATTACACCACCGAAAAATTTTGTAAAAGATTTCTTTTACTCAGATCAGCGTTTTACATTTACTATAAACTAATCAAATACATTGTTTTTATGTTAGTTTGTTATTCTTTTAATATATATATATTTTGGATACCTGCAAAATTATATCTGGAGCATTCTTAAAGCTGTTAAACAAGATTTTTCCCACATGATAGCAATCACTTGCAATACCCGATTCGGCAACCACTCGCGATGATAATTCACGAAAAAAATAATGTATACAATCTGATAAATTTTTTGTCATTTTAAAATATAATTTTATTTTATTTCAGATTATTTAGCTAGATGTAACATACGCCTATCAATAACTAGTATTCAGAACGAACTGAGAACTGATGGAGGCACATGTGTGTTTTCTGCATTAAATAATTAATATTATTTACTTTAAACGACTCGAGTAACTATACTATGTATGTACGTATTAATATTATGTATCTAGCTAGATACGATGCTTATAGTTTCAAAGTCCATTCGGAGGTACATTCATGTTTATAAAATAGACTAGCGGACCCGCGCGGCTTCGCCCGCTTGAACTATATGAATATTTATTAAATAAATTTATGATTTTTTTTTAGTTTTCAATAGGATTANTATATATATATATATATATATATATATATATATATATATATATATATATATATATATATATATATATATATAAGTTACGAGGGCTGCACTTAGAGGGTTAAGAAAATACGATTTTTATGTATAAACTTATATTAATAAAATCTTAAATTGAAATACAAATTAAATTTAAAACTAAACTATATCTAAGACTACTGCTTTCAATGTTAGAAAAACAGTCATCTTTTTATACCTTTTTTTTTTTCGTGAGGAAATCCTGTTACGGATACCGGCCCGAGTGGGGACTCGTGCTCGGTTATGTGGGACTCGCGGACTGGCAGATAGGCCGTCCGAATACCCACTAAAACCTCACGGTGCTCCTCCTCGACCGCCACTGGCCGCGAGACGCGGGGACAAGAGTCTTCCACGAAACGCGGCGGCGGGAGCCTCCAAGGCACGTCGCGGAGTCAAGGGTGTGTGGTCACCCTCGACGGCCTGCTCGGAGTAGCGCGCGGGAGCAACCTGCGCGCGACTACTCGGGCCAGGTTAGTAGGCGGCCAGCTTCTCCAAGCTGACCGCCCTCTGGCTCATTAGGGCGGAAGGCGGCGATCATGTGCCGCCCTCCGGCGACCCGGTCTATTACGGCGGATGGCGAGTTCGGCAATAGCCTCCCTCGCCCGTTCCGCCGACTCCTTCTCGAGCACCACTGCCTCGCAGAAGGAGGAGACCGCATCCCACGACGTCTCGCTGCCGGCCATGGCCTTGACCACGGCCGGCAGGGAGAGGTCGTCCCCTATGACGTCGCGCAGAGCGCGACGTTGAGACGCCCAGGCTGTGCACACCTCCAACGTGTGCTGGGCCGTCTCATCGAGGCAGTCGTCGCAGTGGTGGCAGCGAGCGTCGGGCTCCCTCCCGGCGATCCGACACAGGTAACCCCCGAAACAACCATGCCCCGTGAGTACCTGTGTCGTGCGGAAGGTTAGGACGCCGTGACGCCGCGCTAACCACTGGCGGAGCACTGGACGAACAGCCTCGATCGTCAACCAGCCGGCAGATGGAGTCGCCAGCCGGGATTCCCACACATTAATAGCGGCCTCCCGCTCCTTCTCGGTGCGCGCTGGGCTTGCCGGTTCCCCGGACGCGAGGCCCCGACGCCGGCAATAGACCGACGCCAGAGACATCGCGTCCAAGTCCCACGGCACGACTCCGGCCAGCACGCACGCTGCCTCACCGGAGGTCCGATACCCCCGTATCGCCCGGATGGCCATCACCCTCTGCGCACGTCGCAGCAGGGCGATGTTGTGCCGATCCAGGGCGTCCGCCCATACGGGAGCGCCGTAGAGGGCCATCGATCGGCCCACTCCGGTGTACAGCCGACGGCTCGAGGCACTCGGCCCGGCGACATTGGGCAAAAGACGCGCCAATGCCGCCGCCGTCTTCAACAGTTTCGGGGCCAAGGATGTAAAGTGGCCCTGGAAACTCCACCGACCGTCCAGAACAATTCCGAGGTACTTCATGCTCCTCTTGACATCTATTCTGATGCCACCGACGACGATGTGGGCATCTGCTGGTGGGCCCTTTCGAGGAGCGTGGAAGTATAATGCCTCAGACTTGTTCAGGGCAATCTTCAACCCTAACCTCCTAATTCGGCCGACGATGTCGGCCACTCCGGCCGTCGCGAGCATTGCTGCCTCGCACTTCGTACTCCACCCACTCTCCTCCAAGAGCCGGAAAGGTCACAGACCTCCCGGACAGGTAAGCCCCGATGACGCGGCGCAGGTATGAAGGCACGCGGTGATAGATAAGTGCCTCCTCAATGCAGGGCCAGGGCAGAGAGTTGAAGGCGTTGGTGATGTCTAAAGACACCGCCAAGACTCCATCGCCCCGGGCCAGCGCATTCTGCGCATGGGACTTCACCTTCAGTATGACATCCACAGTCGAGCGCCCACTGCGGAAGCCATACTGCTGGTCCGAGAGATTTGGACCTGTCCGCTCCAAGTGGTGTTGCAACCTCCTCGTCACAACACGCTCGAAGAGCTTGGCGATCTCGCTCAAGAGCACAATTGGCCTGTAGGCGGAGGCTGAATCCGCCGGACGTCCCTCTTTCTTGATGAGGACTAACCTGCCTGTCTTCCAGCGTTGTGGAATTATGGCTTGAGCCAGATAAGCAGTGAATAGTCCTCGCACTCTGGGCCCAAGGGTCTTAAAGGCCAGAGTTAACGCCCTTCCGGGAACGCCATCAAGGCCAGGTGTGGTGCTCTTGCTGCGAGATCGGAGAACTGCCTCCTCGAGCTCTTCCTCCTCCACCTGTGGTGCGACACTGTCCTCCTCCTCTTGCGGTGCAGGGCGGGCCATAGAAGGTGGTGAAAAATTGGCCCGCTGCGGGAATAGTGACGACAGAACCCCTCAACGGACGACAGGACATCCGGTTGGAGTGTCTGCGTCAATGGCGGAGCCCAAGCCCGTAGCTTACCAAGTACCATACGGTATGGCGTGCCAAACGGGTCTTGGTCTATCCCCACAATCATATGGTTGTGCGATTCGCCTTTCACACGACCGATTTCTTCCTGCAATCGCGTTCTCGCCTCGACATAAACCTGGTACAGACGGTCTTCCTCCTCCTGGACCTTCTGTACCCGCCTGCGATAGTGGCTGTACTGGGCTCTCGTGTCCACGCAGATGTCACGCAGTTGCGCAACCTCCCACGACCACCAGTACACCTGCCGCCGCTGAAGGCGGCGCCTGGAACGGGGCATTGCCGCGTCACAGATACGCGTCAACGCCCCCTGCGCCCAGGATCCGGTGTCTTCTGCAGACGCCAAGCTCTGGGGCAGCCAGGATTCCACTATCGCGGCCTCCTCCAACAATTGCCTGTCGAGGCGACCCAACTGCCGCCGCGGTCCGTACTCTCGCGAGGTTGGACTGGGGGTTGGTTGCACCGCTGAATGTGTGGAGATCTCGTACAAGATGTAGAGGTGATCTGAGAGAGTCTCCACATCATCCAGCACTCGCCAACCCCGAACACGACGCGCTAGGGCCGGGCTCGCGAACGAAACGTCCACGACGGATCCGCCCAGCCTTCGCACGCAGGTGTTCTTCGTCCCCCGGTTGAGTACAGACAATCCGGTGGCAATTACCCACTCGGACACTGTCACACCACGTACAGTCGTCGTTGCAGAGCCCCACACGCTGGACTTCGCGTTGATATCGCCCGCGACCAGCACCTCTGCCGGACGAAATCGTTCAACCATTTCCCCTAATCGAATGAGAAACTCTTCAAACTCCGCAAGAGTTCGATTGGGGGAAAAGTAGACCCCTACGACAACTAGGTCGCCGACAAGTGCCGCGACGCATCCCGCACCTTTCTCTACTCGTGAGAAAGGCGGGGAGCCCGCAGCAACCTGAGTGATCAAAGCCACCACCCCGGTGTTGTCAGCAACCCAGTTGTCTCTGTCGGGAACGCTGTAAGGCTCCGAAACAACCGCCACATGTATCGACCACTGCGCCAAGCTTTGGACCAATAAGTCTTGGGCTCTGGCACAGTGGTTGATGTTCGCCTGCAGAACTCGTTCAGCCATTCTTAAACAAGCATAGGCTGCTCCTCCGCATCCCTAGATTGGGCTTCAGGTTGGGCTTGACTTGTGGGTCTCTCTCCTTTTCTGCGCTTAGATTGCGCACAGATTTTTGCGCATGCTGCACTGCCAGCTAAGTGGCTTGACGGTCGTTGCGCATCCTCGCACGCCGGGCAGCGTGGTGTATCCGAGCACGTGGCTTGTTTGTGCCCAGGACGCCCACATCTAAAACAATGTGAGCTTCGGTCTACACCGCTGCACTTAGCCGCCACATGGCCCGTTTCGTGGCAACGAAAGTAACGCAGAACGCGCTGCTGCAACAGCGTTACTTTGGCTGACACGAAACCCACCAGCAGGCGACCTCCGCTCACCTTTTTGGCAGCTGCTACTGGGCAACGTACCCAGGCCGTGCCAAGTCCAGCACGGTCACGCCGAACCTCTCCGACCTTGATGGCGCCGACGTCGCAATCACCGACTCTGCTGACAGCTGCCGCAACCTCCTCGGACGTCATTGAGTCGTCCAGCCCACTCACCCTAAGTTCTGCGCATTTAGTGGGCCTTGAGACTTGAACCTCGTTCTCGTCTAGGACGCCCCGTAACTTTTGCGCAAGAGCATCCGCCTTATCGCCCGAGTTGAGCCCCGGGATTTCCAGTAGCCTCGCGCCAGTTGAGGCTACTGTAAATCTCATATCTGAGATATCCAGCTCCCCGAGGTCAACCTTAGCCTTCAGCTGGGTGAGCACCTGACTGTAGATCAAGCTGCTCTCAGCCGCGCTGGGTTGAATCTTCAGCGCTACTACAGCAGATCGTGGCTGTCTGAGCTTTGGGGCTTTTGGCGCTTTTGCCCCCGTTCCCCTTTTAGATTGCTGCTGAGCAGCAGCAGCAGCCGCCTTCTTTTTGCTGCCTTTCCTGGCAACCACATTCTACCCTTCTGACAAGTCAGCTGGCGCAGACGGAAGTGGACGTGGCTGCGGGGCGTCCGGCACTGAGGCTCCCAGGGTCTTTTTGCCCTTGCCCTTTCCCTTGCCATGTTCTCCTAGCCCTGGCTTCTGACCCCTTGTCGAGGCAGGATTGGCGGGAGCTACCAGCGTAGTTGCCGCTGTCGCCTCTGTTCTCGCCGATGTTGTGGCGGTCTCTTTTTGCGTAGCCTTTGACGCCGCAAGCGGGGGACGCACGCTCCTCTCCGGAAGAAGCCGGTTCTCCAGGCCTTCTATTCGGGCGCTCACTATCGTTCCGATCTCCATCATTATTGAGCGCCTCAACTCGTCGGAACACCCTGGCTAACTCTTGCCAGGCCCCACCACTTGGCTCCTTTGCGCTTGGAGGTCAGCCCGTAAAAGACTGACCTCGTTGCGCAGCTCAGACATTTCATTGCGCAGCTTGGTGTTGTGAGCGCGCAACTGAGCTACCTCTTCCGTCGCTGTACGCTGAGCCAGTTCGTCTACAGCCATTCCTATGGCCCTTGCTGCCTGCTTTAGAGCCTTGGTGAATGTCCCTTTTGATTGCCTGATGTGCTGGCAACCTTTCTTATCACCGCTAGGCTGTCTACCACCTGGTTTTGCAAGTCAGACGCGAGCACGGCCTCATCCCGATCTTTTTCGGACGGCAGGGTCATGTCCGAGAGCCTGGAGCTAGCCCTGGCCAGTACGGCCGCAGCATCGGCATCTGACCCCTCCTGCTCTGACCTCAGCAGCAACTCCTTCTTTTCTGCCTCACTGAGACCTTTCCCCCTCCTCTTGGCAACTATTTTTGGCGCCGGTCTTTTCGGCCCTCCTTCACCAGACGATCCCGACTGATCGCTTGGCTTCCGAGGCCTTTTCCTCCTGTCCTTTAGGTATTGTGTCCGTACCTTCGACCTCTCCGACACCATCGACACAAAACTCTCCGTATCAGAGTCCTTAGACTCCGACGCTCCCCATAACCGTCCATATGAAGATCCGGACCCTCGTCTCGACCTGACACCACCGACAGTCGACATTCCGTCACCAACGTCCAATCTGGTCAGAACCACCCTTGGCTCCTTCCACACTCTTATATTCTGGCCATCTCCGACTGACTCCTCCGCAACGACGGAGAGTGTCTGTGTCGAGACACAGACACTCTCCGATGTTCACTCTGTGACGCCGCAACAACACCAACAACTTCCTCCGCCCCGAGCACAACTACTCCACCCTCCTCGGACAACACATCCACTCCGCCCTTCTCTACCTCCACACTAACTCCGCCCTTCTCGAGCCCCTCCCCCGCAACACATCGGTACACTTGGCCCCCCCCAGATTCGCGGGGCTTGCGTGCCGTAGCACGGAGGGATTGTCCGGCCTCGTGGAGACCGGTACCCTCCTGGAGTAATAGAGAATTCTTTGTTACCGACATGCTGTTTTTGTGCTGTTCCACAGCTGGGCTTTTCTGTCGGGGTGTGCTCCCCTAGGCCGTGTCCATAACGATGGACTAAAGGCACGCCCATGCCTGCTGGTTTTGGTCCGCGCCGAGAATAAATTCCCGGACCACTCGCCCGCAAGTGCGAGTGGTTTATCCTATCCGCCATCTGGGGACGCGCCCAGTAGGAGGACCAACAACTCCCTTGGACATCTTTTTATACCTAAATTAATCTAACTTAACCTACGACTTAACTATTCCACAATGGAATAATAAGTGTGGGAAAAGAAGAAATTCCTTTCCCACCGGCGCTGTTCACCCGATCTCTCCCTTGTCAGCATTTTGTGGCGCTCGGTCGCCTATCAGACGGACATATTATAATATTAAATAAATGTTCCGCCTGTGACACCGAGCGCTATATAACACATACATAAACATTCATACATAAACTAAGCGTATATATATCAGTTTATAGACTGTTCCAGGTAGTGTTGGACGCTTAATATTTGAGAATCAATAATTAATCAACGAATAACCTTATTTTTATTAAATATATAAATCAGCTTCACGCTGTATCCCGCACACAGCAGGGTAGGCAGAGGGAACCTAGTGTTAAGACACTCCTTTCTGCCGAATTCTGGAGGCATTGCGTGTTGAGTGGCGGAACTCAACGCCGCGCTTAACCTCGACACCAGAGCGAAGAAATGGAAATATAAATTTAAGTAAATATTTCATCTCCTCGAGTAGGGATCGAACCCACAACCAATCGGTTTTACAGTCACACCTCGTGCCGCTGCGCCACGACTGGGCTCCATTAAATATATCATCCTAAATATATACCTCCTTCTGAACATTATTATAATTTATTAATTTTGAAAAATCAAATTTGACAAGAAATAAGAACTTACTGTACAAGTCAAAAAAAAACGAAATTTAAGAATTTGCAGGTATATCAAAGAAAGGTAAATTGGTACTTAATTTCATACAACGTCACGTCACGTTCTCCTACAAAACACTCGGTATGAGATGCTGATGTTCATTTCTGTATGAAGCAAAACGTCAAAATTGTTTCAACTCCCCTGGATCTCCCCTATCAGTGCTAAATAAATGGTTCCTTGGCATTTATTCGTTTCCAGTATTGTCTACACTTTAGTAACAGCATAAGAAAATAAAATAATACCTATTAGTAATAAAAAAATCCTTATAAAAATGGTTAATACCAGTTTATTATATATTTCCTTATTTAAATAAGACACCAGAAAACTATAATAATAAACTTTAATTTATTTTTATATTAAGAACGTGGGAGCGTAGTTAGATCGTGCGAACGATGGTAATAAAAAATAATAAAAAAATTATAAAACCGCTAAGTTTTTATAATTTTTCAATTATTTTAGCTTCACGCTGCGTCAGGAGGAACCTAAAACCCAGTGTTAAGACACTCCGTTTCCACTAAGACGTCTGTTTCCCACTTTCCGAAGATTTGCCTCGATGCCAGAGCGAAGAAATGAAAATATTTAATTTAATCGAAAGTAAATCCCAATTAAATTTTCTATTTAGTTTTTTTTCAAACAATAATATTTACATTTTTAAACAACATTTTAATGTACATTCGATTTACTATTTTAATAAAATTTCGATGAGTCATATATACAGACATATATGGGCCAAACTAACAATTTGGTAATTTTGACTTTTTTATGCCAACCGTATTCTATCGGGTCAATATTAAAAAATATAAATTTCTGCTTAGAAACAGGACTTTTTGTTCCAACATAACGGCCTATGTAGCATTAATTTTTATGTGTTTGGGGCCAATCAGCAGTTTGATACTTATACGCGAATATAGAAGAAGGAGAACAGAAGAATATATAAAAGATCAACGGTTGCCCTGTGTTGACTGCAAAAACTTGTTATTATTTTATTAAGTTCATCATAAGATAAATAATAATTAAAAGAGACATATTTTTCACAAACTATAAGATAGAACAGCCAAAGTGGTAAATGTGTTTTATTGCAAAAAAAATGTATATAGAGCTGGCAACCATTGTTTTTCCAATTCCTTGTGTGATTTTCTTTCAAATGATGTGCGATTCACATAAAAAACTTAGAATTACTGATCCCTACAGATTTATGCAATGGGATCTCGACCTATCAAGTGTTGCTGACAATTTTCTAAGACTAGTAGGACTTGCTTGATTTATATCGAAAAATATTACGCCACCAGACCATCATATCATAGTTGTTGAAGGAAACACAGTCAATAAGAACTTATATTAAACTTAGATAATAGGTACGTAATCTTTTTATTTTTTGATTAACGATTTAATTTATGCAGACTTCAAAAATTCATCATTTAATTAAGTTGTTGTTTAAAAATACAATAAAAAAAGGCTCTATAATAATAGATTTTGGGGTTAATTAAATATTTATAACGATAAAACTATAATACAATCGCGAGTTTTTTCTATTATTTAAATGATCTAATGGAAATCTCATTATGTTACCAAATCGTATAAGTCTCTACATGACACAGTTACCACAATATCTAAATGATTTAATAATTCGTAATAACACGTTGTTAACTTAGTTTTATTATTAATCAACTTTATGAGTTAAATTTACAAAAAAATAATTATATTCTGGTACTTAGCATAATATGCGTACAATAGCAATTTAGAGAAGAATAAATATAACAAAAACTAACGTATAAGGGCCATTGTGTAGTAAAAAAACTAAGATACATATAAACAAAAATACTACAGTATAAATAAAGAGGATAGTTGTCTTAGCAGATAAGCAAAGTTTCATTTTCTTCGATTTTAAAAACATAAAATTAAAGCAAATTTAAACTTTCGAAGAGTCTCCTGTAAAGTTGTGATTTCACACTTCAGACCTTATACATAGGAGCCATCGATTTAATAGTATTAATTTTGACTAGATATCAATAAGTCACGACTGCATAATATTGATGTTTTAGAATTTACAACAGAGTAAAATTTCAAGTCAAATGTGTAGATATTGGAAATGTGTAAGATAAGATAAAGATAAAGGGAACAAGTCATGCCATTTAAGTGACAAGTTATTTATGCATTATAATCTCGATGTTATCACATTTGCTTTATAATGTACTTACTATTTTATAATCTTATATTAGACTAGCGGCCCCCCCACGGCTTGGCCCGCTTAAAATACATGATTATTGATTTAAGAATTGATTGACAACTATAATGACTTCTAATATGATTTTTTATTACTTTAATCTGTAATATTCTAATATGATTTTTTTACGACATTATCGTAATTTCTATAAGGACTTTTGATTGTTTTGAATTAAAAAATACGACTAATGTTTATATTTGATATTTATAAAAATATATAATACATAAAGCTAATTATTTATTATATGTATATATTTTTGTAACATTACGTTCTTTTTACCTATGTTATATTTTTTAAAACTCTGTTAAATGTGGTGATGTCAGTTAATAATTTATTTCACTGTTTCAGAAACAGCCTTAAATTTTAAATTATTGATTTGGATAAGGATTCATAATATTCTTTGTAAAATAACATATTAATTGCATATTAAGTCCTGTATAGTTTTTAAATTAGTTACATATATTATTAGCTAAATGTAATTATTACAGAGTACAAGTAGAAAGGATGTTTTTAGGCATTTTTATATAGATATATTTCAAACGAACGAACGAACCAAAAAATCTATGTATTCACTTGATATTTCTTTGAAGATCAAATCGTTCTTTATCTCTGCGTTGAATTAATTACGACTTAAACTTAACTGTTNTGTTTTAGGCATTTTTATATAGATTTATTTCAAACGAACGAATGAACCAAAAAATCTATGTATTTACTTGATATTTCTTTGAAGATCAAATTATTCTTTATCTCTGTGTTGAATTAATTACGACTACGTAAGCAAAATTGAATTGACTCCACTAACAATTCAATTTTGCTTACTTTATTGTATAAAATATTGTATAATAGTGCTTCAAATATATATATTTCTATCAACAGTCATATAACCAAGACGTTTCAAATGTCATTCTTTCGCCAGGAATCTAACTAACGCGATTGCTATATAACATTCGCAGGCAAACTAATGCTTTGAGTTCATTCAAATGACGATACTTTTTTTTTAATGAACCGATTTTAATGAACCAAACTTTAGTAGTTAAGTTGAGTTAAAACAAAGCTATTGGTGAAACTTTTAAGTAAATCGGTTCAGTACTTTCAGACAAAAATGTGGACATACATATCGACAGACAGACAGACAAGAAATTCAAATAATTTTTTTGCTTTCTATTATTCTTTTTAATTGTCCCTCTATCCATTTCAGTCAAAATTACTAAATGTACAGACAAAATATTTTTACTGTCTCATTATATATAGAGATATTAGATAGTATATATGTATATTATAGGTTTATATTATAGAGGCAAAGCGCGGCGTTGAGTTCTGCCTAAGTGGCAGAACACGCAATGCCTCCAGAATTCGACAGAAAGTGGGGAACGGAGTGTGTTACACTAGGTTCCCTCTGCCTACCCTGCTGTGTGCGGGATACAGCATGAAGCTGATTTATTCGATTTTATATTAGATAGTAGCTATGTGATAATTAATCTAATTATATTTACATTTTAGTAATAAATTGCTTTTTGGTTGAATGTGCATTAGATAGTGATATTTTTTTTCAGTTTCACGCTGTATCCCGCAAACAGCAGGGTAGGCAGAGGGAACCTAGTGTTAAGACTCTCTGTTCCCCACTTTCTGCCGAGGTCTGCGTTTGAGTGGCGGAACTTCGCGCCTTGCCTCGCCATCAGAGCGAAGAAATGAAAATATAAATGTAAATAAATATTTCATTTCCTCGAGTGGGGATCGAACCCACAACCAGTCGATTTTACAGTCACACTTTATGCCCCTGCGCTGGGTGGCCTCACTTAAATATGATACTTAAAAATCAGCTTAGGCAGAGGGCACCTAGTGTTAAGATATTCCGTTCCCCACTTTTTGCCGAATTCTGGAGGCATTGCGTGTTTAGTGGCAGAACTCAACGCCGCGCTTAGCCTCGACACCACAGCGAAGAAATGGAAATATAAATTTAAGTAAATATTTCATCTTACCCACAACCAGTCGGTTTTACAGTCATACTTTGTACCCCTGCGCCACGACTAGCAAGTATACATAATAGATATAAATTGTTTATATTGTTTTTTTTCTTCATTATTTGTTTTGCAAGATAATTATTATAACTATTTTTATACTAAAATTAAAACATAACTTTAGATATAAATAGTTTTTGTTGTTTTTCTATTATTATTTGTTTTGCAAAATAATTATTATAAATAATTTTAAACTAAAATTAAAATATATAATAAATTTAGTATTAATGCAAGTTTAATGAATACATACAAGATTTTATTATTGTTTTTCTTTTAAAAAAATTAATATTTCAAATACATACATGAAAAAAATATAACTCCTAGTACGTGTAAAAATGCAAATATACATAACGCACATATCATTCCACTCGATACTATTTACATTATATTAACAACAGTAAATATACACATAACCAAGTGTCACTCTTTATTGAAATCCTGTATCACTTATTTTTTCCGCTATTCTCCCCTAATACTAAAATTTAAAAGTTTCTAAATAAATTCGATAATTGTAATAATGACGAAGAATAATTAATTACGTTGATGAGGTCTCGGTAGCATTTTCTTCACTATGTGATGTCGAAGATTCCTTAACACTAAACCCTATCTATATATATAAAAGGACATGTACCTGACTACGACGACGACGACGACGGCTGGAAAAACAGGTTTGCGTTCCTGTAAGTATTAGAATTTTAGGTATTTAATATGATATTTATTCAGAATCTACTTTCCAAACTGCGGAAAATCAAGTGTGCATTCCTGTAACTATTTTTAACTGAGGTATGTGTATGGAACTTGGTACTTATTCAGATCTCACTTCTTTTATAGGTGAAGCATTCCCATATTATCGAACTTGGCAGCCTTTCACATTTTTGTTTTGGGTGGGATTTCATTTATTTTTGTAAGGTTGTTTATTTTATTTTTTTCTTATGATTAAGTTAGTTAAGGAAATGTCTCATTTATCCTATCTTTCAGATTTTTGAATATGCACTATGCTTCTTACAAAGAAATGAACTAGATTAACTAAATGGACTAGATTAACCAACTGACTGACATGACATGTTATCATATAATACGAGGAGTGTAGGCACCGAGGCGGGGAAGGACTCGTATCACTATACTTATTTTATTCGGGATCGATTGAGCAGCACGAATATGATCTTGATGTTGATATTATAATCCTATTTTACAATTAATTTTTAAGTAATTTATACGTATACAATAAATAATCTCCGTACACCTATAAAATGTACCTACTTACAAATAGTTAAAACAACAACGTCTTTAGTTGTTACCTAAGTAAGTATGCTACCTACCAGCATTATAATTGGTCGCCTATTGTGTAGCCTAGAATAGGCAGTGCAGTGCAGCGGCATCTTCACTATTAGCTAATCTTTGATAGGCAGTGCAGTGCAGTGGCATCTTCACTATTAGCTAATCTTTGACCACACTATGATCGTGAAACCGCCGCGTCTGTCCAGCAGTGGACGTCTGCCGAGCTGACGAGTGGCTAAGTAAAATATTCGAATCAGACCGACACCTTTATTTTCTTGAATTTTTAACCGTGGAATTAGCGCATAGGTATTAGTTTGGTAGTGACCCTGCTTTGCACGCCGTATGTCGTCGCGGGCTTGATTCCCGCGACAGACAAACACAGAGGTTTGTCTTGTGTCGGGCGCATTTATCAATAATCTATATGGGTATACATGTAGGTACCAACTTAAATAAGTACTTACTTATTATGTATTCATTTTCGCTCCATACTTATAGTGGATCAAAGTTACACATTCGTTATTTTCGAAAGTGACTCACACTTGGCCGTTTTCAGATTTTTACTTTACTTTGACTAAATACAAACCTTCGTAACCAATTTAAGGCGGTACGACCATTCAAAGATATATAAATATAGATAAATTTAGCTCGTTTTAGTTCCTTAGAGGTATAAATTTACACCTTCATTATTTTTAAAACTGACTCACACTTGGCCATTTTCAGCCATTTTTCCCTTTACCTTGACCTAAAGACCTACCTCCATGCCAAATTTCAAGTCAATACGACCATTGGAAGTGGTCTAGGTTTTTGATGAGTGAGTCAGTCAGTCAAGTGAGTGTATAGTAAAAATAGCGATTTTCGGACGTCAATATCTCAAAACCTACAATAGGTATATTAATGAAATTTTGTATTTTAGATAAGTAAGGGGGTCTCAACAGATACTAGAAATTTGATATGCGTAAATAAAATAGATTTTGAGTTATATTGAGGTCGAAATTGGCCCGAAATGGTTCGTGTAATATAACCCACGGCCGGTGTGTCGCTCGAACTTGGCGGACACACTGCCGTGTGTCTAGATAGTCCAGTTAAAGTACAAGTTTCTAAATAAATAAAATTATTATAAATAAATATGATACTTGAATTGAATTGAGGCCAGTCGTGGCGCAGCGGCACGAGGTGTGACTGTAAAATCGACTGGTTGTAGGTTCGATCCCCACTCGAGGANCGTTCCTTCTGCCGTTCTTTCTGCCTACCCTGCTGTATGCGGGATACAGCGTGAAGCTGATAAAAAAAATATAAATAAATCAAATTCACGCTGTATCCTGCGCACAGCAGGGTAGGCAGAGGGAACTTAGTGTTAAGACACTCCATTCCCCACTTTTCATCGAAACTTGGAAGCATTGCATGTTGAGTGGTGCAACTCAATACTGCACTTTGTATCAACACCAGAGTAGGTTTGAGACTTCAAAGATTTTATGAGTGGGTCCCACGTGTTAGAAAGCTTCTAGCCGTTCTATCTATTGAAATTAGGATGTTTTTATATTTCAATAGCCTCGCGGATCATCCTAGGAATATATCTGTTTTCCTTAGCGACGATTAGGGATTTATCAATCCTTATGTAGTGGGTAGGTTTATCCACAGAATGCTCACACACAGCTGACTTCGATACATGCCCATTCTTGATATAGGAGATGTGTTCCTTCACCCTAACACCGATGCTTCCCTTATTTGACCGATGTATGATAAGCCACATAGCGATTTAAACCGATTCTACGAACAAATAAAAGCCTTAAGCAATGATATTGAGACGTGTTTTTTAAAGACAGATTTCCATCAATGTATAGAATTTATTAATAAACGCGCGCAAAATAAATATAATCAATATAAAATCAGACAAATTCGTAAGTACCAAAATCTCGAATTAAAATCCGAACGGAAAAATGTCTATGGTAACAACGTAACTTCTACACAGACAACACAAACGTCAGTTGTCAATCTGTCAAAACAAACTTTCGATAATTCAAGTATTGACAGGTTTTCACTTTTCGCCGGCGCCTAGAAAAATATCTTTCGAGGAAATAATTACAAACGTGGAGGACTGTCTATATAAAAACTAGATTTTGAAGGAAGATTCTGGAGCTATTCGCCAAGACAAATCAGCCTTATTGCGCCGTAGTAAACCACCTAAATTAAATCTATCTCGTGATGAATCTCGAGCTCTTAGTAAATTACGAAAAAACGAAGATATAACAGTTCTCAAAGCCGATAAAGGTAACGCGACGGTGATAATAGACAAAGCAGAGTATATTCAAAAAATGTCATCATTGCTATCGGATCAAAAAACTTATAAAATTCTTGACAAAGACCCTACTACAAAAATACTTAGGAAAACATCCGATTTAATAAAAAAACACGCGAAATTATTACATCTTGACATTAAATCTCTCGTGCCTAGCTGTGTAATACCTCCAAAGTTGTATGGTCTTTTGGCAATGAAGCGTGCTTTCTTCCTTAAACAAAGCCTGACATTAAATAATAGCAAAAAATCTTGTATAAATATTTACTCTATATTTCTACTTGTAATATAATAAAAAATTATATTGAATTTAAAATATATTTATAATTCAGGTAACTTTATATTATTTCTCCATAAATATTGTAATTTACGAAGTGGTAATACCTGAATGTGATTCACATTCATATGAGAAAATTATTAAATTATGGATCAGCTGTAGTATGTTAATACTTACATATTATATTTTACTTAACTATATATGTGTAAAATGTCAGCTTCACGCTGTATCCCCCACACTGCAGGGTAGGCAGTGGGAACTTAAGACATATAAGGGTGTTAAGACACTCCGTTCCCCACTTTCTGCCGAATTCTGGAGGCATTGTGTGTTGAGTGGCTGAACTCAACGCCGCGTTTGTCCTCAACACCAGAGCGAAGAAACGGTTATATAAATTTAAGTAAATATTTCATCTCCTTGTGTGGGGATCGAACCCACAACCAGTCGGTTTTGCCGCCTCAGTCACACCTCGTGCCACTACGCCACGACTGGCCTCATGTGTAAAATATATATTGACTTATGATATTATGCCCGTATATATTTCACTGTATCATGTTACAGTTACAGTACAGAACGTAATAAAATTCGGTGGTTGTGGGATCGATTTTGGAAATATCTTTTTATATTGTATTGATTGATATAGTCATCGATCAGGGTTAGCCAAATCAAGATGTTGGATTTTGTCACAACATCCAACACTGCTTTTTGGCTAACCAGAGTGATATATTTTAAACACTTTTAAAGTGTTAATCCACACTTAGGAAAAGTGTTCTGGTCGCTTTCCAGGAAGAGCGGGTTCCAGTCCCGCTACGTTCAAATTTTTATACGTTTTCTATATAAGTATTCCAAATAAATACAGATCGATATATATCTATATATATAAAATTGTAACCGATCGTCGTCTGTACGTGAAAACTGTATGAGAAAATCTATTATTGGGGCATGTATCAATGTACCTAATAGCACCTAATAGATTGATTCGTAAAAAGTTTGTCGGTTTATTTGTGCATTTGCGCCCCGCTAATGTTAGAAACGGCTTAAATGATCTAAATACAATTTTCAGTATTGTATTTTGGCAAGGTTCATAATATTTAATGTCTGTTTTATTTAAATTGGTTCATAAATAAGATAAATATATTAATATAAACTATTTTGTTTCACAATATTGCTAAAAAATAATTGTTGCATTGGATAAAATTCCAGTTTCTAATTTTTTTTTAGCTTCTCGCTGCATCCCGCACATATCAAAGTAGACAGAGAGAACCTGGGAACCTATGTACCTATTTTCCGCCGAATTCTGGAGGCATTGCATGTTGAGTGGTGGAACTCAACGTCGCGCTTTCCCTCGTTACCAAAGCGAGGAAAATGATAACATGAACACATTTCACATCCTCGAGCGGGAATCGATCTCACAACCTTTCGCGTTTACATTCGCAAACATGTGGCCCTGCGCCACGACCAAAAGTTCTCAATGTATGCTGAAATTTTAGTTTCAAATATATCTTTAAAATTATATTCTTACTAGAACACGGAATTAATTTAGATTAGTAAATAAATAACTGTGTAGTTCAAAACGGCGAAACCACTAGCGAGTCGCTAATAAGTGCAATATTATTTTACTAAAATAAAAGCAAATAAATCAGCACACACACTGTAATAAAAATCTACTTTATCTTAAAATGTAACTGATAGTATATTGTTGGTCTTTCGTAGAATATATTGCTTTGCCTTGACACCAGAGCGAAGAAATGAAAATATAAATCTTAATAAATATATTATTTCCTCGAGTGAGCATCGAATCCACAACCAGAGTGTACAGTCACACTTTGTGCACCTACGCCACGACTGGCCTCTATATATTCTAATAAAGACCAACAATATAGGTACTAGCTGTTACATTTTAAGACAAACTAGATTTTTACTATAATTATATTCTAGCTAGATTGTAATTTAATACAACTCCTGTAATTGAACCCTGTGTGGGTTAAAGGTTAACCGCATTTATGTCGATCAAGGAACCAAGACGACAACTTCCTCAATAATGAATGATTTATTACTAAACGTACATGAGGCCGGTCGTGGCGCAGCGGCACGAGGTGTGACTGCAAAACCGACTGGTTGTGGGTTCGATCCCCACTCGAGGAGATGAAATATTTACTTAAATTTATATTTCCATTTCTTCGCTCTGGTGTCGAGGTTAAGCGCGGCGTTGAGTTCTGCCACTCAACACGCAATGCCTCCAGAATTCGGCAGAAAGTGGGGAACGGAGTGTCTTAACACTAGGTTCCCTCTGCCTACCCTGCTGTGTGCGGGATACAGCGTGAAGCTAATTTAATTTAATTTAATTTTTAAACGTACATTGAGGCCAGTCGTAGCGCCCCTGGCACAAGCGTGCGACTGTAAAAGCAGCAGGTTATGGGTTCGATTCGCACTTGAAGAAATTAAATATTTAATATTTACATTTTTTTCTCGCTCTGGTAATGAGGCAAAGCTTGGCGTTCAATTCCGCTACTCAACACAGAATGCAAAGGGAATTGTCTTAATGGAAACGGAGTGTCTTAACACTAGGTTCCCAGGTTCCCTCTGCCTACGCTGCTACGTGCGTGATAGAGAGTGAAGCTAAAAAAGCATGCATATGTATATATAATGCTTGTAGCTTATCATCGTAAGTTATTATGCCATTCTACAGGAATTATTCATTTTGACAACAAGAGCTACTAACTATTATTAGGTCGAGATCCCAGTGCATAAATCAACAGATATCTATTTTTTTAATTAAATTTGTTTTTAAGAATGATACATGATAGTAGAATAGATTTACACCAGGGTTGCCTAGAAGAATTGTGCCACAATCTCCTTTAATTAAATTTATGGTATTATATATTGAAAAAATTATACATATTTTTTTTTATTAATAATAAAATACCCGCAATAATTCTCACTTTTCATTATATTAAGGACCCATGATGTAACTAACATCTTAGAAGACCGATATTTGTAAACATAAAAAATAAAATAGTTTATTCGTTTTAAAATGATGATTTAAATGAATATTAGTATTTAGAAAAGAGATTCAGCAAATACTCGATATCATGACTTCATTATTTCACTAGAAAAATAAGGATGATTTCATCTTTACATAGTTTTCTGTATGCACTTAATATGATTAAAATCATCAACAACAGATGAACAATTAGAATAAATATTGACTTTAAGATTGACCTTCTATTATATGATATTTTTCCTTAAAACATAAGGCAGACCGCGCATTTCATCGTCTATTCTCATAGTCAACCGGAACCGGAATTAAATACCCCCAATGATGGCAACCTCTGCTTACGGCAGTTATTTTACAAGCAACCATGTGTTACAGTGTTGAGAAAAAACTAACCTTTAATTTGATATTATACATAATTCACTAAAAAAATATATAGTTACATTATTGCAAATTATCAACATTAACTGACCTGTTTAAACCAGGAGGAGTTGCGGCAGACTGAGAGGTGCCAACCATTGTTTTTCCAATTCCTTATGTGATTTTCTTTCAAATAATGTTAGATTCGAATAAAAAACATATGAATGCAATTTTCAACAAAAAAAAACAGATACCTGCAGATTTATGCACTGGGATCTTAGGCCATATCTTTAGATGATGCGAGATAAAAGTGCGCAAACGTGACATACAGCAGAAAATGTTTCTAGGAAATTATAATTTACATATTTATTTTTTGTAATCGTTTTTACATAAATAAAAATAAATATGTACTTATTATCATTACGTATTATTATTATTGTAATATTTGCTATAATAATAAATTTTGTCGTGACGCAGCAGCTCAGCGTTTGACTGTAAATGCCAGACGATTATGTGTTCAATTACCATTCGAGGGTATGAATTATTTTCATTTCCTCGTTCTAGTATTAAGACAAAGCGGGGTGTTAAGTTTCGCCGTTCAACGTGCAGTGTCTCGAAAAATAGGTGGAAAGTTGGATCGAAATATTTTAACACTAGGTTCCTCCTGCCTATCCTGATTCATACGAAATACAGTGTGAAGGTGAAAAAAAAAACTAAATAAAATTAATAATAACATATTTTGCTTCTGTTAGGCATTTACTGTGACTTTTATCAATTCCAAAATATTAAATTCAAGGTAAAATTAAACGATTAGGAAAAGATTAAAATATATAATAATGTTATTTAACATAAACTCTGTGGGCAGGCCGCCTTACCAAGTGGACCCACAATTTGGTCTAGGTCGCGGAAACCGCTGAGTTCTAACACCGCAGAATTTATCGAAATCCTTGACGGACGCCTACGACCATTAGAGGACGTCGAAAGGCTAATATGATGAATAATAGCTAAGTAATTTCGGTTCTCCCTCCCCCTTCCCACCCCCTTAAAATCTCTCCTTAGTTTTCCTTTTAAGGAATTAAAATATAATAATAAATTAAAAGACTAAGAAACAATTTCCATTTAAGCTTGCCATCTTTAATTATGAGCTGCGGCCTGCGAGTCATTAGCATAATATTCATTTTATAGACATTATAAACAGCCTTTAAAGGTAACCAGTTGTTCGTGGACTCATGCTTAAGAGCTGAGCGCATATTGTAAAATAAATAAATCAGCTCTAAGCTATTTCCCGCATATAGCAGGATAGGTAAAGAGAGCTTAGCGTTAAGACATTTTCCGCTAAATTCTGAAGGCATAGCGGGTTAAGTGGCAAAACTCAACGCTGCACTTTGCCTCCACACCAGAGCGAAGAAATGAAAATAAGAAATATTTCATTATCTTGAGTGGGGATCGAACCCACATCCAGTTGTGTTTACCGTCACGTCATTTGTGCCCCTGCACCATGACTTTCTTCTTAACTAGTGATAACATGTTACTGTCTGAATACGAATAGTTATCGTGAAGTGATATACTCAGATTGCTGTTATTACCGTCGTCATCATTCTCCTCTAAATTTAAGTTTAGAGGCTTGCTGCCTCTAAACTTAAAACTTTTTGGTTGTCATCTTCTTCTTGTTTCATACCTTTTGAAGGCGATTCTGTTACTTTTTTCTAGTTATGACGACATTTTTAGTCTAAAATTAAATATAAAGATATAGCATCCGAATTGTTATGAAAATACCGAGTATGAAAGACGGCTCTTTCATAACAGGCAGCCAAACAGGTATCGTCAAAACCAGCCAATTATTTATCAAATTAAACAACAGCATCATTACCACTAGAAACTAAAATTATTGTATACATATTTCAGTATAAACATAAGTTCAATCAAATTGTTAGAAAGTTAAAACTATAGGAATAACCGCATAAAAACTTCCCTTTTAGTACGATTTTGTTTTCACAACGTTGTAAATTTTTTGTGGGTAACAAATTATCAGTGTTGCCACACAAAAATGAAGTGATATGTTGGTGGTCTTAACACCTGCGTTGAAAATTGATGGTTTTTCGAAACCTGTTTCTTTCATGCCCACTTTCGCCTATATTAGAGAGATGTTATTTTTCTCCAAATCTATTGGAGTATTGTCTTGAGCGAATTATATAAATATATAAAAAGTACGTCGTGGAGCAGTGATGCAATGATTGTGAGATAAAATGGCATTTAGGGAAATATTTCACTTTTAAACATTTCATTCTGCGGTCGGTTAAAAAAATACAGCGTTAGGTTCTGCTTCAAGTTCGTAGTTTTCGCAAGTTTAAAAAAATCTGTCAGTGCAAGTCAGACTCGCCTAGCGATGGTTCCGTACCAATTTCAGTATTGTATTATAGGTCAACGTTGTACAATGTTATACTTTACAACTTATAAAAGTTGACAAACAAGTTTACTGGCGTATGCACTCATTTTGTATGAAATGAACTACAAATATTACTTTGTAATATTTTTTTTTATGATATTTTTTTTTGTATGGTAAGTAAGTCCATGGAAGAATCATATAGGTTCCGATTACGCGGCGAATTACATACAAAAAAATCAGCTTCACACTGTTTCCCGCACACAAGGTAGGCAAAAGAAACCTAGTGTTGAGACACTCCGTTCCTCACTTTCCGCCGAGTTCTGGAGGCATTGCGTGTTGAGTAGCGGAACTCGACGCTGCGCTTTGCCTCGATACCAGAGCGAAGGAATGAAAATATAATAAATGTAAATAAATAGTTCATTTTACTCGAGTAGGGATCGAACCCACAACCGTTCGATTTTACAGTCATATTTTGTGCCCTTCGCCACGACTGGGCTCATGCGTTTTTGCTGCATATATTTGTATATATATATTTATATATATAAATGCTCGTATTTTTGGATTGCGTTGACTTAGAAGCTTGACTTAGAAACTTTTATGATCCAAGGTACACCTAAATATTTAATATTAATACCATCTTGTTACTTTCAAGCGATCTCGAGATAAATAGTCTTAATAAACGAACAGACAATCAACAAAGGGATCCTATAAGTGTTCAGTTTTCTCTTTATAAGGCACGGAACCCCAAAAAGACGATACGTGATGATTGCATTGCTTGTCAGTTATATTAGCGTCAAGTGTCACCATTATTATGTTATTATTATTATAATAAGACTAGCGACCCACTCGCGGCTTCGCCCGCATACCACTTATAATATTTTTATTATGCTGTATTTGATACATTCAATCATGAACACAACGTGGCTGTATGATAGTATGATACGCGCTTAAAACAGTTTTAAAGCAATTCGATGGCGTTTCTAATTATTGTTATTTCGTTGTTAAAGACTAAGTAAGACTTACTACGTAATGTTATATAGCCTATAGCAATTCTGAAGAATGCAGCTATCATATAATACAAAACAAAAAGAAAGTAAATCGGACGAGTAGATCCAGAGATCTTAGCGTTTAAACAAACAAACAAACTCTTCTGCTTTATTATATACTAATACAATAAAGAGTTTGTTTGTTTGTACAGGCTCCAATACAGGGTGGAAGTGTCAGCGCTCCTTTTACGGGAACAGCGTATAGGGTAAAATATTTTAAACCGATACCTAAAGAAATTAATCAAGATACCTCAACAGTTTAGACGTAGGATTTTTTTTCATTTCACGATGTTTATCCATACCTGTATTTCGTATGACGCAGTACCGCATAGATACCAATAACGTAAACACATACTACTACAAATATACTACTAAAGGTTAAACGACGTTGAAGTTTATCGCCAATACCTACGACTCGATTTCGGAATAACAATAATTTTATTATATAAATATTTTATTTTGTTTCAAAAAAATCACTTTTACATTTTTGAGAAAAAAAATTGTATTGGACTTTTATAGAATACTTAAAACTGTGGTTTCATTTAAAGTGGTGCTGACACTTCCACCTTGTATATTACAACTCTTTTTATCTCTTCTTTTCATACCCTTTTATACGTATATATTTTTAATTGCTTTTTTTATTATAATATTGATATAATAGAATCGTTAACATCATATTAGAGTAACAATCTTCTATAAAACAATATATAATAGAACTTTATGATTCGGTCTGCACTATTTAATTTATTAACGGTGATTCCCAATTAAGTTAAATGTATTTTTTTTTCATCACTTATTTCGTTATTATATGTAATCTACCTACATATTACAAAAATATTTTTTTATAATATGTAATAATTTGACATATTTGACATATTTTGCAACCGACTTTTGACATTCACTAATAAATGTAATGCAAAAATCATTAAGATATAGATACCATATAAAAAGTGATGTTCGTTGTTTTACGATAGCCTATATTCTTTGATGAATGAGGTATGATTGATGTTATTTGTTTATGTAATAAGAATTTGCCAAAGCTTTACATCAAATATTAGCCAAGAGCGAGTAGGAAACTTTGTCTTTATCAGACTCAGGGGCACACTTTTTACTTTAAAAGCAAATATCTCACAAAATATTGGCATAATCAAAAAACTTGCTTTAAATCCTCCATACTATTGGAAAGGACCTATCTAATGACACCTCACACAAAATACTCTCTCGCATTAATTTATTTTCGCTCAGTTACATGTATGGGTTTAGCACTTGATAATTTTACGTTCAAAATCATTCAATAGACAATCTAAGGTAAAACTGAGCTTACAAATACATACAAATAGGTAATCACAATGACATAAAAATAGCATCAGCAAAAACATATATAACAAATAACTAATAAATAAAAGTCTATATGGCAATTATATTGTATGTAACTGAAAACACATTTACTAAAGAATTTTTAGATTAGAAATTATCTAATTTAAATTTGTTTATAAATTTATCGGGTTTCTATACATTCGTACTTGTATTGTATAGTTTATTTATTATTTGTTATATATTTTTTTGCTGACGCTATTTTTTACTGTGCTGTTTACATAGTGACAAATGACAAGCCGCGTGGTAAAAGACTCCTACTTGCCAAATTTCAATCATATCCAGTATCCGAGTAAAATTACTGTGACATACGAACGGACAGATTGACAAAATTATATGTGTTCCGTATTTTGTCATTTGGCTTTGGAATCATTAAAAACATTTAGGCTCACTTTTTTAATAAAGTTGCGTATACATGTGTAAACAACAATACAACTACAAAATAATTCCACTGTATATTTTTTATAGCCTTATGTATCTCTTGTACAAGAGTAGGTGAATTGGCAAAGATAACTTAATATAATATTATAATCCATCTACCAATGAGGCCAGTAGTGGTGGAGGTGCACAAAGTGTGACTGTAAAATCGACTGGTTGTGGGTTCGATCCCCCCTCGAGGAAATGAAATATTTATTTAGATTTATATTTTCATTTCTTCGCTCTGGTGTCGAGGCAAAGCGCAGCGTTGAGTCCCGCCACTCAATACGCAACGCCTCCAGAACTCGGCGGAAAGTGAGGAACGGAGTGTCAACACTAGGTTCCCTCTGCTTACCCTAATGTGTGCGGGATACAGCGTGAAGCATCAACTTTTTGAAGTACACTGCTGGACATCCTTCTCCCTGAATGCTCATCCCTCCGTCCGGTCCCACATCCGCTTAATCCGTTTGAATTAAGCGGCTTCCCGCTACTTTCTTCAGGTCATCAGTACATCCTAATAATGTGTCCTGCCCATTATCACTTCAGCTTGCAGATTTTTAGAGTTATGCCCAATAACGTGATTGATGCCGCGCAAGGGCACAAAGTGTGACTATGAGTACGTAAGCACGACTGGTTGTGGGTTCAATCCTCACTGGAGGAAATCCGGTCGTATTTACAGTCACTTTGTGCCTCACTCAACTGATACAACTTAATAAACTAAAAAAAAGAACGAAGAGACCTTTCCATTAAACCATCACAATACAATAAATAAATAAAAAAAACGCTACTATTTGGATAATATGTCTTGTTTGATATTCTTGCCATGCACAGTGCACTTAAATAATTATCATTTAAATACCAATTATCAATTTAATCATAATATATTTGGTTATATATCTGATTATCGGTATTTTTTTCGCTATTTAAGAATCGAATTTTATATATTATAAATAAAATAACACCTACGTAAAATTAGGTATTCATACGTAAGTTTTCATTATTTAATTTTCTAGGATATATATATTTTTCGCTTTATTTTTTTTCTCTTTATTCGGCATCCAGAATGGTAGGCAGGAAGAACCTGAAGTCATAACACGTTTTGGTTTTTCCACGACAGTCCATGTTGAGTGGCGGATCTCGACGTCGCACTTTTTTCTTAATAAAGGGGATAAATAATTTCACGGAACGGTGATTGAACCCTTGCGGATCCCTTTGCCTTTATGGTCAGACGCTACTGCCTCCAGGATATAATGTATACCTATTTTTACGTACCAAATATGACTATTTTTTGAGACTTACCGTAAGCGATATGGATTATAGCAGATCTCGAAAAGAATAGACAAATTATTTATTATCTTATAATGGAATATTAAGAATATGCATGCTATAAATTTAAAAGAAATATATTAAAATGTTGGCTCTAAATGAGCAGAAATTGACGACTAGAGTGACGGTACTAGGTAGTCAAGCCTACTTTAAATAAAAAAAAAGAATTATTTACATATATTTTTAGAATCAAATAAAGCCAGGCAACATTCTTTGTTAATACGTGGTAAAGGAAACAAGTGATTATACAGCGACGACTCGCCTTGAACTACTGACGTGAACAGTGCATTAAAAATGGCGTTGGAAATAGACAAATATCTGGGAAAAAGATATAAGCTAAAATCATCGGAAAACTTCGATGAATATCTTAAGGCTATTGGTGAGTAAATATTCTTGTTTAATTATTTTTTTTATTTTTTTTAATATTTTTGTATAAAGTAATATAATTTTTTTGTGAACGTTACTTTTGAAACTGTTCTTCAAAGTATGTTTATTTTATTTAAGTGATTGTAGATTTTTTTATTTTGTAAAATTATTTGTTTTTTTTTTATTAAAAAAGAGAAAAAATATTTACTTGTCTAAATATCTAATTTAATCTGTACATTACTAATATTTAATAACTAATAGAAGTAAACATTGAGAAGTTCTAACTTTAAGTATTGAACTAATATACAAATTTATAGAAACCTCGAATTGAATTATATAGATAAACATTCTAGAATATATGAGAGGAATTATAATAAAATAAAATATCGCAACATTGCTGTTAGCAGGGACACAATCGATATTAAATCGCGTACACGTGCTTTCAAAATTATGAGTTTTGCAGTCGATTGACAAAAAGTAGGATATATAATGTGTTTTTACGCCCTAATGTTTTAAAAGTTCAGTAAGTTTTTTGATTTTTGTTTAATTAAAATGTCGTGTGATATTGTAAATGTTAGGGTTTCATACCTTTTGAGAAAAAAAGGAAGCCTTATAAGGTCACTTTGTTGTCCGTCCGTCTGCCTGTCTGTCAAGACCCTTTATATGAAGAACGCTTAGAAAAATCGAGTTGAAACTCAAACCATATACTCAGATCTACGGCTCCATGATTTCCTGAAAAAATAAAACGTATTTCTACATTTACCTAAAAAGAGATATGGTCGTTTATATTGCAAAAAACGCGTGTTTCTACACTATAAGGGGAATCAAAGTTAATAAGATACTTTCGATTGACTTAGAATTAAGACATTTGGTAGCTTGCATCTGCGGATAGTACTAGTAGGTAGTACTAGTTCAGAAAAAAAAATGAAAACTATATATTTATAGTTAAAATCTAAAAATGATAGCCTTAACAGGGGGGCAAGATTTGATGTTAAAGCCGCTAGTTCAAGTGAGGTATCAGATGAAAGAGCTCTGGCTAAGGTAAGCTTGAATTTAGCCTAGCCTGCACTACGCGGTTGTCCGTTTTTTTTATTGATGACGATATGTGTGTATGAAAAAAATATCGATGTTTTTCTTCGATTTTTTATCGAATATCGATCGAGCTTCGATATTGCCATCGATGTTTTTCTAATATCAAGCGTCAAATCGAACCTATAACCAATCGCGCTTAAAGTCACACTTTATGCCCCTGCTCCACGATTGGTCTCTTTATAAAAAAAATTAAAGCATTTTTAATTCAAAGCAAATTGTATTGAATTTACGGATGTTATGCTTATTCTAGTTAATACAAAAGTAGGTACAGGTACTATATTGAGACGGTAGCGTATATGTTGTGTCAATAATCCTACTATTATTGTGTCAACATCACTTTTTCTTTAAAAGATCGATGTGAAAATTATAATCATGAAAAAAAAAATTAGTGATTATCACTTTTATATCACGTTCACGCTGTATCCCGCACACAGCAGGGTAGGCATAGGGAACGTAGTGTTAATACACTCCGATCCCCATTTTCAGTCGAATTTGAGCGGAGAAATGAAAATCTTAATTAATAAATATAATAAATATTTCACTGTGGGGATCGGACCACAGCCAGTCGTGCTTATAGTCGCACACCGGTCCCCATCCGCCATGTCCTCACGTTTCTTATTATATTATTATTTTTTTTTATTAGACTTCGTTTTGTATCGTTAGTTCGTCGTCGTCATCTTTTTAAATTATTATCTAGAAACTAGCGGCGCCCGCGCGACTTCGCCTGCTTCTTTTTTTAACACTAAGTACTACGTAAGTCCCTATCCCGTAATAATTCCGGAATAAAAAGTATATGCTGCTCTATAGCCTCATCTGACGAATAGTGAAGCATCAGGTCTCCGGAACAGCTGAATTACACTGTATACTGTTAGATTACAATAGCCCGGACAAACACAAAAACAGACAGATAAAACAATCATACTCAACAACTTTTTACGGAAGTTTTTGATTATTTCTTATAGTTTAGATGGTTGTTCATCAGATGTTCATATCTTCAATTTTTATATGACAATGGAATATGTTTATCATGTTCAACAACTTTTACTATGGGCGTATTTAATTATTTCTTATTTTTTTTTATTAGCTTCACGCTGTATCCCGCACACAGCAGGGTAGGCAGAGGGAACCTAGTGTTAAGACACTCCGTTCCCCACTTTCTGCCGAATTCTGGAGGCATTGCGTGTTGAGTGGCAGAACTCAACGCCGCGCTTAACCTCGACACCAGAGCGAAGAAATGGAAATATAAATTTAAGTAAATATTTCATCTCCTCGAGTGGGGATCGAACCCACAACCAGTCGGTTTTGCAGTCACACCTCGTGCCGCTGCGCCACGACCGGCCTCATACAGTTTTACTAAAATCATAAATTGTTACAATAATCAGCTGAACTTAGGTCCATTCATGATTGGCAGAGAACGAATTGACGCGTACAACACGAAAATAATATTAATTTGTATGTAATATATTTGTCAAATATATATGTTTATTTACATATTTGGACACACAATAGTTGATACATGTATTCATGCACAAAATTTATTTAAATAATAAAAACAATTGCTTCAACCAGAACCTATAATGGGAACCTAACCCAATTCTCACCAAATTTGAAGGGTGAATACATCATTAGAATACATCATTTCCCAACAAAAAGAATAATCGAAATCGGTTGGCGTGATATTGAGTTATTCGTCCATTTGTCTCGCACATAGGTACTTAATGCAAATTTTTGACTTATGTAATTTTCTTATGGATAACATTATTAGAAATGGACCAAATTAAAATGGGAACATACAGAAAGCATCAGCTTTCAAATAAAAAAAGAATCATCAAAAGAGGCCGGTCGTGGCGCAGTGGCAGTGAGAAACATAAAAGAGAAACAGAAAAAAATACAATCGAATTGATAACGTACTCCTTACGGAACTCGATTAATAAACTCGATTAACATTTTAAAGTGCTACATTGACTATTTTAATGCTAATCTAACTTACTCAATAATAAATATTTTAAACTTGGTAATATTAATTGTAGGTGGTAATTAAAATTAAAACAAAAAAACAATACTAACATATACTCGGAGAAATTTTGACTTTAGATATTGCATTCTTAATAATCTCAAAACATTCCTTTTTAAATTTTGTTAATGTTAGTGTCTGTTATATTTATTTTATTAAACTATTTATAAAACGCTAATATTTTTTGACACCTATTTTATTAATTAATCGCTATCAAATATATTATATTATACTTTTTTTTAAACTTTTTAAAGTGTTATTCCATACTTAGCACAGAAAGTACTTAAAAAGAAAACGTATAAAAATTTGAAAGTAGCGGAATTTGAACCCGCGCCTCTTTGGGAACCGCCAAAAAGGCGTGGGTTAAGGTTAGGTTCAAATTTTTATACATTTTCTTAGTTAGTATGGTATATTTATTTGATTTACTTGTTGTTGCTATGAACTTTTCTATAGTCGTAAATATTCAAATCAGATTGAACTTATTAATCTTTTCATGTGAACGTGAAATTATAAAATTAAATATATGTATATAATATGTATTTTAATACCAACTATTCAATATATAAGTGACTGTATATACAGGGTGGAAGTGTCAGCAACACTTTAAATAAAACCACAGTTTTAACTAGTAAAAAGATCTTAAGTATTTCATGAGAACAATTAATTTCGATTTGTTTGATAATTACAATGTACACAAATACACGCAAAATAATGATACTAAATTCTTCTAGAACTTATAATAATAACATTAACATTTAATCGACGATTAAGGGTGCTTGTAAACTTTTGATTTTAATTTATATATTCTTTTGTTTATCTCTATACAGGAAATGTCAGCACCACTAAATGAAACCATAGTTTTAACTACTACATAAAAGCCTAATACAATTAATTATTTTTTCCCAAAAACGAAAATGTGATTTTTTAAAACAAAATAAATAATAAAATTATCGTTTTAAAATATAACGCCATTTGTCAAGAACGACACGCGCACACATAAATCTATCAAAAGGAAACCGCGTTCAAAGTTGTTTAACCTTTAGTAGTATTTTTGTAGTAGTATGCGTTTATGTCATTCGCATCTTTGCGTAACTGCGTCACACCAAATACGGTTATGGATAAACATCGTGAAATAAAAAAATCCTACGTCTAAACTATTGAGTTATCTTGATTAATTTCTTTACGTATGAGCTTGAAATATTTTACCCTATATGTTGTGTCCGTAAAAGGAGCGCTGCCTCTTCCACCCTGTATATATAATAATAAAAGGATAGAAAAGTCAATTCGGTAAAAGATATTAAAAAAAAAATTAGGGTGGTTAACATATCGATAATAGAAGCTACAAGACTATTCAGCAGAATTCTCGTCTGTCTGTATGTTTGTTTGTTCGCCAATCCCGCAAAAAACACTGGACAGAAATTAATTATTTTTTGTGGGTACATTTTTTTGGTGTCATCCCGGTTTTCATTGTAGTATCCTTAAAGAAAATTAATCCTTAAAAAATCCTTTGAAATCCTTAAAGATAACTACTGATGCATACATGATGCAATTTTTAAGCAATTTTAGTAGGAAAATTTCATCAAACTACCCTTGATGTGTATCCTTTACAATAAAAAAAGAATCATCAAAATCAGTTCACCCAATCAAAAGTTCTGAGGTAACAAACGTAAAAAAATACAGTCGAATTGATAACCTCCTCCTTTTACAGAAGTCGGTTAGTAAAAATTAGAAAAATCAAATTTCGTTGATTACTCGCAAGTAAAGCTAAATTATATAATTTTAATAAAAAATATTAACGAATAAATCACTTATCTTCCTATTTTATTCAAAACAAATTAACTGTATGCAAATTTATTATAATACGTTTCAAGTATAATACGAAAAAAGTAATAATTACAATTTTTAACTTAAGAGAGGTAGGGGGAAACCTCGGCTGACCTACGGAAACACAGTATTAAGATACTGGAGGTCACGTAAAAAGCATGAGGACCCCCCGGAGGGTATGTATGAAGAGGTCAATGACAGTGGACGAGGCGCAAAATATACGTAGAGACCGTTTGGCGCTCCGTTCTCCCTGACTATCCCACTAGGGATAAAGAGTAAAGTTAAATAATTACAATTTTTAACAAAAAAAAAAACTTCCACCTTATTAGGATAAAAAAACTTCCATATTATTAGGATATCAGAGACGTAAATGCGGGGAACAGAGCCGCCATCTTAGTACAGAGTGACTTTTAAAGAATATAATTATTTGTTATAGTGAAAGACTAAAAAGAATATATACAATATATTATATAGAAAACATTATTCTACATTATGTCATAAAAAACAGGTTTAAACATACTCAATTCTCAATTACTATCAACACAATTACTATAAATGCTAATTTGTTATTATAATTTTGAACATTTTGAATATATTTCCGCCGATATGATAATTAGTTGGTGATAAACATAGAAAGTCTATGTTTTTAATTTGAAAACATAATTTATTAACTATTATTATAAGTATAGATAACAATGTTAATATATTTTCAAAAGGTATAAGAATTAAAAAATTGCCTAAAATATGCTTTCTTTGCATGTATTGTAATAACTATTGGTATCTATTAACAAAAAAAATACTATAAACTAAATAATATCGATGGAGAGTGGGGAACGCAGTGTCTTAACTTTAGGTTCCCTCTGCTTACCCTGCTATAGGGATACAGCGTGAATCTGATTTTTACTTTTTTATTTATGAACCGATTAAAATAAAACAAATACTAATGTTAAGGGCCAGTCGTGGCGCAGCGGCACGAGGTGTGACTGCAAAACCGACTGGTTGTGGGTTCGATCCCCACTCGAGGAGATGAAATATTTACTTAAATTTATATTTCCATTTCTTCGCTCTGGTGTCGAGGTTAAGCGCGGCGTTGAGTTCTGCCACTCAACACGCAATGCCTCCAGAATTCGGCAGAAAGTGGGGAACGGAGTGTCTTAACACTAGGTTCCCTCTGCCTACCCTGCTGTGTGCGGGATACAGCGTGAAGCTGATAAAAAAAAATGTTAAGGGAAGTTTGTTAAAATATAAAAGTACACGTAAATCGGTTAAGCCGTTTCAGACAACAGACAACTAAACAAGTTCTATTACATTATTAAATGCACGTAATAACAATTTTTCTAATATATTTTCCATGTATAGACATGACCGATGAGTCACGATTTTATTATAAATATCGATAAGTTTTTTTTTCAAACATTCAATTGAATATTCTTATGGGAATTACGAAAATGCAACCTAAGTTTATATTAATTCTTACAATAGAAATATTAAATGCNGTCGAGGCAAAGCGCGGCGTTGAGTTCTGCCACTCAATACGCCTCCAGAATTCGACAGAAAGTGGGGAACGGAGTGTCTTAACACAAGGTTCCCTCTGCCTACCCTGCTGTGTGCGGGATACAGCGTGAAGCTGATAAAAAAAAATGTTAAGGGAAGTTTGTTAAAATACAAAAGTACACTTAAATCGGTTAAGCCGTTTCTGAAATTAGCGTGAACGAACGCACGGACAAACAGACAACTAAACAAGTTCTATTACATTATTAAATGCACGTAATAACAATTTTTCTAATATATTTTCCATGTACAGACATGACCGATGAGTCACGATTTTATTATAAATATCGATAAATTTTTTTTTCAAACATTCAATTGAATATTCTTATGGGAATTACGAAAATGCAACCTAAGTTTATATTAAGTCTTACAATAGAAATATTAAATGCAAACGTACATTATAGGTATATTAAAACACGAACGTAATTCATGTATTAAGTTAATAATTCAGTAGTTTAAGCGGGCGAAGCCGCGAGTGGGTCGCTGGTAATATAATATATTACTTTGGTTCTCTGGCGTCCCCCTGATTAGCGTACGCAGGGCATTCCCCTGCGATCCCCAACACTTCACGAGCGTCTATCAAGGCTCCTAACTTTTCTTCAGAGGTGAGCTACTCTCGCCCCTCCCAGCCCGGTGACGCTGTCAAGACCAGCCCAGGTCAACAGCATTAAAGTCCATTTTAAAAAAAACCCTGCCGAATCATTTAATTGCGAAATATATCCGACAGAGAAACCCCGAGCATTGCAAGGTTCCATCACTTGCTGAGCGACCTGGAATTTCTGGATTAGCCTTTAGTTTTCTCCGTGTTTCTTTGCTACTCTAAACGCTATACAGGTCGTGGTTTCGATTTCCATTCCGAGAAAATTAAATATATAACATCTTCATTTTCTCGCCACGTCGTTGTGCCACTCAAAACGCAATGGGTTCAGAATTCGGAGGAAAGTGGGGAATGGTGGAAAGTTAGTGTATAATGGCATAGGACTACTATATAAATTAAAATTAAATTAGCTTCACGCTGTATCCCGCACACAGCAGGGTAGGCAGAGGGAACCTAGTGTTAAGATACTCCGTTCCCCACTTTCTGCCGGATTTCCAGAATCCGCATTGCGTGTTGAGTGGCAGAACTCAACGCCGCGCTTAACCTCGACACCAGAGCGAAGAAATGGAAATATAAATTTAAGTAAATATTTCATCTCCTCGAGTGGGGATCGAACCCACAACCAGTCGGTTTTACAGTCACACCTCGTGCCGCTGCGCCACGACCGGCCTCAGATTTCCTAGTTTATTTATAAAATGCAAGTAACAATAAACGAAATATAAAAACTATAATAACTTTACGCTTTATTCCTTCACGCTTTATTTTTTTTTAAATATAAAATAGTAATTTTATTAATTTTTTCGATAAAAAAAGGATTGGGCTTCGTAAACGTAGAGTTAGTGTTAGTGTCTTGTCTTGTGATTTATTTTTTACGTTTAAAATCAATTTAAAATTAAAATCAACAGAGGGAACCTAGTGTAAGAACCTCCGTTCCTCACTTTCCGCCGAGTTCTGGAGGCATTGCATATTGAGTGACGGAACTCAACGCCGCGCTTTGCCTCGACATCAGAGCGAAGAAATGAAAATATAAATGTAAATAAATATTTTATTTCCTCGAGTGGGAATCCTCGCCCCTGCGCCACGACTAGAGAATAAAGGCCTCTATTTAAAAACGAAATAAAAATACTGCCTGCTTTACAATATTTTTTTTGAAAAAAATATGTTTGTCATTACATAATTGTATATAATAGAGGATATTATACAATGAATAATTATAGACGTTGACCTTATTTGACTCTCGTATACCTATGGCACCTGTTGAGACTAAGTATATATATTTGATGTTTTATTTTATTATATACCTAACTACCGGCCTACTCGCGGCTTCGCCCGCATACCACTTATAATACTTTTATTATGCTGCATTTGCCAATAGATTAAGACATTCAATCATGAACACTACACCTCTTTAAACTATGCGAGGTTCCCCGTAAAGATTTTATTGATTGAAGAATTACTTATAGGTCCCGACTGTTAATCCTAATAAACTATTGGGTTTGTTAATTTTCTTTTTAGTTTTATGCAGTTGGGGTTTTTGTTTTTATAAATATTTTTTTTAATTTTAACTTTTTTGTTAGGATTCATTATGGTAATGATAATCATGATATACCTTTTTGAAATCCTCGTATTGAGCTCTTCAATTTGATGCCCATATTGTAATATCATTACAGAAACAAAACACGTTTCAAGTGTTCCAGTTTATAGCAATTTTAAAATTACTTAAATTCATCGACCGTAGCTGTTGTGAAACAAATAGGCGGACTACGTTATTATTATATGAATATTTCAGTCAAAGACTTATGTTTGTTTTTTATAGATATTTTTATTGAAAATTCAATTTTTATACTGTGAGATAATTATTTTAGAATTATTTTTTATTTATTTATATTATAGAAAATAAATATTTACAAGGTTTTAGGAATATTTATGAGGTTTTAGAGATATTGAATATAAATATTATTTATATAATGCAATTGAAAATATTTATAGAAACCGGCTAAAGTTAGGTTCCCTCTACCTCCCCTGCTCTATGCGGGATAGGTACTTGAAGGTATTTAGTATTTATCCGGATTTTTTCATTATCTGTACAGCAAGTTCTCACTTTTTGCCAAATTTTGTAATAGTAATTCTACGGGATCCTTCCAAGTTTTGATTACTCGGCGAAGTTCATACAAAATGTAGCAATAACTATTCTAATAACAATATCATTTATAGACAATAAATACATGGAGTATTGAAAACTTAAGTTTCAACAAATGTAAAAAATAAAAATATTGCAGTTTTGTCGAACCAAATACTTTATATTGAAATATATTTTTTTATTTATGAATCGATTTAAATAAAACAAAAAAAAAAACGCAAAATATGTGTGCAACAATGTGTGTGCAAAATATAAAAGAGAAAACTGCACTTAAATCAGTTAAGCCGATTCTGAGATTAGCTTGAACAAACGCACAGACATACAGTCAAATCGATAAACAAACAAAAATTAAAAAAATATATGTTATATATTGGTTATAGGACCCATTCTATTACATTGATAAATATCTCTGGTAATAGATTTTCTCATATACCTTCCGTGTACAGATGATAAATGCCTGATGACTTTTGATTAGCTTTATAAAAAATGTGCCTGTAATTTTTTTTAAATTCGTTTTATAAAAAAAATAATAAAAACTTTTTAATAATCTATTAAAATATATCCATTAATACTTAATAGAAGTGGCAGAACGTCAATTTATTTTGTATTCTTTATTAGGACCTTCTTCTTCTCTTTGCTTGCTTATAAAAATTCTGGATATCAAATCGGACAATCTGTCTTGATACTATACTTACTCCTTAAACTTAACAAGTTTTAGTGACATTTATGTCTATTTATTATTTTCGTCTTCTATATCTTAAACTGGGTGTGGATCTCGAAATTTAATCAAGGATTATGTTAAATATCTTATAATATTCTGTTACAGATGTGGGCCTAATTCCTCGAAAACTTGGAACATCTTTGTCTCCATCATCTGAACTGTCTAAAAATGGCGACGGTTCATACTCTCTAACATTCGTTACACCAATTAGAACTGTTGTAATTACATTTAAGCTTGGAGAAGAATTTTCTGAAGAGAGAGCTGATGGCGTTAAGGTGAATGCTAAGCTTTTTGTCTTATTATCTTACAAATTGTTTATATAGTACAAGGGTTTTTAATTAAAACACACAGCAAGATAGGCAGAGTGAATGTAGTGTTAAGACACTCCGTTCCCCATTTTCCGCCGAAATCTGGAGGCATTGCGTGTAGAGTGGTGCGGTACTCAACGCCGCGCGAATGCTTTACCTCGACACCAGAGCGAATGAAAATATTAAATATTTTATTTCTTCCAGTGTGGATCGAACCCACAACCTGTCGTGTTTACAGTCACAAGCTTGTGCTCCTGCGCCACGATCCACGATATTCGACTGACTGTGTGTCATATTGTATACGCGGCGGTCGTTATTTCCTAATCTCCGTCTAAATATTTAAATAAAAAATAAAAAATCATCTTCCCGCTGCATCCCGCACACGGCGGAGTAGGTAGAGGAAAACTAGTGTTAAGACACTCCGTTCCACACTTTTCGCCGAGTTCTGGAGGCATTGCGTGTTGAGGAGCGAAACTCAACGCCGCGCTTTGCCTCGACACTAGAGCGAAGAAATGAAAATATAAATGTAAATAAATATTTCATTTCCTCGAGTGGGGATCGAACCCACACTTTGTGCCCTTACGCCATGACTGGCCTCTAAATATTTAATAATTAAAATATACAGTTTGGCGCTTCTATCGATAAATGATGTAAATAATTTTCCAATTTCATCAAAAAGTTCGATTATTTCATCAAGTAGAAGCGCCTTTAGTTGATTATATCGTGAAATGATAAATGTTATCATTGGCATTATGTTATCAATGCATATCATGAAATAACCTTTGGATGTTTAAGCATTTCATGAAAATCAACTTTTTAAAGTTGTTCGATGATTGTATAGAAGCGTCGATTCTGCAATATATTTTTATATGAGACCAGTCGTGGCGCAGAAGCGCATACCACAACCTATCGCTTAGTAAACACAAAAAATCGATTCCCACTCGAGGAAATTAAATATTTAATAGTTTAATTTTCTCGCTTTAGTAACGAAGGAAAACGCGGCGTTGACTTCCGCCAATAAACGATTCAGCGAATAGTGGGGCACACAAGTATCTTAATGAGAACGGAGTGTCTTAAAACTAGGTTCCCTGTATGTTAAATAAAAAAAAAATATTTTTACAATTCTTATGTAAATTTCAGGTAAAATCAATGATGTACATGGAAGGCGACAAATTAGTTCAGTCACAAGTTGAGGACAGTGGCAGAAAATCAATTCACATTAGAGAATTTACCGACACATCGCTTATTGTGGTAATATATTCGTTGAATTCATTTTATATTTATGAAAAAAATAATGTTCATAAAGGTTCGGTAGCTAATAAAAACTAATTAATAGTGAAAACTGAAGAGTGTATAATTCCTTTCGTATCGTTTGAGAGCCTTGTGCCGTATGATCCCGGCCTAGAATAGGATCATCCTGGTACTGATGGTGTCGTAAGAGCCGACTTGTGTGTACGTGAGTACGTGTGGTAGAGTCACGTCGCCAGGAATGGCAACATGCATGGGCAGACTCGATCGGATCATTACCACTCCCGGCATTTAAAGCCGGCGTTAAGTAGTGGCTTTAGTGGCAACGCACCTGTGACCCGAACCACGAGGTGACCCGAATGGTCGTTTGCCTTGTCTTTTCCATAAAACAAAAAATATTCTCACTTGGAGAAGGAAAGGGGAGACAAAATTAAATATTATTCTCGAAAATGTATAAAAATTATTTAACGTAGCAACCATCTTGAGAACTGCCTCTAAGAACCGTCCAAGGGCTCTTACCATTATACAGTCATATCTTCGTATCCAGTTCCATTCAGTCGAAATTTAGTAGATTTCAAGCTTGATAAGAAAGTACATCGAAATATTTTTGTTTTCACTTTCTCTTATTTATTAAAAATCTTATTTATTTATTAAAAAAAAGACTCAATACTATATATTTTTGTGCAGAATAGGCAAAAAAATGCGTTTATAGCCACACGCTTGTGCCACTGCGCTACCACGCCCTCTTGTCTTTAAATTTAAACAGCTAAGCACAATACAACACTTATAAAATACTGCTGACTGTTAGTTTTAGTCATTAATATTATATAAATAAATATGAGGCTAGTCGTGGCGCAGCGGCACAAAGTGTGACTGTAAAACCGCCTGGTTGTGGGTTCGATCCCCACTCAAGGAGATGAAATATTTACTTAAATTTATATTTCCATATATAAATAAACAAATATGCACCTACTAACACCTACTCCATTTGCATTTACATTTAGCAACTCAGTAATAAGCCAACTAAACATGCATCCGTGTAACCTACAAATAAGATACAACATAAATTTTATACAAACATTATTCAATTCAATTCAATCTTATTATCAGAAGTTAGGAAGATTTTTGTCGAAACAAAAATGTATTAGTGATTTAGCCATTGATTGAAGCAGAATGTATAATAATGAAATATATTTTTTTAGCTTCACACTGTATCCCGCACATACACAGGTTAAACAGAGGGAACCTGGAAATCTAGTTTTAAGATATTCCGTTCTCTTTAAGACACGTCCATTCCCCGCTTTCCTGTCACGTGTTGAGTAGAGAATTAAACGCCGCGCTTTGCGTCGTTATCAGACGAAATGAAAATCTTAAATATTTACTTTTCTGGAGTGGGAAGCGAACCCACAGCCTGTCGCATTCACAGTCGCACGCTTGTGCCCCTGCGTCACAATTGGCCTCAAATATATGCCTTTATTAGAGCAATAATTTACCATAACAATTCAAATTTACATTTAAATTATTCTTTGCTGAAATAAACTTCTGTGAACGCATTTGAGTCGCATTCGAATCGGCTAACCCGACTATCTAAAAGGATTAGGATTTGAAAAATATGAACCTATATCTATCTATATCTATCTTTTCCGCCACGCATCACACAATGCCTCTAAATTCAGCGGAAAGTGGGGAACGGAGTGTCTTAACACTAAGTTCCCTCTGCCTACCCTGCTGTATGCGGGATACCGCGTGAAGCTGATTTGATTTGATTTTATTTATTATATCAAATTTTCCAAGCAAGCGCGAAGAGATAAATTAAAATACCTCTTATCGTCTCCCACTCCCATACAGTGTAATTAATGTCCACAAATTGTACCTAAGTTTTCCAATCAGGTCACCTTTTGTGCCATTCAGGTCACCTTTTTGATTACTTTATCAATTGCTCACGCGATAAATAACTTCTGTGTGTCCTGTATATGTGCGTTCTTTTATTTTCTTAAATTTTAGGAGAATTGTTGAAAAGGAAAACGCTATAATATTAAAGTGTGTGACTGGTTGTGGATTCGATCCCCACTCGAGAAAATAAAAATATTTATTTAAATTTATATTTTCATTTCTTCGCTCTGGTGTTGAGGCAAAGTACGGCGTTGAGTTACGTCACTCAACACGCAATGCCTCCGAAATTCGGTGGAAGTGGAGAACAGAGAATCTTAACACTAGGTTCTCTCTGCCTACCCTGCTAGATACAGCGTAAAGCTAATTGTTTTTAATAATTGCACTAAATTGTTAGAAGTAATTATGAAAAATAATATAGCATTATTCAGATTTTATTTGTAAAATTTAAAAAATAGACTTGCTTGAGTTTTCTATTGTATAAATGTACCTAAGTGATTTTTTGTTCTTTAATAAAAATTGGGATTAGATTTAGTACTTCGTAGCATAAATTGCTATAGACAAATGTAATTAAAATGTTTATATGCTCAATTTCATAATTGGAAATATTACGACTTACATCTCCTGGAATACCCCACAAAACATTTCAAGTCGAAACTACTATTTGAATGTTTAAACTATTATTAAATATTATTTTCTGTTTCAGACATCAACTGTGGATGGTTGGGATGGAAAATGTGTGAGAGTATATGAATTAGTTCAATAAATCACATACTTTGCCCTTCTATTTAAATATAGTTTTAATAATTAAAATGGTATTAATTTTATAAATACATTTTAAATATATTTTATTTTTATATGAAATGTTTTACTTTAACCCTTATAAAAATGTGTATAAACCTCCGTTTTCATCAAAAATTATATTTTATTTAAAAGCAGGTACCTATGCAGGTTCAAATGATTTTTTTTTATTATATGGTAATCCCATTAACAACCGACAAGCACCAATGACCGAGTTTTTTTTTTTTATTTCTGAAAATATACTCTGAAAATATTTAATATTTTAAAAATGATATAAATATGCATTTTCATAATATTAAATACTAAACAAAATGCATATATACTTTCTGGTGATATTTAGCACTATAATTTTTTTTCCGCCGTTTTATTTAAAGATGGCGAATAGAAACGTATATAGAGAGTAGATACGACTTAGAAAATATCTGCATTTTTAAAGCTAATTGTTAAGAGGTTATTGCTTATTATTTTTTACAGTGACAGGTATTTTTAATATATTTTATGAATTTCTAAATATATATAATATTTAAAAAAAAATTGTTGTGAAACTTTTTAAAGCTATCTTATTTTTGCCAAAATAACAAATTCAATAACTGCATTTAATCATTTATCAAAAGATATTGATAACAATTATTTTTATCTAAGATTAATGTTTACTTTTTCTGATTAGTTTTAAGTATTTTAAAGAAAAAACTCTTTAAAATAAAATGGCAAGGGTCAATAGAGCCTTTATGATAAAATTAGAGTCTAATAACAAGTTTATTGTTGTTGGCTATTTTTTCTAATATAACACTGATTAAAAAGTAAATATTATATATTTTTATTTTAAATTACAAATAAATACACTAAAACTTTTTTTTTTATATTAGTACAAGGTAATTTGTACTCGGCGCTCGTATATTCCTGAATATCGATAACTGCAGATATATTTTTAGCTAATGCAAAATTAAATTAATTTGAACATATGTTTGTAATTTGAAAAATTATTTAATTACTACTTATTTAGAAAACGTATAAAAAATTTAACGTAGCGGGACTCGAACCCGCGCTTCCTGAAAACCGACCTGGTCGGTATTGTCACTACTAGTACTATTTTCATTTCTTCACTACGGTGTTGAGGCACGGCGCCGCGTAAATTTCGCCATGCCACACGTAATGCTACCAGAATTCGGCGGACAGTGGGGAGTGGAATATCTTAATACTCCTTCTGCCCAGTCTGCTACATACGAGATACAGCGTGAAGCTGTACTTGTTAAAAACTGTATATTTTATACCTAATATACCCAAATCCATTATAAATATAATGACATTATTATTAATAGTTATTTGTTTTAATTTATTTGTTATTTATTTATTAGGAAATGCTACTTGAGACACTCCTTTACCTCTGATATCAGTCATATTATGATATCATCACATGTACGATAAAATAATCGTTGATATGATAAAAATGTAATTTCACTTGTACTTTTCAAGTTTCTGATTATTTTTTTTTCCAAAAAAAAAATACTGTCACCGTTACATATAGCACTAGGTGCACATTGATAATGAAATTATCTGTCCTTCTTGACGTTGATTTATTTATTTTTCGATATTCCTAAATAAATACGTACTTAAATAATAAATGAGGCCAGTCGTGGCGCAGTGGCACAAAGTATAACTGTAAAACCGATTGGTTGTGGGTTCGATCACGCTCGAGGAGATGAAATTTTACTTAAATTTGTATTTCCATTTCTTCGCTCTGGTGTCGAAGCAAAGCGCGGCGTTGAGTTCTGCCACTCAACACGCAATGCCTCCAGAATTGGTTCCCTCTGCCTACCCTGCTGTATGCGGGATACAGCGTGAAGCTAGTTTAATTTTTTTTTAAATAATAAAGAAAAAATTATAATTATTATAAATTAAAGTTTTGACTTCTATTTTACAATAATGTAAAACTTTATTCATGTATCAAGAATCATAAATACTTAAAAAATATTAAAATATATATATTTTTTTTTATCAACGTCTGAATGCATTTCGTCTTCGCACTAACTTAACGTTCTTATCGCACCACGTCGTTCTATAATGTCTACACTTTTTACCTACTTAATTTTTATTTGATTTCACGATGTTTATCCATACCTGTATTTCGTGTGACGTATTTACGCATAGATACCAATAATAAACACACACTACTACAAAAATACTACTAAAGGTTAAGGAACTTTGAACTTTGCCGCTAATACCTACGACTCTATTTCGGAATGAGACGTATGCGGCGGTTTCCCTTTGATAGGTTTATGTGTGAGTGCGTCGTTCTTGACAAATCTTTGGAATGATAGTGTTAAAGTTATTTTTTTATTCTTTGCAAGACAAAGCATGAGATTTAGTTCTTCCCTTCCTTAACGTTTTGTCTCGAATTTGGGTGGAAAGTGGAGAACGCAATTAGATATTAGTGACAAAAAACTTAAAAGACAAAAACAATAATAAAATTATGAAATAATTAAAAAAAGGAGGTATAAAAAAAATTGATAATCAGTTCCATTAAAAATGAAATTTTTGTATTTTATTATTATATAGATTTTGGAATTTATTTAAAGGTTTTTTGTTTATCTTTTAACAGCTAGGTATATTACTTTAGAACAAATTTAAAAAGTAGAAAAAAATTGTTATCATCTGTGTAGGTAGGTATTTTGCCTTCAGTAACAGTAAATTAATGCAAGAACAAGATAGCTCTAGACGAACAATATATTGTTTTTTTTTAGCTTCACACAATACCATGTACAAAGCAGAATAGGCAGAGGGCACCTGGGAATCTAATATTAAGACGCTTCGTTGAAAATCGAACCCACAACCTGTCGTGTTTACAGTCGCACGCAGGTTGACGCCATGACTGGCCTCAATAATATTTTTTTAATAAAAAATGATTTATTAAGATTTTAAGAAGACGATATTACAAGTTTTCTGCCTCATTTTGTCAGCAAGAATTGCTTCCCAATTAGTAGCATTAAACTTTAATTTCTCCAGAGGTACCTACTAGAACTGTAACGGTGGACAAGGTGAACTGTAGAACTGTAAAAGTAGATTCACTATAGTGCCGGTTACGATTCTTCAGCTGATCTTATTCTGTTCAAATATTCTTATATTATGAGAAATATATGCGAATAACTTATATATGCGAAATTTGACGGAAACTTGGTCGGAATAGCAGTAAAACAGAGGGAGCTGAATGTGGGGAACGGAAGTGCCTTAGTGGGAATGGAATTTATTAACAGTAAGCTCCCACGACCCCTCTACGTGAAGCTAAAAAAAATATAAAAATGATTCATCCACATATAGATGAGTCACTAAAAGGAATCAATCACTCTGATAGGAATACTGTCATATCTATATGACAGTAAAACTATCGTCCCGATCGGCTTCACCCGCAAAATCACTAAAGTACTTGTGTTTTATATGTATATCTGTAGTGTTCTCTTCGTGAACTTTCGTATTCGTCTTTATATAATAAGTATAAAGACTATTAATCCTTTTTTATAAAAAATATTAATACGAAAGTTGTAGTATTTTAGGTTACATTATCGTAACTTCCATAACAATTTTAGATTGTTTTGGAAATAAAAAGTAGGAAACTTAAGACACTTCCGTTCACTCTCGTTCTGGAGGAATTTCATCTTGGGTGGCGGAACTCAACGCCGAGCTTTGACTCCACAACAGAGTGAAGTAATGGAAATATATAAATCTAAAATGTATGAAATTGACACAGCCATCAACGCCGCCTGCCCTTTGTTGTCGGTCATTCCGTAACCGAGCCGAGCCGCCCCCGCACACCGCGCGGTTCGCAAGCTAAGTAGTTTTGAATCTACGATACCTCCTAAAGTGCTTATTATAAAGATGTACTGTAAAATACAATTTCAATCTAGATAAAATGTCAAAGTATTATATTCATATATATGTATATATATTTTAGCTTTACACTGAATCCCAAGTAGGGTACCCTACGGTAGGGTAGCCAGAGAGAACGGAGCCCCAAACGCTACCACTCAATTTCCTTCATATTTTTTGCCATTCTTCTTTATCACTCATTCGTACAACGTGCCTAAATTGCCTCAGTTTGTTCTTCTCCATTTTCACAGTGACGTCTTGCCATTACCTACCGTTTTTTGTACCCCTACATATCCTACGAAGAAATTACATATCCACAGAATTAATCAAAAGCAACCTCGGGGTCGCCTTGTATTTTACCGCAAATCGGTTCTGTAATTCAATCACATCTAATAATTCATCCATGTTCTGCTCCATCCCTTCTCTTTCATTCTACGCAGCTATTTGTAGCCAAATCCTCCATTTCCCGCTGTTCCCGATATGACGTGTTGGGTGGCGGTCCGCAACGCCGCATTGCATTCGTCACCACTTGACATACCAGTTTGGATCCACTGGTGTGCGTCGTCTTGGAGGAATGCTCTGTCAGTGCGTTCTCATAAGGTACACGTGATGGAACAGATGGACAGAACAGACAGATGGAACATTGCAGCCCCATTATATATTAATTTTGTTATTTTTTTGATTTAATTGGCTATTTATGTTGATAAGGATTAATACCAACTGATAGAAAGGACATTAAAAATAAGGCGATAAATTTTAATAAAATATAATATATTAAAATGGTGTCAATCTTCATAGGTTAATATATAATATCGCAGACTTTTTTATAGGTTTTTTAAAGCCCATTGTTTTCATAGAACATTGTTTTTATGTATCTCATACGGATTAGCCGGCGCATAAAAGACTTACGTAAAACGATGAAATTCCTGAAAATTTGAAAAAAAAATAGGAATAAACATACTTAGTTTGGGTTTATTCCAAAACACTCAAATATATGAAATTTCATCACAATCGGTTCAGTGGCGTCACAGACAGACAGAGTTACTTTCGGATTTATAATATTATTATAGTATAGATACTTCAGGTTTTTACTTTTTATTTTCGACATTTACCTGAGCTTCACTGTACACTACGTTAACAATGGTATTTGTAGGTGACTACAAAATATATAGATTTTCTGGAGATCGTAAGCGAGAAAGATATATTTGTTCAGATCGGAATTTTTAACTTCGTTAAATCTTTTAAATGGTATGTCGAGTTTTAATAATTTAAAGAGTAAACTGCAGGTGTTGAAATAGTCTCGAATACACATTTTTAATTTGGATAAGGATTCATATAATGGTATGGATAACCTGCTCTGATTATAGTCGGCATTTCTATATTATATTAAACTGTAAAAAAGAAGTTGTATTGTCAAAACTACATTAGTACGCCATGTGGCATCGCGAAGTTGTTTTTATGGATGTTTTATTTAATTTTCTTTAGGGATAAAAATATTTTGTCTCTTATGTCACACCTTGTGTTATATTATTGAAATTTTAGTAGGGATCCCTAATTTTTTCTAGGATAGGATTAGGATTCTATAGGATATTTATTTCTAGAAATAAATATCCTACGTTACTCAGTGATAATGTAGCATTCTAATAGTGAAAGAATTTTTTAAATCGGTTCTGTTGTTTTTATGTTTATACACTACAAACATACACACATACAAATATTTCCTCTTTATATAATATTACAGATAAATATTATTCGAAATATTATATAATATTTTAGTAGTTAAACATGAATAATGAGTAGGTATAGTCTTTATTTAAAAATGAATAGCTAAACTATAAGAAATAATCTAATGCCGCTTTAGTGTAAGATGTTCAAAGTGTCAGGCATTTTCCATGGATATATAAAAATTTACGCTAGGCGTGGCGCAGTGGCACAAAGTGTTACTGTAAACGCAACTGGTTTGGGTTCAATCCCTACTCAAGGAAATGATATGATGAATATCTATCTATATTGATATTTCCATTTCTTCGCTCTGGTGTTGGGGCAAAGCGCGGCGTTAAGTTCAGCCACTCAACACGCAATCCCTGAAAAAATCGGCGGAAATTGGGGAACAGAGTGTCTTAACCCTAAGTTCCCTGTGCCTACTCTGCTATGTGCGGGATTTTTTAAAGATCTGGAATATATGATGAAGAACTGTAACAACCATAACAGCCGTTTAAATTATAAAAATAATAAAGTTTCACCATAAGATAATAAAATTTCACCTCAGCAAATGATTTTTTAATATAGCGGCAATTTTAATCTATGTCTCTATATATATAAATAAGAATGAAGTGTCTATTTGTGATTTCAAAATAACCGTGTTTTTTTTTCAAGAGCATATACCTAGGTAGTTATTTACACGTTACTAAAACACATACAAACAATTTAAAATCTTTCTTTTTGTCCGGGCTAATCTCCGGAACAATTAAACCGATTTTTATGAGATTTCCATTGTCCAATAGAAGAAGCTATGGAGCAACATATAATTTGTATTCTGGATCTCATTTTTAAATAAAATTCGACATTTTTTGAGCGCAAAATCAATGTCTATGTCAAATCCTCAAGGATTTAAACTAAGGTTTATACTGTTATAAGAGTATAACAGTATAGATAACCATACTAAAATAATAAACCAATTTCTTCTAAATAGATTTAAACAATATTAAATATAAAGAAGCGGGCGAACCCACGCGCGGGCCGATAGCACTATAAATAAATGTCAACAAGTGACGCTTTAAGGCTATTAATGTACTATAGACACTTATGTCGTGCGACTTACATGGCTAACAAATGTCTTAGAAAGTGAGATTACACTTTTAATGTATATTTAATAATTTAAAGTAGCCTCTAATTAGTCATTAGCCAGTTATGCCAGGCTAGTATAAGTTGCTATTACGCCTCTGTTGCATTTATTTTTGTTATTTTTAGGGTTCCGTACTTCAAAAGGTGAAAACGAAACGTTACTCACTTCGTTCCCTTTGTTATGCGTCTATCCCTCAATCAAGACCATTTATCTTGAGATCGCGTGGAGGTATTAATCTGGAATTAATATCAAATACCTATTTAGGTTTATTATCCTAAAAAAATTAAAGCACAGAAAAAATCAAGTTTCTAAGTTAACTTTTACATACATAACATAAATAAAATTTTAAATGAAGTTTCAATATCTATTTCTATAATACATACATATGTATAAGAAGAATACAAATATATTATTATAATACTAGCGACCCGCTTGCGGCTTCGCCCGCTTTAACTACTGAATTATTCATATAATGTACCTATGTTTGCAAAGCACTTAAGATTACTAATGTGAAAATTATTGAAACCTTAATGCAACCCACATTTTCGTAGTTCCAATAAGGATGTTCCAATTGTTTAAAAAAACACACTTAAACAAATGACACAAACAACAGAAAACTTAAACGAAAGAAATTATAAACAACAGACTACCTACTATTCTCTTACCCAAAAATACTTAAACTAAAGATGTAACCAACTATGCCGCGATGAAATACATTATAATTATTGGATAACTCCAAAATACGTACAATCGCTTCTAAATTTACTTTGCTATAGAGCCAGGCGCAGAATTGAATCATTCTCTCGTCCATCTCCGTAGTAGCTCCGAACGACATCTGGGCGTTGGTTCCCTGGCCGTGGTCTCAAACGACAACCTGCTCTAGAGCAGACACACAGAGGCGTGCGGGACGGGATTGGAAGGATTATCAAATGCCATCTAGGCGGTCAACTCAGTCAGGTGAGATCCTCGGTTTCCTGAGGGAGGCCCAGCTTAAACGACCAAGGATCAATGCATGGCTCATGAGTCGCATTTGCAGGAGGATAGAAAGTCCCTCGGAAGTCATCTGACGTCTGACCTCGGGCGGCCGGATATGCCACGGAGTGCTGCTCCTTAGGTGCAGGTGACCCGATACATTGGCGCAGCGGAATGCGTTGGACGCGAGACGACCAATGTGTACCTTCAGGCTTTCTAGTTTTTACGTTGCGGTGATGCGTGGTGTTTCTCACGTAATATGGCGCCTGCGTCACTCGACGGAGGATGAGATTCTGGACCACCTGCAGGATTTCTCGTTGAGTGATACTCGCTAGGGCGTTGTGATGTCATCAGTGTATAGTGCGTAGAGACCAGGTGACAAAATGCTGCCCTGGGGAACAACGGCAGCGATCGAGTCGCTGCTAGAACTCTCAACTCTCAAACAAAATGTCCTGTCACTGAGGCAGGGAGGCAAAGACATGCGCGACGTGCTGGGGGGTGCCGGCTCTGAGTCCTTAATGAAGTAGGTCCGGGTGCCAGACGCGGTCGAATACGCGTACTACGTCGAAGAAGACTGCTATTGCACTATCCTTTCGGTTGATCGCTGTTACGGCGTAGTGTAACCAGAGTGGTATACCCGCTCGCCAAACTGCTCGCTTCGTGGGTAGATGTGCGCCTGGAGAAGTGAGAGGAATAACTTCTCGAACAGCTTGGCGACCGCGCTAAGGAGGGTTATAGATCGGTACCTCTCAGGCTGCTATGGGCTCTTCCCAGCATTGGGCAACATGATGAGCAGGCCCTACTTCCATGCCCGGGGGAAAGAAGCTAGGCGGGTGCGGCGGGTCCATTTTAATAAGCAAAATGTCGTGGGCGCGGGGGGACGCGTGGTGGTCGGCGAGCCGTTACACAGCAAGAATTTTTTAGTATCGTAATTTCAAATCTGTGCTACTAATCTTCTAAAGTACTTATGAAAATGAAAAACAGTAAAGATCATTTTGATCTACATTAAATGGCCAAGGTAACTAATATATTCATTTATATACTGAGAGTAAGGGATAAACATGAATCGTCGATGTAGCTTATCTCTAAAACTATTTGTAATTTCGAAATATTGTAAAGAGCAAAATTTATCTTTGTTTAACGTAGAAAATTAATAACTTATTTAAAAGGATAAGGATTAATATCATTATGGACACACATCCCTCTCAATAAGAAAATATATTTAAATTACTATCTAATTTCCGTCTCCTATACGCTTTCATTAGTAAGATTTAAACGATTTTTATTTGCATTTCTTGTTCTACGACCTATATTTGAACGACTTTGTCGTGGTATAATTAAATTAAAAACATTTCCTATGTTTAAAAAGCTAAAGAAAATAATAAAAGAAAATAAAGAAGAAGATTAAACAAAATAAACAACAGGACACTTACACAAAAGAAATGATAAACAAAAGCCTACCTACTGTTCTCTTAAACTAAAATACTTAAACGGAAGAAATTATGAACAAAAGACTACCTACTATTCTATTAATCAAAAAAGACGAAAGTAAATATATTAAACTCCAATTATCCAATACGTACAACCGCATCTACATCTAGTTTTCTACAGCACAGAGGTACAGAGGCAGGTGGGCGCAACGGACGCGCTTCTATAAGCAAAACGTCGCGGGGCGCGGGAGGACGCATGGCGTGTGGCGAGCCTTTTCAAAGCAAGGATTTTTTGATATTGTAACAACTTCTAAAGTACTTATTAAAAAGAAAAACAGTAAAAGACAATTTTGATCTATATTAAATGGCCAACGTAACTAATGTACTTTTTTATATGCTGAGAGTAAGGTAATAAATGAAACTTGCGCCAAAACTGCGGTTTATATCCGGCGTGATGTGTCAACAATTAAATGCGTTTTTCTCTAAAACTATTCGTAATTTCAAATTAGTGTAAAGAGCAAATTTTATTCGTCTTCGTTTAACGTAGAAAATTAATAAAGTATTTAAAAGGATAAGGATTGATACCATTATGGACAAACATCCCTCAAAATAAAAAATATATTCAAATTACTATTTTTAGACAGAAATATGCTCACTGTATGTTATCCTTAGAAGATACGAATATGCTGTCGCTGACTTTTTTGTAGATCTTATTAAGAGGAATAATACTCTAGTACATTGTTTTCATGTAGGACTTACCATTAAAGCAGCGCATGCGTGAAAGTGTCTCAACGGGTAGGACTTTATACACATTTATCATATTTATGTCAAATTACAATAAAATATACATATAATAAACTATATATAAACCTTCCCTGAGAAATACTCTACATAATGGTGATAACCGCATCAAAATCCGTTGGTTGGTTTAGAAGAAGAAAACGTAGAAAGGCCAGAGAGAGACGAAATGCGTTCTTATTTTATAATATATAGAGATAGAGAAGAGATAAAGATAGAGATAAAATAAAGTCGTTTCAAAGTGTTGTACACGTGTAACTTTTAAGCTACACAACTGATTTTGATGCAGTTTTCACTAAAACGGAGTTATTCGGTTATAGCGATTTATGTAACATATAAAACATGCATATTATATAGCAGTAAAATTAATAAAATTAGTGTTCATTAATTACCTATAACTGCGTAAAGTTCTTTATAAAATTATGTAAAAATGTCGTTTAATATTATATATTGTGAAATATATTATAGTTATTAAATAAGTATTAAAATTTAAATGACAAGAGCAAATATGTTATCAACATGTCTAGGTTAGTAGCTCCATAGGAAATCGTTCTAGAAGTAAGTAGAAATATACCTATTTGGCGTAGGTATGTCGATATATACTTAATCGACGAACAAATAAAAGTAATTTTACTTTTATTTCTACTTTAAAGTAAATATAGTTCAGTAGATAAACTTAATATTATAATATAATAAGATTTTTCTTAATATTCATTTCATTCCTAACCACTACTTTTGGGTAAATATTTCTTTGAGAAACTATTTTTGTAATAATTAATCTTGTTAATATAATTTTTACTTGTTAGTATATATACCTTCGTCACTGGGTCATTACTTCGTTTGCTGGTCTGTCTACACCTATAGGTAAGTCACGAATTTTTACACCGTATAACATTTTACGACACTCCGTTCCCATTAAGATACTTCCGTTTCCTATTTTCCGCCTAATTCTAGAGGCTTTCCTTGTTGAAAATATAACATATTTCATTTCCCAGAAGGGGAATCGAACCTACATGTCGCTTCAACAGTTGCATGCTTGTACCCTGGCGCCACGACTGGCCTCTTGATTTTTATTCAATGCAAATGTGAAAAATGCTTTATTAATAAATAAATGATTATCGATTTTTATGTGTAAAGTTCGAAATTGTAATAAATAAGAGATAAAGTGATAAACAGGTGAGCCGAACGTTTATCGATACATTGCACGGTTAATATAAATAAAGGGTTGCCATATTTTTTTACTTATTGTGTGTTATAGGCGATTACTGAAAGACTGAAAAATGGCGTACGTCGGCAAGGTATACAAACACGACAAAGATGAAAATTTCGATGAATTTATTGCTAGCTTGGGTGAGCAATATTGGATATTTTTTAAAATTACCTCATTTTTATAGAATTTATGATTATATTTTTATATAATTACCCGAGTTAACTATGTTTTATAATTCTTAAAATAAATATTTATTTTTAATTAATTAATTACGTGTGGATTTTTATAGATAAGATTGTTATTTATATTTGCTATGTTTAAATTACTTGGAAGTGATAATAAAAGAAATTAATATTAGGTACCCATTTACAAAGTGTCCTTTTACAGGCATTCCCGATGACCAAGCCGAGCTTTTGCTCAAATACAAACCTTCACAAAAGCTAGCCAAGGAGGGTGATGAGTACATTCTCTCTAGCTCCAGTCCTGGTGGTTCAAAGGACCTCAAATTCCAAGATGGAGTTGAATTCGATGAGGAAATTACTGAAGGAGTCGTTGTAAGTTTCATTATATTTTTTTTAGCTTCACACCGTATGCCGCATGTAGCAGAATAGGCAGGGGGAGCCTAGTGTTAAGACACTCCGCCCCCCACTTTCCGGCGAATTCTGGAGGCATTGTGTGTTCTCAACACATATGAGATTCGATTTTGTACTATAAAGCCATTTTCACTGCGCCAGTTCGGCACTTCTTAGTTTGCTAATTTGATTTGCTACTCAACAGAGATATACTCATGGGTATATACATGGGCGTGGAAGTAGAAAGGGCCTGGATGGTCCGAGCCCACCACAGAAACTTTACTAACAAAAAAATAGCCCCGAAAAATAAGCAACATTTACACGTCTCACATCTCAAAGTTTAAGGCTAAAGTCCAGGACCCCCCTTTCACCTTCACACCCCCTTGAAAATATATCTAGATCTTTCTAATCACAAATATCTATACCTATATATATTAGTAAGTACCTACATAGTAGAAATAAATAAATAGGAGGTACTATTAATTAAAGACATCACACTATGCTATCGGTCTCGTCACTTTATTAAATATGCTATATAAAAAAAAATACTTCGAAATTTCGACGCATATCTGCTATACGGTAGGCAGAAAGCATTTAGTGTTAAGTCACTCCGTTTGAAACTTTCCGCACAATTTTTTAAACATTATGTGTTGAGTGGTGTAGCTCAAGACGACGCTCTGTCTACAAGAGCAGGGAAATAAAAGTAATTTAAATATAAGTAATCATACCACCCAGTGAAGATCGAATCCACAACCATCGCGTATACAGTCAGACGCTCAACGCGCCACGATTCTCTATTCTTTGTAAGAAAATTGTTATTTTGTTAGGATTTCGTACCCAAAGAATAAAATAACGAATACTAAAAAAAAGAATAAAATAAATATTTAAGGGGGCTCCCATACACCAAACGTGATTTTTTTAGTCGTTTTAACTCGACAATGACACGGAATCCTTTGTGCACGAGTCCGATTCGCACTTGACCGGTTTTTTCTATTGCTGCTTATTATGATTAAATGAGCTTAATTCAAAATTATATTAGAATACCTAAGGCGATACGATTACATTTATATTTGTTTCATTTCAGTCAAAGACAATATTTAAAGTAAACGGCGACGAAGTAGTCCAAGAGCAAAAATTCGCTGACGGCCGCGTTTTGACCTACAAGAGAGAATACAGCCCAGAGAATCTTATTGTGGTGAGTGTACCTATATAATAATATAAAAAAATTTTTTTGGAATAAAAAAAATAATAATGCTAATTCATAATCAAATAATACCTATATACTATTTTTTACACAAGTACCAATTTCTACCTTGTAAAAATTAGGTTGTTAAAAATTTGTTGTAATGTTAAGTTTTACTCTATGTTACAATATTTTTTTTTTAATTTTTCGCTGTACCCCGTACATAGCACAGTAGGCAGTTGAACCTAATGTACGGTCACTCCGTTCCCCACTTAACGCCGAATTTTTAAGGCATTGCGTGCTGAGTGGCGGAACTCAACGCCGCGCTTTGCCTCGATATTAATAAAAATATAACACATATGTAATATTGTTTCAGACAATTACCGCCAGCTTTTGGGATGGCAGCGCAGTCAGACACTACGTTGCTGAATAGTTAATGTTATTAATGTTTTATATTTAATTGTCTTATATATTTATAAAAAAAATGAAATTAACTAAATTTAATATTGTTTTAATGTATGATATGGTAAAATTAGAGCGAAAATTTTGAACTTGGGTAATATTTAAAAAAATAAAAGAAGATAAATTTATGTTACCTACACCAAAAATAAATGCAACTATGTATCTTCATAGTACATAATTATATATATTGCTACAGAAGACAATGCATTCCTGGAAAATAATAGTAGTTGCAGAAGCAAAAGGAAATTCACCAGTGCAATGTAATACAACTTTATCTAGCAGAATAAGCAGACGGTACCTAGTATTTAGACACTCCATTCTCATAAAGACACTTCTGTTCACCAATTTCCGCCGAATTCTGGAGACATTGCATGTTGAGTGGCGTATACACTTTGCTTGACACCAGAATGAAGAAATGAAAATAGTAAATGTTTTCCTCAAGTGTAAATCGAATCCACAACCTGTCGAATTTAGTCACACTCTTGTGCTCCTGTTCCACGACTGGCCTATAAGAAGCATTTTGTTTTAAAACAACTTGTCGCACACATATTACTTGGCTTGATTTTAAAGTTGTATGTGAAAGAGAAAATTAAAAATGAAATATGTTACTTATTAAGATATTATAATTTTAAAATATTCTATAGATATACATAGATATATATGTCTAAAAAAATTACACTGGTAAACAACTATTAGACAAATATAAATCACAAAATACACAAGTTGGTTCTTGATCTATAAGTTCACTTCTTGCTATTGCACCACAACTTTTACAAACTAGATAGTCATCATCATCAATAAGAGTAAAAGAAAGGGAACAAAACATATTTAAATGCCCGGATGGACATGAAAAATTTCTTATTACTTCATCACAACCCTGACATATATATTTAATATTAGAAATTGGCATTTTAAGAATATCTTCTGTGATATAGTCTTTTACATTTTTTGAATATAACTCACAGTAGTAATATAAATAGTTTTTACTACCATTAAAGGTTTCATTATCAAAATCTGTCAATTCATTACATTTTTCGTGTTTTTCATAAATTTCTTTGAGGACTGCTACAGCTTGTAATAAAAGTATTTTGTTCTTAACAGCATCTATTGATGTTACTGGCAGTGGTTCAATAGTATTTGTTGATATTGATTTATCTAAATTATCATATAGAATAAGGCAAATTAAATAAAACTTGAATTTGTATACATCCGTCTCACCCTCTTCTAATAATCTATTATAATCTAATTTTGGAAGTTTTTTCGTTTTAATAACTTTATATCTGAAAAGCTCAATGTGATCCCATATGTCTGTCAATTTTCTTGTGGGATTGTTCATGATATTCGCAGCATAATATTCAATTTCACTTTCTCTACACAATAAAGCTATATCAATTTTTAATGTTTTCTGTCTGTACAATACTTTTCTGTCTATCAAAGTAAGTGCCAATATGGCCCTATTTTTTGACAAACCAAGCCCACACAGTTCATATGTATTATAAGAGTCTTTGGTTTCTAATAACTTAAATGCTACTATTATTACACTATTATTTAATGAATATTCTACTTCATATATCTTTATATTATTTGTACATGTATAAATTACATTATCCTTTTTAGTAATACAAGTTATTTTATTATCATTTATATTATTTATACTCTGTGAGAGTAGATTAAAAGATTTGTCATACAATTGCATTACAAAATGTCTGTGTTTATTGAAGAATAATACTAAATTACCATTTTCTTTAATGTATTCCAGATGTGTCACAATCATTCTGTCTTTGTGTGACCACAGGATATCTTCATGTGACAGATTAATTGTTTCATTAATTATTTCACATTGATTTGCCACAATTTGTCCATAATCATTTGCAAGAAGTAATATAAACTTTTCACTAGCTACAGGAATCCAAACCATTGCTACAATTTCCCATTCTTTGCTAAGTTTTCCATGAAATTTTATATCTAAATTATTATTATTTTGTTTTAAACACCAAAATAGAATATCGCCAGACCTTTGAGCAGTTACAAAGTAACATGATTTATCAGGATTTATTTTTGGGGCCCAACAAATTGAAGAAGTTTGTAATTTATAAACAGCTTTTTGTACTTCTATAAACTCTTTAGCACAATTGTTGAGGTTTTCGTATTCTTCTTGTAAATATTGTTTTACTTCATTAGAAAAATTCATTATACTTGACCAAATTTGTTTTTTCGATCCATATAATTCCACATTTCCAATACTGTTGACAGTTGCAATTATAACTTCATGATTATTTATAATATTTTCCGGGGACCATTTGTATGCAAACACATTTGTCATCTCTTGAGCGAGATAATTATTATGTGACCAAAAAGCAGGATTCGTTACCATTTCTACAAGTTCCAAGTTCGTTAAGCCGTCTGCTGCATAATTTGCAAGATAACTTGGCGGCAATGGACTCTCATAGTTGCTAGTTATTGTAAATTCATTTATATCGAGAGTTTTTTCTATGGATTGTAAATTATATGATAAATCCATCATATGTAAATTTTTATTTCCTCGAACAGTAAGTATTGAATTTTCCCATGATACAAGAGTTTCTTCATATTTATTTACATTAATTCGCTTACGACAAACTTCTTGAAACATTTTAAATGCTCTTTCAATTGATATTAACAATTGGTCCTTTTATATTTTACTTAGATTATTTCATATTATAGGTTATTTAAACAAGAAATTAAAAAGTAATAAAAACAATTCAAAGGACATTAGACACATTTTTTTGACAACCAACATTTGACATTTGGATCATGAATTGCCAATGTACAAATAAAAAAATATTTATATTTTTTAATATTATTTTTTTCATGGCTTATACGCCTATGATGATTGTGGATATTGACATATTTTTAAATTATAAATATAAAAAATGAAAGGTTTGGTAGAGCATCATTCAATGTCAGTTTAACATTAGTAAAAAAAGACATGAAAGAAGTAGTTAATAAATATTACTGTGTTAAATACATGATATTAATTTAATTTAATATATTTCTTTGAACCTAATTCGGAGGGTGTCCTGACTAATATCTGTCCGATATTTGTTCTTGGGCATACGGGTACGTGACCCCGAATTCTCGAGCCACCACTTGTGGTGTTCTACCCAATCTGGGAGCAGTATGAAGAAGGCCTACCGAACTGGTTTTAATTGGGGGGCACTGGGATATGAATGTGTTCACGGGGGTTTTGTACATGGTTTTCGTAATACAGAGGAAGAAAATATTCTGAGAACCTGTATTGCGTCTGATTTGGCCGTTGTGAATACGTTCTTCCAAAAGAAGTCTCAGCACCTTATCACGTATAAGAGTGGCTCCCACTAAACTCAAATTGACTACCTATTGACAGTGGCGTAGCGAGCGTAACTCGCGCCCGGTGCAAAATACCTGTGCCCCCCAGACAAACATCATAGTATTGTATATAAAATAGACTCCCAATTTAATAAATAAATAAAGTAAAAAACAATAACAAGACGAAATGTTTGTAAGATGATATGTATGGTCCTTACATATGAAATCCTTGAAGGCAGTTTGGACTGTATTTATTGTAAGAAGTTATCCAAATGAAAAAAAAAGGTAATCTGTTCCAGCAAGGTCGGGGGAGTACGGTGGATGGACTTAGATATTCCAATTGAAGCTCTTCTAATTTGGTAGCCGTCTGTTGTGCAGTGTGGTCTTGCGTTGTCGTGTAGCTTTTTGCCCACAATAGACGTCTGCCGCAATCATCTGGCCAGATTTGAGAAAACTATAATGAATAACATCGGCACTAGTCTAGCAGAGGCTTACAAGTAGGTATTTTTTTTGGGTCAATTTTCGTTTGGCTTGTCAAAGTCCAGCCATTGCGATGTCCACTTCCGATTATCATAGAAATTCCACTTTCCATCACAGGTAATGATTCGATTTAAAAACCCTTCATTATTGTGCCGGTTAAGTTTGCTGGTCTGCTTCAATCGATTCGTGAGGTACCCACCTTTCAAGCTTAATCATCCCTATTTGCTTCAAGTTCAAACAGTTTTATCACTAACACCGCAGACTGCAGCAAACTCGGACATGGTTTGTGATGGAACCGCTTCCACAATAGCCTTCAAATCGGAATTCTTCCGGACAAGCCCGAGTCAGGCTCACCCACCGAGGGTTCCGTACAAAAATTGAAGGACTTGAGCTTTTTCTGAAATTCAGCTTCCAACTTCATTAAAATATGGATGCTTGTAACTCTTTCAAACTGTTAAGCTGATTTTGATAACATTTGACTCGAAATACACCTTTATATATCTCAAGTTCAAGTAATAACATAATCATTGCTCAAACTCAATTAAAACCCTTCGAATTCATTTTTATACGAACTTTAGAATAGTGATAACTATTCTAAAGTTCAAATAAATTTATAATGTTCAAATAAGTTTTAAAAATAAATCTGATAAGATTATATCCTGAACTAGTACTATCAGTAGACATTAGGGTATCTAGAGATAATTACTGTACTTCAGCTTTGGACAGATATGTTGTATATATGTGGAGTAACATTATGCAATCTCTATTTCAAATTTTTTTTACATTGAAACCTGTATTATAAAATTCACCTAAATTTTTACAATTTTTTTCAATATCGTTATCAACATTATCCGTGTTAAATAAACTTTCAACATCTAGCAGATCTCCAATATCGTATATAATCGTGTATCGTAGCGGGACTCGAACCCGCACCTCCTGGAAACCTACCAGGCGCTTTGACCACTAAGCCGCGTTCTGATCGAGCTTCGTCGAAATTTTTATACACTTTTTACAACTTATTTATGTGACATATTGTCTTTTTCAAATTTAAATAAAATATTATCTTTAATAATTTTTTTCTATCAAATAATCTTGAAATACAATATAATATTGTTATATATAACATTTATTGCAACTATAACATATATTTTTTTATTTTATATTTATTAAATAGAAATAATGCAATAAAAAGGATTATTTTATTTATTTTATTCATCGAGCTTAATACGTAGTAAGGAACGCCATGAATTTGATCATTTAGCCGCCAATGACAGGCTGTCATTAAAAATCATAACAAAAGCACATTGATATGTTGGGTACATACGTATGGATATTTAAAATAAATATTATTAGAGCTTATAATTTGTTTTTTGTAATTAAACGTTGTAACTTTACTACGATTTAAGTACAAGTAAAATGGGTAAGAAACGATACAACGCAAAGGCTCGGCAGGTTGTGAAGACTAACATTGATAATTCTCAGACAAACGTGGTAAATATATATTATACTATGGACATTGGGCAATTGGTTAATAATTCTTACAACATTCAACATTTTTCAACATTTTTAAAGTTTTATTCCACTCTTAGTAAAGAAATATACTTATTAAAACAAAAATTTGAATGCGGGATAGCGGGATTTGAAGCCGCGCCTCTTTGGAAACCTTCCAAGTTCTCTGACCAACTTTTTTTCAATAAGTGACATACAACATCTTTAAAAGAATCTGATAATTTTATAATAGTAATTTGACTTCCTTTTCAGATTAAAGTAGATTTTGCTAGTAACGAATATGGATCTACAGACTCTAGTAATTTATTGGCATTACCTTCAAAGAAGAGAAGCACGAAAATTGTTACTGACAAAAAAGAAAAAACAAGATTTTTATCAAAAGCCCAAAGAAAACGATTAGAAAAAATTGTTGACAAAAAGAAGAAAAAAGAAAATGTAAATATTTTTTTTTATAAATTCTAAGTTACCTAATAGTCATGTATGTTCATTAATATGAGAAACATTAGCACAGGAATTTGGGGGCCTAGCTGATTCATACACACACAAACAAAACAATTTGCATGAAAATTTTTGAAAATTTCTTTATAAATATAAAAATTTAGATTGAAACTAAAGACAAATCCCCCCTGGAAAATATGTCTGGATATGTCCATGGTCATATAATTATATGATTGTTACTCTTAAATTTTCTCTACAGTTTATTTTGAGATCCTGATCTATGTAGACTTAACATTAAGTAATTTCCAGATATTACTGCATAGGTGTCAGTAGAGATGAGCTCAGAGAGTAGAGGTAAACACTAATATGCATTTGAAGGGGCCATTAAATCTACACTTGGGTCGCAAGTTCCAGGCACTACTCTGAGCTCTTCATTCTGCAGCACCACACTTATAGTGAATCCATGGAATACTAACTAGTTTCTTTTTTTTGTAGAGAGCGGCTTTGCTAGAATCGTTGGCTCTAGTGCAAGCGACTCCTGAAGAAGTTAAACAATTGACAACAATATCAACTATACAAACTTTGGGATTGAGAAAGCTAAATGAATACAAAATTGAAGAAACTTTACAGAATAATATAGCAGAACCTAGTGAACAAAAGAAATTTAGTAGTATTGCCGGTGTGAAATATACTTTTTAATTATCATATAAAAATTATAGTGGCCAGTGCCAATATTTAGCTTGTATTATTAATGTATAATTTATACATTGTGAGATATGCAAAATCTATCTTACTATAAATCAATTGATTATAAACAAATTGGGAACTAAAATCTGAAAGTGAAAATTGCTCCCATACAACACATAATTGTACAAACTTATATAAATCTAGTGTGGGAGGTAACTCTGACCAAAGCTACACTGGGTTTTATAAACATAGTTTTTGTGATGTAGTGGGTAGCCTTCATCAATGAATGGACTAGTTTTTTAAGTTTAAGTATATCCCACACATAGTAGGGTAGGTAAAGGACCCTAGGAACCTAATGTTAAGACACTCCAGACTGCCATTACGACATTTCCGTTCCGCACTTTTTGCAGAATTTTTGGGGCATTGTTTGTTGAGTGGGTTCACTTAGTCCACACTTTGCTTTGTTACCAGAGCGAGGAAATGAAAATGAAATCAAAACATAAGTTTCTGGAGGCATTGAAGAAATAAAAATATAAATTTAAATAAATATTTCATTTCCCTGAGTGGGAATTGAACCCACAACCAGTCGATTTTACAGTCACACTGAGCCTCTGCGGTGCTATATACTAACTGAAACATAAAAATATTTTCTCAATAGATGAATAGATGAATGCTGTTACTATTAACTTTATATATTATATTTAACATATTATTTCAGGTGCTAAAAAAAGACTGAGATTACTTAGAATGGGCAATGTAGATGATTCAAAAAAGAAAAAAATAGATCCAAATATAATTGGCCTTGAAGAAACATCCAGTGAAGAATTATCAGAATCTGATGACGAACCAGAAGTAATAGAAAACATGCAAAATGAAACTAATTATAATAAATGTGTTTTAAATGGAAAAATTATCGAAAATATTGAAGAAAATGAAAAAAAGACACTTGTTGTAGAAAGTAATACAGATAGTGAAGTAAATAAAAGTAATGATAACATTATTAATAAAAATAATTCACAAAAAAAAGAAGAAAAAAAGCCTTTGCTGGAACATCCAACATTTCATGTAGATGTGAACAGGGACCCTAAAATACAAGTGGCAAGATTGAAACTACCTATTTTGGGCGAGGAACAAAGGATAATGGAACTTGTAAATGAAAATGAATTTTTAATAGTTGCTGGTGAAACTGGTATGTTTGTTTTTTTTTTCTCTAATTTAGCCCTAATTTAGGCCTGCTTAAGGAGTAAAAATATCATATTCTTAACATTTTTTAAGTATTATTTCAAGTTTAGGAGGGAAAATTTTTAATTTTAATAAAATAGCATTCTTTTTCCAAATTATAATATTATGACAAATTATATATATTATATATATATTTTTATTATTTTTTTTTATTTTATTATATTTAAGTGGTGGAAATTGGTAAAAATATCCCTATCCTTATAGAAATGCAAATTTTTATGTTTTCTAAAAAAAATATCCAACTCAGTCTAACCATAATATGCAATAGTTAAAAAAATCTAAATAAAGTATACAAGTGTTAGTTAGAGTTGAATTATAAAATATTATTGTTATCTACAAAGTAATAAATAAAATTTAAAGTAATTATATATTAATAATTATATATTTATAAAATTTAAAGAAATGTTCTGTGGTTTCAAGTAAATAATATGATTCCTAGGTAGCGGTAAAACGACACAATTACCCCAATTTCTCTACGAAGCGGGTTACGCTCAAAGTAAAATGATAGCGGTGACGGAACCAAGGAGAGTGGCAACGGTCGCCATGTCGATAAGAGTGGCTTACGAACTGGGATTGACCAGCAAGGAAGTATCGTATTTGATGAGATTTGAGGGGAATGTTACTAAGGACACCAAAATTAAGTTTATGACCGATGGTAAGTTAATTTTTTTCTTAATTTTATTTTTATATATATTGTAACCAGCCTCGCCGATATGGACAAATAGAAATAGGTCAGGGTTGTGTATGACACATTCTAAGTGCTTGAGATAATTCTGACCACGTACAATACACACACAGGTACAATAGGTTCCATAGAAACAATTAATGTGAGGAAATATAGCCTTCCTCGACAAATAGACTGTCCGACACGAAAAAGAAAAACAATTCAAAGCAGTAATTCCTGAGATTAGTCTATTCAACCAAATAAATCTATATTAATATAAAAAAGCGGAAGAGCTTGTTTGTTTGTTTAAACTCTAAGATCTCTGAATCTAAAAAAAAAATCAAATCAATTTACTTTCTTTTTGTTTTGTATGAAAGCTACATTCTTCAAAAGCGGTATAAGCTATAACATTACAGTGTAATTTTTAGTTAGTCTTAATTAAATAAGGGAATAACAATAATAAGGAACACTATCGAATTGCTATAATAATATGTCAGTATGTTGAATGAAAAATATTCAATTTTATTAGTTCTAAAAAAGTCTTACGACACCATATATATTTATCTATATATATAATAAAACAGTAAAAATATTTTATCTATACATTTAGTATTTTTGATTGAAATGGATAGAGGGATACTTAAAAACAAAAAGATTTTTTTTATTTTTTGTTGTCTGTCTTTCTGTATGCGTGATCACGTTTGTCTTTGAAAAGTACTGAACCGATTTACTTAAAACTTTCACCAATTGCTTTGTTTTAACTCACCATAACTTAAAGTTTGTTTCATCAAAATCGGTTCATTAAAAAAAAAATATCGTCATTTGAATGAACTCAAGGCATGAGTTTTCCTGCGAATATTACATAGCAATCTATACTTATAATAAATGTAAAAATTTGTATTTTAACTGTATAATATGTATTTAGTAAAACGTCGTTTTCGATTAATATAATCATATATTAAGTGAAATTTAACATAAAAACGGAATTTTTTAATTGTACGAATAGTTAAAATTTAACTTTAAGTTCAATAGATGGCGCTGTGCTTAAAGCATCATTTTCTGAATCGTGCCGGTAAGATTCTTGACTAAAGAATGACTTTCGAAACGTCTTCGTTATATGACTGTTGATAAAGATATATATTTTTAAAGCACTATTGTTCATAATACAAACAATAAAGTAAACAAAATTGAACTGTCAGTGAAGGTTACCTTTATACATCATAACAGTTTTTTTAGTAGTTTAAGTCGTAATTAATTCAACACAGAGATACATAGGACATATAGGATAGAGATATATAGGACGATTTGATCTTCAAAGAAATATTAATTAAATACATAGATGCTTCGGTTTGTTCGTTTGAAATAAATCTATATAAAAATGCCTAAAAACATCTTTTCTACGTGTACACTGTAATAACTATATATTTACCAATTGTACATTTAGCTAATAATATAAGTAACTAATTTAAAAACTGTACAGGAGTTAATATGCAATCATTACAGTTATTTTACAAAAAATATTATGAATTCTTACCCAAATCAATAATTAAACATTTAAGGCTGTTTCTGAAGGACTAAATTAAATTATTCACCGACATCAGCACGATTACCAGAGTTTTTAAATTATGATAAGACATACATAACATAGGTAAAAAGAACTTTATGTATCAATGCTCAAAGTTTATTATTATAAATATCAAGTATTTCCAAGCATTGGTCGTATTTTTTAATTCAAAACAATCAAAAATCCTTATAAAAATTACGATAATGTAGTAAAAAAATCATATTTGAAGATTACACATTAAAGTAGTAAAAAATAATAATAGACGTTATTATAGTTGTCAGTCAATTCTGCTTATTAAATCAATAATCATGTAGTTTAAGCGGGCAAAGCCGCGGGAGGGCCACTAGTCTCTTATAAATAAGTGACAATAAGGCATTTCGTCATAAAAAATAATTGAAAAGTGTAAGATTATATTTCATTCATAACATTATATTTTTTTTTAGTTTTATGCTGTATCCCGTTCGGCAGAGTGAACCTAGTGTTAAGCCACTCCATTCCGCATTTTCCTCCAGATTTTGTGTAGCGGAATTCCAGGCCGCGCTTTGCTTCAACATCAGAGCGAAGAAATTAAAATACCAAATATTTAATTTTCTCGAGTGGGAATCAAACCCACAACTTGTAGCGTTTACAATCACACATTTGTGCGCCACCATGACTTCACTACCATATAAAATCAAAATATATTTAAACGCTATATTATTTCAGGTGTTCTTCTAAAAGAAATCCAATCTGATTTCCTTCTAAGCAAATATTCCGTTGTTATAATAGACGAGGCCCACGAGCGTAGTGTATATACAGATATTTTACTGGGACTCCTATCGAGAATAGTGCCGTTGAGAAGAAAACGAGGCAGTCCACTGAGACTTATAATAATGTCAGCTACGTTGCGTGTGGAAGATTTCACGCAAAATATAAGATTGTTTAAAATACCTCCACCTGTTGTCAAGGTATATTTTAATATTATATGTGGATTTGAAATAAACAATAACAATAAGAAACAGCCCAGATATGACACTTGTGTCCCAAGTGTCAGATCTGGGCTGAGGCACTGGTTGCTAAGGATCCGAAGGTTAAGTTAAGGAGGAAGTACAACTAAGCCATCCATCGTCAAAATCGGTGAGAAGTCTGAGTTTGTGCGTTGTCTACCACATTTATCATGGGGAGTGTTCTGAAGAACTGTTTGACCTGTTACCTGCCGCTGAATTTTCTAATCGCACAGTACGTCACAAGCTTAAATATCATCCACAGGACCTGGATATGTGGCACTGTATTATTGTGCGGTTTCGTAGGAACTTCCTTCCACGCACCACGGAACAGTTGAATGGCCTACCCGCGGCAGTGCTTCCAGGTCGATATGACCTGGGTACCTTCAAAAAGCGCGTCTATCTCCCTTAAAGGCTGCCAACGCACCTGTAGCTCCTCTGGTGTTGCACGGGGTCGTGGGCGGCGGTGCCTTGTCTTGTCTTTTTCATAAAAAAAGTAATTTAATTATTTGTTAAAACAAGAAAACTAAATTTCCAACAATTTCCAAAATAATTATACAAAACGGACTTTTTTTGCCAGTGATAACAGAATTGAAAGAAAAAAGTTTTAAATTATAACTTCATATTCATAATTGTAGTAATCATTTATTATTTTATTGATGCAAAAACAAGTTCTACAACTATTCAAAATTATCTAAGCACGGAACAAAGAGATATCATGATATCCAGAGGCTGGGTACAAAGAAGATGGTCAAGAATGAGAAGAATCTTCTCATGGAGAGTTCCTTGTAACGTCAAATAATCATCACCCAATCAATTCAGATCACAGATGAAATATCTTATGAAGAAAAAATAATATAAACCGACCGACCGACCGGACAAGCGCGCGTGGGGCTCCCCACCCACTAAAATTGGAGATTTTGAGCTTTTTCTGAAATTTAAGCTTAGCTTAGCCAGAGCCCTTTCATCTGAGACCTCACTTGAACTAGCAACTTTAATACGAAATTTTGCTTTACTTTTAAGACTATTATTTTTTAATTTTTAACCACATATGTATAATATTCAGAACTAGTACTACCTGTAGATGTTAGCTGCTAAATTTCATAATCCTAGGTCAACCGAAAGTACTCAATAATTTTAATTCCCTTAGTAGTGCCGAAATACGCGTTTTTTGCGATATAAACGGCAATATCTTTTTTTAAGTTAATGTAGAAATAAGTTATTTTCAGGAAATCATGGGACCGTAGATCTGTGTACATGGTTTGAATTTCAACTCGATATCTCCAAGCGTTATTGAAATAAAGGCTCTTGGCAGACAGACAGACAGACAAACGGACAACAAACTGATCTTATAAGAGTTCCTTTTTACCCTAAAAACGAAAACAAAATAACTAAAAAAATATCTAAATCTAAAATGTAAATTTCTGTTAGAGGCTCAACTCCCTCTAGAAGGAATGAATTATTTCTTTTTTTTTGGTATAAGACCTGATACAAAACATGCAATATCACTCGGTGGAAAGTGGGCAACTGAGTAGTTTAACACTAGGTTATCTCCAACTACATTGCTGTATGCGCAATACAGCGTTAAAATAAAAATAATAATCTCTTAAACTTCAACAGGTAGAAGCAAGACAATTTCCAGTGACGATACACTTCAATAAACATACATATAGTGACTATTTAAAGGAAGCTTATAAGAAAACGGTCAAAATACACACGCGATTACCCGAAGGAGGCATTTTGATATTTGTCACTGGACAACAAGAGGTACTATATTATGCGCCTAAGTTTAACCTGCGACTTCGTCCCCATAGTAAAAACATTTAATTTGGCAATAATTAGAAAAATTCTACATTTGCTATACAATATAATTATCATCGTAGAAAAGTCTGGTACTATGAGATAGCGCGGTGTTGAGTGAAAATTGGCAGAAAGTTGATTAATGAGGTTTCTTAACATTAGGTTCCCTTTATTTATCCTGCTTTGTGAGGGATACAGCTTGAAACGAAAATATAATTTAAATTTGATAAATATATTTCTTTAATAATGTTTTGTTACAGGTGAACTATCTAGTACGTAAATTAAAGGCCTCTTTCCCATATCGTAAAGATGTGGATTATTCAAAAATAATAAATAAGAAAACTAGCAATGAAGTAGATCCTGCTTTGAACTCTGAACCTGATGATATAGAGTCTGATGACGATGAGGTAATGATTTTATAATATATTTCTAGGTATATAGGATGTATAATTTATATTATAAATTCGAAAGTATTTCTGTCTGTCTGTGATGCAATCAGGGCCAAGCCGCTGATCTCAGCTTCACGCTGTATCCCGCACACAGCAGGGTAGCCAGAGGGAACCTAGTGTTAAGACACTCCGTTCCCCACTTTCTGCCGAATTCTGGAGGCATTGCGTGTTGAGTGGCAGAACTCAACGCCGCGCTTTGCCTTGACACCAGAGCGAAGAAATGTAAATATAAATTTAAGTAAATATTTCATCTTCTCGAGTGGGGATCAAACCCACAACCAGTCGGTTTTACAGTCACACTTTGTGCCGCTGCGCCACGACTGGCCTCAAATTTTCTGTGTGTTGTGTAACAGATTGTGATAAAATTTCATATAGAGATATTTCAGTCTTTGGATTGGTAAGTAGGTAGATAGGTTACTTCTTTTCCCTCATATTTCTAATTTTCTCGATATATACTAATATATTAAAATATTTTTCGATTTGACATGCAATTTATTCTGCCATGTTAATAACAACCGTCACTAAGGAACAAAGAATTTTGTTGTTTTAACTAAAGGTTGCCCAAAATAGGTTTCCTAAACTCTTACATCGCGTACGCTGACTCAATCTTAAGAGATACGTAAAAATAATGTTTATAAAAATATTATCCTTTAGAAAATCTATTAAAAATTCTGCGGTGGTATTTGTTTATATCTGAAGGTTGACCCACAGTAACCATTTTAATATATTATATTTAATTTAAATTTATTGGATTATTTTTAATATATTTTCTATAATCTGGTATTCATCCTTATCAAAATAAATATGATAGTCACCTTTAGCATTTCATCTAGATTAAAATTATATTTTACTGTACATCATTCTAATAAATACTGAAGGAGATATCACTGATTCAAAATGTGCTAGCCTCCGAACCGCACGGTATGACCGTATAATATATATAGTTAATTTTTTTTTAATTTCTTGGTGTGATGTAAGTTTCGGCCCTGCGTGGCATCTGCATAATATTATTTAAGTATTGAGGAATGAATGGTTGGTTATTTCAGTTCGTTTAGCTATACTGTTGTTATACACTTAATAAATCATAATTTTATTTTTTTGGGATTTTATTTGATATTGCTCTCAAAAATTATGGTATTTAATGTAGAAAAGAGTTTAGTTATTTCTTATAGTATCTACTCGTATGTACGCGCGCACGGAATCCCGTGGAAATTCCGGGATAAAAAGGAGCCTATTTGTTTATATTAACCCCCGGTGGGTTATGGAGAAACAAATAGGCTCCTTTTCGATCACTAACAGATTTATCGATCACATAGAAAGACAGACAGAGCCAAAAAAATTAATATAGTTTTTTTTTATTTGAGTATCTTGTAAATAACCACATGCACTTGCAAAAACACAGTTATTTGGAGATCACAAACAGACATTTTAATTTTATCCACAATTTATATAGACGGTGTCGCGGACTTTTATTATTATAGAACGAATGCACTTGATCTTGAAATTATATATTTAGGCTGCCGTGGCCCAATGGCAAACCGTGAGACTGTAAAAGCGATGGTTGTAGGTTTGATTACCAACCGGAAAAAAACATATTATTTTTATAGGTAGAGAAAGAAATGAAAAGAATGAGAAAAGCCAGGCGGAAAGCCAAGCAGAAATCCAAAAATTTGCCTAAAATTAATTTAGACGACTACGATATGCCCGAAGATGATGGCCAAGCAGATTTAATAAGTGATGATGATAGTGAAGGACATGTTAGCGATTCAGGTAAATTGTTTATATTGTAAAAAAAATATTATATATTGAATCTATCTTGTAAACGCGACGGTTGTGGGTTCAGTTTCTGCTCGGGGAAATTAATTATTCCCGTTTTGTCAATTAAACGCCGCGAAAATTAGGCGGAAAGCGATAACCGGAGTATCTTAACAGTACAGGGTGAACTAAAAAATATTTGAATATAGGTTTTATTTATTGATTTATTTTGGATAGCTCTTTATATATAATCTAGCTTAAACAGATTGGAATCGAACCTACATATACGGCTCAATATTATGAATTAGCATTTAAATTAACACTATAATGTAATTAATTTTTAGTTTTTGTAAACTATTTATAATTTTTATAAAATTAATTATTTTATATTTCAGATGCGGAAGAGGACACTTTAACAACGGAAATTAAATCATGTCGGCAACCTCTATGGGTTTTACCTCTATACTCTATGCTAAGTTCATCTAGGCAAGCGCGCGTATTTGAACCCCCACCCGTGGGTGCAAGGTTGTGCGTTGTGAGCACTGATGTCGCTGAAACATCACTCACCATACCAGCTATTAAATATGTTGTCGATAGTGGGAAGAAGAAAATGCGGTTAGTATATACGATTTTAATATTTATTTTAAAAGTGTTATTCGTACACTAAGAAAAGGATTACTTAGAAAGAAGCCAATCCATTTTTAAACGTTTGTTGTAAGTTCAATTCTTATTTGGGGGAATGGATTATTATAATTTTTTCGTTTTGGCAATAAGACGCCGTCGATTTTCGCTTTTTAACACGCAATGGGAAAATTGGGCAGAGCGTGGTACAGGGTAGACAGAAGGAACAAATCGTTGTAGAAGTAGATTTATTCTGCTATATGTTGGCAAAAATTGTGATATTTTTATTTTTTTTATTAGTGGAGAAAGGAGTGTCTTAACATTAGACTTTTCCAACCTGCCATATTAAATCGAGATACAGCGTGAAGCTGAAAAATAATATATATAATTGTATGTAATTGTATATTTATCTATGTAAGTTTATTGAATCATATATTTATTTATCAATAGATGTATGTATTTTATATTATTTTGTTTTATATAGGTATCTATGTAAATTAGTTTGTAATATATAGAATGTATTTTTTTATGCAGGTATATTATATTAGAATAACATATTATATCATTTGTATACCAGTCAATATCCATATATTCTTTGATCTTTTTAATGGTAAGGGTTGCCTGGAAGAGATCACCTGTGATGATAAGGCCGCCTCTACACCATATTTTTCCTTTGAATATATTTATTATTAAGTTAGTATAATAAAGTATTAAATAAATAATAATTTGAAAACCCCATCTCCAGCATCTACGACCACGGCACGGGCGCGAGCACGTGGCGCGTGGTGTGGGCGTCGCAGGCGGGCGCGGCGCAGCGCGCGGGGCGCGCGGGCCGCACCGCGCCCGGACACGCCTACCGCCTCTACAGCGCCGCCGTGTTCCAGCACGACTGCGCGCGCCGCCACGCGCCCGACCTGTGCCGGCGCCCCGTGGACGACCTGCTGCTCACCATGAAGTGTATGGGGATAGATAAGGTGTGCCGGACATCGGCTTGAACTTAATTGGAGCTCTCAAAAAAAAATATCAGCTTCACGCTGTATCCCGCACACAGCAGGGTAGGCAAAGGGAACCTAGTGTTAAGACACTCCGATCCCCACTTTCCGCCGAATTCTGGAGGCATTGAGTGTTGAGTGGCGGAACTCAACGTCGCGCTTTTTACCTCGACACCAGAGCGAATAAATGAAAATATAAATGTAAATAAATATTTCATTTCCTCGAGTGGGGATCGAATCCACAACCAGTCAATTTTACAGTCACATTTTGTGCCCCTGCTGGCCGACTGGCCTATATGTTCCTCAAATATGTAAATTCAAAAATATTTGTTACACTTCAAAATTATTATTTCAGGTAGTAAACTTCCCTTATCCAACTGCGCCCGATAGATTGCAATTGCGTTTAGCGGAAAAGCGACTTGAAGTGCTTGGCATATTGGAAAAACCAGATGTAAAAAGAAAGCAGCAAGACGATGAAGAGGTATAACACTAATAATTTAAAAAAAATTAAATCAGCTTCACGCTGTATTCCGCACACAGCAAGATAGACAGAGGGAACCTAGCGTAAGACACTCCATTCTACACTTTATTTATTTACTTATTGACACATCAACAATACATGTAACTTGTAATATTAAAAGAAAATTAATATATCGGTCTGGTTATGTTACAAATATCAATTACAAATATGTACAGCATTCACAAAATAATCCTGATTAATTACCAGTCATAATAAATTAAAGTACAATTACAAATAATTACAATTACAAATAAATTACAATTACAAATAATTAAAATTACAATTAAGTACATTTAGACATTACAATTAAAAACTGTTAAAAGAAATAATTATTATAACACAAACAATCGTAATTAAACAATCGTAAATTAAATCGGAGCAATCTATTCTAATTTACTGTGACAAATTTTGTACAGTGTCACCGAATCGGCCACATGCCTACGGTTTTCTAGGGGCTGTAGATTAAAATGGCTCAGGCGTTGTTGATAGTCTGCTCTAAATGGGCAAGATTTGTCTTTAAAAGCCAGGTACCTTGTTAAAGAACGTTGCACTTTTTCTATTCTAATGATATGGGACTTATAACAAGGATTCCATATCGGGACCGTATATTCTAAGATGCTCCTTACCAACGCATTGAATATAGCTATGATAGAGTCGGGTCTCTTGAACTCCAAAGTTGTGCTTGATCAGGCCCAGCAGTGCCCATGCTTTCATTTGATTATAGTGAACAGAGTAAGCGAGCTTACTGCCGAATTCTGGAGGCATTGCGTGTTGAGTGGCAGAACTCAACGCCGCGCTTTGCCTCGAGAACAGAGCGAAGAAATGGAAACATAAATTTAAGTAAATATTTGATCTCCTCGAGTGGGAATCGAACCCACAACCAGTCGGTTTTACAGTCACACTTGTGCCCCTACGCCACGACTGGCCTCAACAAACCAATCTATATATCTCTAAAAATATATATAATATAAATAAGTTTAATGATTAGTCCCATTACCTATTACTATTTGACTACGAGTTCAGGTAAAAGCTATTTATTAATATTGATATTTACGTTTTTCAGATACTTAAAGTAACACCACTGGGTAAAGCGGTGTCAGCGTTTCCATTGCTGCCTCGATATGGAAAAATGTTGGCACTGAGCCATCAATTTAATTTACTACCATATACTATTGCTTTAGTGTCTGCGTTGTCTGTTCAAGAGGTACGATTTTTTATATTTCTATTAGTATTCTTCAAGGGAACCTAGTGTTGAGACACTCCGTTCCCCACTTTCCTGCGAATTTTTCGAGGTATTGTGTCTTAAGTGGTGGAACCGAACTGTCGCGTTACAGTCTCACACCCTTGTGCCCCTACGCCACGACGGCCTGCTTCTTCTATATTATTAATCCCTTTTAACCTTTTAACAAACATTGTATTAACATAGTAATATAACATTTGACAGATAACCAATATAAATCAATTAGAAATAATTAATTTTTATTCATTTAATTTCACGCTGTATCCCGCACATAACAATGTAGGCAGAGGGGACCTGAGAACCTAGTGCTAAAACACTCCTTTTCTCCACTTTCCATCAAATTCTTGAGACATTGCGTGTTGAGTTGCGGAACTCAACGCTGCGATTGACGCCAGAACAAAAAGATGAAAATATTCAATATTTAATTTTGTCGAATGGGAATCCAACCCTACTCGAGAGAATCAAATATTACATATCCTCGTTTCGGTAATTAACAAAATCGGCGTTGTGTTCCTCCGATTAACAGGGAATGTCTCAATAATTGGTCAAAAAAGAATAATATCTAGGACATAATGTATTTAGAAATAAATCTATTTTTATATAGGTAATGGTAATAGAGGCCGGTCGTGGCGCAGCGGCACGAGGTGTGACTGCAAAATCGACTGGTTGTGGGTTCGATCCCCACTCGAGGAGATGAAATATTTACTTAAATTTATATTTCCATTTCTTCGCTCTGGTGTCGAGGTTGAGCGCGGCGTTGAGTTCTGCCCCTCAACACGCAATGCCTCCAGAATTCGGCAGAAAGCGGGGAACGGAGTGTCTTAACACTAGGTTCCCTCTGCCTACCCTGCTGTGTGCGGGATACAGCGTGAAGCTGATTTGATTTTATATAGGTAATGAATGGTAAAGCTGATAGTTGGCCGGCATCTGGCAACACACTTTTACTAGGCGACCCTGGAGTACTCTTAAGAGCTGTCGGTGCAGCTGAATATGCATATATTAAAGGGGAAGAAGAATTATTTTGTGCTAAATATGGATTGAGGGAAAAGGTAAATATAATATAGTTGACGAGTTGTGGCTGTATTATGTAACAATATGAAATTTTATAAAGTATTTAGTCAATATTCAGAAATCATTAAGCAATTTTTTTTTGTAAAATTACCAATAAGTTGGCATAAGTTGGATTTTTTATACAATTTTATTCTATATTTAATTGAATAATAACTTTTCACTTATTAATAAATTGGACCAAAAGTGGGGAACGGAGTGTTGTAACAGAGTGTCTCCACACTCCGTCTACCCTGCTTTGGAGGAAAAAAAATCTTTTTTTTTTAAAGGCAATCAAAGAAATACGGAAGCTGCGTAAACAACTAACATCAGAGATAAATCTCAACGTGTCCAACGTGAACGTGACGGTAGACCCCGAAATGAAACCACCTGATGATAAACAAGCGAGGCTGTTGCGACAGCTGTTGCTGAGTGGGCTGGGTGACCAGGTCGCTAGGAAAATAGCGTTGCACGAGGTCAAGGAAGGTGAGAGGTTCTTCTTAGGTAGTAGACAGTAAAATACTTATTTAGAAAACGTATAAAAATTTGAACGTAGCAGGACTCGAACCTGCGCCTCCTGGAAACCGACCAGGCGTTCTGACCACTAAGCCATACATTCTCAGACGTAGTTTACGTCGAAACTTTTATACGCTTGTTACAACTTATTTATGTTGTTAGCATCTCTGTAAGGGAAGGTGTAAGTTAATAAAAAAGTATGTATAGGAAGTTTCCTATACTTACTTAATAAAAATATTAACTTACAATTAAATTCTAAACGATTGGTGTCTTTACATGAAAAATATATGAGATAATCTTTTTGTGTGTATTTTTTTTATTTTCAACGATATTCTCCAAAACAGCTTAAATTATTTAAATGTTATTTTCACTATTGTATTTTGGCAAAGTTCTCTTAACATTTTATGAAAATATTATAAATGAATGAACGAATGTATGAATGCACGAATGTAGCTGATACAAGAGCGGGACCACAGATTATGAACAAACGAGATTGTTGATATAACTTATTTGGCAAGAATAAATACTGTTTGTTAAATATTGTTAATATTTTTAAGGATAGAAAAATATTTAACGAGAACGGCCAGATATGTTAACATTTTTCGTCTTCTAAAAATTATTATTTTTTAGCTTCACGTTGTATCTCGCACATAGCAGGATAGGGAACCTGGGAACCGAGTAGCGTTAAGATATTCCGTTCCCATTAAGCCACTTCCGCATTGTTGTTAAGTGGCGGAACTCAACGCCGCACTTTGCCTCGTTACCAGAGTGAGAAAATGAAAATCTTAAATATTTAATTTTTCGAAGTAAGAATCGAACCCACAACCGTCGCGTTTATAGTCGCACGCTAGTGATCCATTACGAAGGCCTTCTTAAAAAATATACATCATAAATTCCAAATTTGTCCTCAGGTGAAGACAAGCGTAAATACAAATACGCATATTACACAACCAACTTAGACGAGCCAGTTCACCTCCACTCCGGCTCAATACTGCGCAAGACCATACCGGAGTGGGTGATATACCAGGACTTGTACGAGACTGGTGATGAGAGGAGGAAGATGGTGATGAGGAACGTGGTGGCGATAGAGCCCGAGTGGCTGCCTGTGTATGTGCCGCAGTTGTGTAACTTAGGTAAGTAAGAGTAGCGGAACTTAACACCGCGCTCTGTCTTATTACTTGAAGAACGAAATGAAAATAATTCATTCTCCCGACAAATCGAACTCACTACCGTTTACAAACACTCGCGCTTCGCCACAACGATGACGACTGTTGTTAAAATGTTACTTGTTTTTTTACATTATATTTTTTTCTTAAGGCGAGCCACTAGCAGATCCTGAGCCAAGATATGATGCAAAATCTGGTAGGGTGAAGTGTCAGTTCAAAGGAACATTCGGGAAAAGCGGTTGGGAGCTACCCGTCGTTGAAATAGACTATCCGGATAAGATAGAACGCTATAGGTACTATAAATTATAAATAATATTTTTATTTTTTTTTATACTGATTTATTGTATTGCTATATCTTTGAATTATGTCATACGTTTATTTTTTATTTTTTGAATCCTGTCTCTCACAGCTGGTCACACTTGTGTAACTCGTACTTAGTGTAATGTCATATATTTTCCAGATTTTCTATCTAGAAATTATTAAATTAAAATATCAGTTCCGACTTTGTTTTTATGTTATATTTTGAATTAGGATGGTATGAAATTTAGGGTCCCTGGTTACCCTTTGTCATACAATGTCGCATTCGTCGCCTCCATTGTAATTTATGAATCATCCTTAATTTATATTCTATACTTGTACATATTTAGCATAGTACGAAAAAATATTTTATTATAATTTTAATTTAGAGCTATTTACAAATTTTATGATAAAATCAATTTCAATTTTATAAATATTACATTTCATTGTTTTAAAAAATATTAATTGTTCCGAATATCTTCCAGGTGGTTCGCAAGATACCTTCTAGAAGGAAAAGTATATCCAAAATTGAAAAAATACGCAAGTTCTTTATTATCACCGCCGTCTACGATGGTTAAAAGTTGGGCCAAATTACAGTCTAGGACGGAGATTTTGTTGAAAACGTTGATAGCTAAACGTGTTGGCACTAAGGAACAATTGCAACAAATATGGAGTCAACAGCCTGATTGTGAGATTTTTTCGTTATTTTTATTCTTTTCCTTCTCAGGTCACGCCAATTAAAGGCGTCGTGGCGCAGTGCCACAGCGTCTGGCTGTAAATGCGGTGGTTGTGGATTCGATTCCCACTCTGGATAGTTAATTATTTTTATTTCCTCGCTCCGCTAGCAAAACGTGGCGTTGAGTTCCGCCACTCAACACAGGAAAAATAGGTGTTGTGTCGCAGCGTTCAGTTCCGCTATACAGTACACAAAGTCGTGAAAATTGGCGGTCCGGGTACAGTGTAAATTTTATTTACTGATAAATTATTATTTTTCCTTTAAATTTGAAATATAAAAAAAAATATTCTGTATTTGTATATTATATCAAATCAAATCAAATCAGCTTCACGCTGTATCCCGCACATAGCAGGGTAGGCAGAGGGTGTTAAGACACGTTCCCCACTTTCTGCCGAGTTCTGGAGGCATTGTGTATTGAGTGACGGAACTCAACGTCGCGCTTTACCCCGACACCAGAGCGAAGAAATGAAAATATAAATGTAAATAAATATTTCATCTCCTCGAGTGGGGATCGAACCCACAACTAATCGATTTTACAGTCACACTTTGTGCCGCTGCGCTACGACTGGCCTCAATATTATATTATGTTCTTTTTTCAGATTTACTTGATGAATACTTGAAATGGGTTCCTGAATCTGCTCATAATGAAATCACTTTGTATTGGCCTCCAAGCAAATGAGTTTTATTTTAATAAATATACATTTTATTTTATATTATGTATATATTTTATGTAAATATTGTAAATATACACAGTTGTTGTAGTCTATGTTGTTTAGTTGTATCACTTAGCCCTTCCTTTTAAAATTTAGAAAAACAAAATAACAAAAAAATAATATTTTTTTTTAAAAAATAAATGAAGATTAATGTAGATTTTTTTAATTTATGGATAGTTTTGTCAAATACGAGTGATGTTTTACACTGTATCTTTATTTATTTATTCAGATTCAGCAGTGGTAATTACATAAATTTTACAATAATATTTTTCATTCTGAATTTCTTATCACTAAATGCATTACCTTTTAAGGTGAATACCGCATGCAACATTGGAGATTAGTATACAAAAGTTTTTATTTTAATTATTGGTAAAAGATATACATTTAAATGTCTGTAATTAGACTTCTAATTACATAAATTTAAAAAGGACAAGTTACCATAATTATAATTTTGTTAAATTATAACGGTAATGCTAAAAATGACATTAATTATAAAAATAAATATCATAAAAGAGAAAAAAGAAAGATATTAAAAATTTAAAGCACATTGCAAGAGTGTTTTTATTTTATAAGTGCTCTCATAATACTTTTCACCCATAAACAATCACATAAACCTTTTAAAATACATCAAAACAGAAGAAAATCTGAATTTTATAATCTGTCAAAAACCTCAATCAAATGGGTAACTTTGATATACAAAGAACCATTCATAAAAAGTTAGTCACAATTATTTCTATTAATCTAGGTGACATTGGTTCATGTTTTTATTAAAAAATCGATGTAACTGATGTAACAAACCAATCATTACACTATTTAGTCATATATTACAAAAAAAAATTGAGAATCAGTCTTTTTTTATGGAAAAGGACAAGGCAAACGAGCGTTCAGGTCACCTCATGGTAAGTGACTACCGCCGTCCACGACCCCGTGCACCGCCAGAGGAGCTACAAGTGCGTTGCCGGCCCACAAGGTGGAGATAGGCGCGTTTTTTGAAGGTACCCATGTCGTATCGACCTGGAAACACTCCCGCGGGTAGACCACTCCACAGTTCCGTGGCACGTGGAAGGAAGTTCCTACGAAACCGCACAGTAGTGGATTGCCACGTATCCAGGTGGTGTGGATGATATTTTAACTTGTGACGTACTGTGCGGTTAGAAAATTTGGCGACAGGTAACAGGTCAAACAGTTTATTCTATTTTACGCAATTCAACATCGCCACCATTGCCTACGACTAATAAGCGTGTTATCTATTCGTAACTGCGTCACACGAAATACAGTAGGTAAGGATAAACATTGTGAAATAAAAAAAACACATCTAAACTGTTGAGATATCTTGATTAATTTCTTTAGATTTTACCCTATATGCTGCTCCCGTAAAAGGAACGCAGATGCTACCATATACAGGATACAGGATGTAACACGATCGACGGACCAACGGTGATCCATGGCTATTGGGCCTCATTTCCTATCCGTTATGGATTATCGATAGGATAAACCATCATGATCCGTCGATCAACTTACACCCTGTATATAAATTAAGCTTCTTAGCGTTAAATTGATTCATGGAGGGTATAATTCACTGCTCTAATCTTCTCATCCCTTTATACCCGCACACAAGTGCATATGGGTATCAGGGGTGTCATATCCAATATAATGTCTACTCTCTTTTGATTATAATTATTGTAATGTTTGTTTGTTTATTTTATCTTTTCCTATTGAAACCAGTTTAATGTTTACTTATTAAGAAAACCTTTTAAAATTTTTTGAACATTGCGGCGTTTGAACCCGCGCCTCTTTGAAAACTGTCCAAGCGCTCTGACCGACTAAGCCATACGTTCTCACCTCGAGCTACCTCGACTTACTTATGTTGTTAGCATCTCTGTAGAGTGATTTTTACAAATTTCCACTACTTAAAGATAATTAGAATTATCGTTTGTCAAGAGAGAAAACAATTTTTAATTTTTTTTTTAACATTTTTAAAGTGCTACTCCACATTTAGGAAAGATTTATTCAAGATTTTTGATTTTCAAAGAGGCGCGGCTTCAAATCTCGCAACGTTTAAAATTTTTAGACGTTTTCTTAATAAGTAAATACTCTCACTCTTTCCTCACTGCTATGAAAATGTGGAATAACTAAAAATAAAATTAAATTAAATTAGCTTCACGTTGTATCCCGCACACAGCAGGGTAGGCAGAGGGAACCTAGTGTTAAAACACTCCGTTCCCCACTTTCTGCCGAATTCTGGAGGCATTGCGTGTTGAGTGGCAGAACTCAACGCCGCGCTTAACCTCGACACCAGAGCGAAGAAATGGAAATATAAATTTAAGTAAATATTTCATCTCCTCGAGTGGGGATCGAACCCACAACCAGTCGGTTTTGCAGTCACACCTCGTGCCGCTGCGCCACGACCGGCCTCAATGTTGAATAACACTTTACAAAATATTAAAAAACAGTATAGTGTAATTATTTTATAAGTTGTTAAGGTTAATTTCCCAATGCACAGATGTATGGACATTATTAACATTTATTTATACAAAAGAATATTATTAATTACAAACAAAAGAAAATATGTTCAAAAAATAAAAGACAAAAATGATTTTCCACTTACAAATATTATCATAAGTAAATAGCTACACGTGAAATGAAACGTTCTGTTTTAAAACTACGATTAAAGAAAGAAAATTTATTTAAATTTAAAAAATAAAATAAAGCAAAATACACTTTGGCCGTAAGTTCCAATCATTTGAATGAAAAAGGTAGAATAAATTATATGGTTATTAGAAAATACGTGTCTTTGAGGGCATATCTGTAACGATTGTTATGAATAGGGACTTGGTACAATAAAAACAAAAAACTACATATATGGTAATTAATTAGTATATAAGTAGTAATTATCGACCGTTTAATATTAGTAAAATCAAATCAGCTTCACGCTGTATCCCGCATACAGCAGGATAGGCAGAGGGAACCTAATGTTAAGTTCCACACTTTGCGCCGAATTCTAGAGGCATTTCGTGTTGAGTGGCGGAACTCAACGCCGTGCTTTGCGTCGGTAGAGCGAAGAAATGAAAATGTAAATAAATATTTAATTACCTCGAGTTGGTATCGAACGCACAACCAGTCGATTTTATAGTGACACTTTGTGCCCCTGCGCCACTAGTGGCCAAAATTTCATTCATTTTTATTTCAGTATATATATTTTTTATTTTTGTTCTAAATATGTATATAAAAAAAAAGGATTTTCTAAAATAAAACCGCTAGTTAAACCGCTGTTAGGTCATCAGAACAACATTAGTCACACATAAATCATAATTACCGATATTACAATAACGATAAAAATATATATAGCTTAAGTAATTAAGTAATGTAAAAGAAATTATGTTAACGACTATAGCATGTATACTTAGGTAGAGTCATTTTTTTGTAAACAAAAGTTTGTATGCTTAACGCTAAATTATATTTTTATGACCGACTGTTTTTTTTTAGCGAGAAGAATGCAAGAGAGATATCCTAAAGGCTGTTGTGAGAGGCCCAAGGAGGCTTTAGATCTGGAAGAGGATGTATGGACCAGATCTTTTCCCTCCGCATGACCACGGAAAAATTTTTGGCCGTTAACAAAAAAGTTTTCTGTGCTTTTGCGGACTTGGCAAAGGCGTTACACAGAGTTGTGATACTACCCCGGTACAATGTTAGCGGACCCTTGCTGCAGGCTGTAAAGTCTCTTTACAGAGATCACTCAGCCTGCGTGCGAGTAGGAGCTGCCATGTCGCCCTGGTTTGACATCCGATCGGGTGTGAAAAAAGGTTGCACCATGTTAGCTTGATTGTTCAATTTGTATTAGGATAGATGTCTCCAAGGAGTGAAACAAAGTAATATGGGAGTGAAAGTAGGTGACCTGAATGTGAATTGATGATACAGACAGACAGATGACAGATGATGCAGTGCTTATTGCATCATCAGAATGCGAGTTGCAAGCATTGGTCACCACTCTGAAAAAAGGCTGTGAATATAATGGTCTAAGCCTCAATGCGAATAAGGTTCTGATTTTTGAAAGAGATGAAAAAAGGATGGAATGCAAGATCAGGGTAAATGGTAAGATATTAGAACAAGTGAATGAAGCGGTATATAATACTTGGGAAGTATGTTCAGTAGAGATAGAACGTACGAGATGGATGTGGAAAGGCGTCTTGCTGCCGGTAACAAAGTTAACGAAGCCTTAGCTGCATTGTTGAAATGGCGAAATGTTAGCACAGCTGCGCGTTTGGTACCGACTCTGTATACGGCAGCGAAACGTGGGTATTACAGAAGAAGAATGAAAAAAAGATGAATGCTGTGGAGACGCGAATTCTTCGTAGGATATGTGGGGTCAGCTTAGCTCATCGAATTCGCAATGAAGAGTTACACAGAATGGTAGGTACTAGCGAGGATGTCACGGTGAGAATGAAGAACGTGCTCAGCTGGTTTGGGCACGTCGAACGAATGAGTGATGAAAGAATGGCGAAAAAGATTTATGATAGAAAAGTGAGTGGTAAGAGAGGTAGGTGGAGACCGCGGTTGACCTTCGAAAACACAGTATCAAAGATACTGGATGAAGGTCACGTAAAAAGCATGAGGACCCCTCGGGGGGCATGTATGAAGAGGTTAATGACAGTGGACGAGGCGAAAGAGGTATATAAAGACCGCAGCGTTTGGTGCTCCATTCTCTCTGATTACTCCGATAGGGATAAAGCGTGAAGCTAGTTTAGTTTAGTTTTTTTAGTAATTTTTCAAGCTTCTTATTTAAAAATAAGTCTTGTTAGTGTGAGTTAAGTTAAGAGGGTATTTTTAGGGAAGTAGTAAATTAAATTATATTTACTAAATAAAAAAAAATGACGTGCTACAAAGACGCGCAATAAGAAAATACGGTATTGCGCGTTCGTTGGTCGGGCCGGTTTAACTCGGTTAATGTCGTAAAATTCCGGATTTTGAGGAAAACTCATCGCTTACTTTTGCCGATGTATGTTATGTACCATTGTATATCTTAAAGAAGCCTGGATTTAATAGCAGGCATGTTTTAATTCGAATTTTTAACTTTATAAACACCAAAAATATCGAAAATCCCGGTTTTTTGTAAAATTAAAACCGGCATTTTAAGACCTATATTTGGTCCGATATCCCAGGATTTTTGAATCGTGGAATCCCGTATTGCGACCCCTAGTTAATACATTCCGTTCTCCATTTTCCGCTGATTTCTGGAAGCATTGCGTGTTGAATGTCGGAGCTAATATTAATATTAAATATTTTATTTCCTCATCTCGGTATCGAACCCACAATCTGTCGCCTTTACAGTACATGCTAGTGCCCCTGCGCCAAGACTGGCCTATGACATCCATAGTCATTGGAGTCATATGGGTAGTCATATAGAGGACGGAGTGTCCTAACACTAATTTCTCTCTACATATTATGTAACATCGACAGAATCATAGTGTTAAAATTTTCTTACATAATCTATATATTTCGTTTATGTCCAAATAGTATTTACTTATATAGACTGTTTTATTCATCAAAGCCGACCTTATCAATGATTTCTGTCAGTGTTTGTGCGGACGTCGAACTATGAACACGTAGTGTCAAAATGAATACAATAGCTTTAAATATTTTATTATTAAATTTCATAGTGGGTTTTGTGTTGACTTTTGCTCTACCATTCGAAGGATTGTATAAATTAGATATAATTCACTATAATGATTTTCATGCAAGGTAAGCAGGTATTTAAATTTATTGTAAATTTAATATTTATAAATTATATAAATAATATAGAAATATTAATGTATCAAGTGATATAATATTATTTCTATTTTGTATACAAAAAATATCCGAAAAAAATATCTCTTCAAATACTAGATTTCATTACTACTTATATTAATACTTACATGACTCTATCTGTGCTCTACAAGGTTATAGAAAAAAAAAACATCAATATTAATAATTAATAGCATGTTATATTACTATAATTTACTTAAAACTTCAAATTATAGAGTAATATGATAAGAATTCTTAGAATAATTAAAACTAGCTTATTATATTATAGGCTAAACATCAATAAACATTCTTAACCTTGATATAATTACTATAAACAAGTCTACTTTCATTGTCTGCAATAAAACGAGTCTTACGAAATATAGATGTTTAGTCCATAACATATATTTTTTTGTTTTGTTTGATTTAGCTTCACGCTGTTACCCGCATGTAGCAGGATAGACTAAAGGAGCCTAGTGTTAAGACACTCCGCTTACTAAATTCCAGTGAACTCTAGAGGCATTGCGTGTTGTGTGGCGTATATCAACGCCGCGCTTTGCCTCGACATCAGAGCGCAGAAATGAAAATATTAAATATTATTTCATTTCCTCGATAGAGATTCGAACCCACAACCTGTCGCGTTTACAATCATACGCTTGTGCCCGTGCGCCATGACTGGCCTTGGCCATGAATAGCTGCTTTACTAAAATAGACCTAATAGGATCAATGAACATATATATATTTTTTTTAAGTTCCACCCAAATTTGGAATTGCTGTCTTGATATGTATAGTGGCAGAACTCGAGTCCGGACTTTAGCCCGGTTTCCACAGCGAAAGAGAAATGAGCGGGTAACGCTTAGGAGGAACGGTCTCTTTTCAAATAAAATAGGTTTACATCTTCGTAGCCGTACATGTATTTCTTAACTGACTTCTGTAAGAAAAGGAGGTTATCAATTCGACTGTATTTTTTATTATTTTGATTCGCTCCCCAGAACGCAGTGAATTCATTTTAACGGTTTCTTCTCCCTCGGTCCTTTCCGCACGACTATTTATGTGGAAATATAGTATGCAGCTTACTCTTGTGAGTTCATTGTAGTCCACTAATCTAATCTTTCCAGATCAATGTAGACCATTAAAGTCAGAGCTCACGATCTTCATATCCTGTAATTAAAAAAAATATAAGTTGAAATCATCCAATATAAAAGTATAGTATTTTATAATTAAGGAAAAAGCAAAGCAAAGTTGAGCAAAGCAAAGTATATATATATCAGTAGTTGGTATTCGTTGGTTCTGGCGCAGGCGCCAAAACCAACGAATACGGTTCTCCAGGAGTGTGTCAGACCCCGCGAGTCCAATCGTCGGTGCCTCGAACCTAAACCTAAAAAAAAAGAAATAGCCCCCCTTTGAATCGATTGCGCTAGGTCCCAGAGCTGTGTCTCTAACCATTCCAAAGATAGCTTTTTCATTACTTAAATCCCATTAGTCAATTCGCTTATCAGTCACCCTCATTAAGCTCCCGCCCGGACTTATCGCTCACTTCTCCGAATTGCTAACGACCTAACTACGTCACAGTGTTGTTGTCTCACAATATATATGCATCTCTTTTTTGCATTGCGCCGGTGAAACAATATTTTTTTATTACAAATTTCCCATTTAATATATATTTTTTTATTAAATCTAAATGGGGGGCTATTGCTTTGGATTCGCGGGGTCTGACACACTCCTGGAGAACCGTATTCTTTACGAACTCGTAGGCGCAGGCGCCAGAACCAACGAGTATCAACTACTTATATCATATATGTATATGTATGGAACAACTGATGTACATACATGACACCTTATAGTTTGGCATCAGTAAGTTTCACGCTATATCTGATACATAGCAGGTAAGGCAGAGGGAACCTGGGAACCTAGAGTTAAGATAAGTTAAGATTCCCATTACACACACACGCAGTACATTTAAAATAGTTTTCTACTATACTTAAAATAGGTTCGAAGAAACATCGGTAGCATCGCCAACATGTAGATTCAACAATGGATCCTGTCTCGGCGGTTTTCCACGGCTGTTTAAAAAAATCGAGGATTTAAGGAAAGAAAAGCCGTACTCCATACTCTTGAATGCAGGCGACAGCTTCCAAGGCACTTATTGGTATAGCCTCCTTAAGTGGAATGTTACACAAGAGTTCATGAATTTGTTACCGCACGACGCTCACGTAAGTGAAAATTTGTAAGACAATAGTGGAACTCCAGAATAATATATAGTGTGGCAGAATACTTTACGTCTTATTTTTTATTTTAAATATTTTTTAACATCATGCTGTGTTCCACACAAAGCAGGGTAGGCAGAGGGAACCTGAGAAACTAATGTTATAAGACACTCCGTTCTCATTAAGACATTTTGACACCGAGTCTGGAGGCCTTGCCTGTTGAGTGGCGGAAGTTTGTCTCGTTACCAAAGCAAACATATGAAAATATTTCATTTGTTCGAGTGGGAATCGATCCCACAACCTGTCGCGTTTATAGTACACGCCTATGCGTTACTTTAAGTCTTAAGCAAACCATATTAATAATTAAGATATATGTACATAAATAAAATTGTAATTTTGAGATATTGCCATTTAAATGTCTGGCTCTTATGTCCCATGGCGTTCACTAAATCTGGAAAACATAAACATTTCGTGAAACTTAAAACTACAATAACATAGGATTTCCAAGAGACGCGGATTCAAATCCCGTAAATACGTACCTACATAGGTACATATATGACCAGAATAGTGTGGAGTATCACCAATGATATTTCTTCTTATTTTTGTCACTGGGCACCACAGTTGTTATGATTATTGACCAATTATACTAAACTGAATTAAAAAATACATCGAATTTGATACTCGTAAATAAATATCGATTATCGATTTAATGATATTTAAAATAATTATAATCGATATTTATCGATTTATTTATAAAAATATAGGTACTGATATTTTGCTATATTTTTGTCAACGTTCATATAAAAAATATATTATATGGTGGGGCAGTTTTTTATTAAAAAAAACTAAAATAATCTCACAAAGTGTGACTGTAAAACCGACTGGTTGTGGGTTCGATCCCCGTTCGAGGAGATGAAATATTTACTTAAATTTATATTTCCATTTCTTCGCTCTGGTGTTGAGGCAAAGCGCGGCGTTGAGTTCTGCCACTCAACACGCAATGTCTCCAGAATTCGGCAGAAAGTGGGGAACGGAGTGTCTTAACACTAGGTTCCCGCTGCCTACCTTGCTGTGTGCGGGATACAGCGTGAAGCTGATTTGATTTTTTTTAAGTAATCTGCTAAAAAACCATTGCTTTGAGTTACGTCACTCAGTCGTCAATACCTACATAGGTACATATATATCTAAAATTGGCAGTGTAGAAAAGAATTTTTTAACACCATGTCACCTATCCTATATTATCCTCTCCTGTGTATATTATATATACATATATATATAAGAGGCCAGTTGTGGCGCAGGGGAACAAAGTGTGACTGTAACGCGACTAGTTATGGGTTCGATTTCCATTCGACGAAATTGAATACTTATTAAAATTAATCTTTTCATTTCTTCACTCTTGTGTCAAGGCAAAGCAAGGCGTTGAGCTCCGCAACTCAACACGCCATGCCTCCAGAATTCGGAGGAAAGTGACGAACGGAGTGTCTTAACACTACGTTCCCTCTGCCTGCAAATAAGCTGATAAAAATATATAAATGTAAGAGATGCGTGAAGGTCAATTTAAAAATAAAATCTTTAAGGATAACAGCATGTCACGTTCTCACATTGTAAAATTTCCAACGGTTAAACAACATAATGACAATGCTATTATGCACTTTACAGACGGATATGTGTGATAGGTCTTTAAAGTTTATTGTTGAATCGTTTTCTTATGTATGTTATTCCACACTTAGGAACGGAGCACTAAGGAGCGGGTTCAAATCTTACTACGTAATTTTTTTTTTACGTTTACTAAATAGTAGTACATACTTCCCATATTATATTAGGTAAGCACAAAAAATGGTAAAACATCATTTTATCAAATGTTTCATACAATATATTTTTTTTTATAATATCACAAGCAAATTATGATAAAAAAAAAAAGTTATATTAGTCAACTATAAACATAGTAAGTCGCGCGTATTGTAAATTAACATGTACCTATCTAAAGTTATTTTAGTAAATTTTAACTGATGATACGTTGATGTCAGGGGAGTGGGTTCAAATCCTTGTACCTTATTTCTTTTTACGAAATAATACTTACCACTTTTATTATTTGCTTTTTCCCATATCTTATTGTTTATTTTTAGGCAATTGGAAATCATGAATTCGACGACGGCCCACAAGGCTTGGCTCCGTATCTTAGGGCTCTTAAGGCACCAGTGCTGGCCGCAAACATGGACACCACCAAAGAACCCGTATTAAATGGACTGTACAGACCTCATGTTATTATAGAACGAAACAAGAGGAGAATTGGTCTAATTGGACTAATTACTACTGATACTAAGGTGAGTTACTCCATTTAATGCTCTTAAGTGTAGATATAGGTATATTAAAATTGACTTCACGCTGTATTCCGTAATAGCAGAGTAGGCAGAAGAAACCAAGTGTTAAGAAACTTCGTTAGAGAAATTGTGTGTAGAGTGGTGGAACTCAACGCTGCGCTTTGCCTCAACACCACAGCTAAGAAATAAAAATATAAATTTAAATAAATATTTAATAACATCGAGTGTTGCTGGAACACATAACCTTTTACCTTTTACCCCTAAGCCTCCCTAGGCCTCCGGTATAGGTATATTAATACACAGAATGAGAGATACTAGCGAGGATGTCACAGTGAGAATGAAGAAAGTGATAAAGTGGCTTGGGCACGTGTAGAGAATGAATGAAAGGATGGCAAAAAACATTTATGAAGCAAGAGTGCACGGTAAGAGAGGCAAGGGCAGATCTCAGTTGACCTCCAAGAACATAGTATATTTGTGAGGTCTGTCGTGGCGCAGTGGAGGTGGCTAACAAGCGTGTGACTGTAAACGCAACAGAGTGTGGGGCTGTTCTCCTAAAAATGTTATTTTTAACCAAAAAAAGTGTAATTTTTAAAACCAGCGTGTAAAGCCGTAATTTTGCTGTGAGATGTAAGCTTGGACATTATAATACACGTTTATTGAAGTGGCATCTATGAACAACCCCTATTTATTTTATAAATGGAATTTTTAAAAAATGTGTTAAATCGGACAATGACGATTAGTGTAGAATAATGATTAAGCAACTGGAGAAAAATCATTTTTCTCCAGCGCTGGTACCAATAATGATTCTTTACAACATAATTGAAATTAAATACTTACTTATTTAGCTTCACGCTGTAATACTAGTGGGAAAGTCAGAGAGAACGGAACCCCAAACGCTACGGTCTCTATATACCTCTTTCACCTCGTCCTCTATCATCAACTTTTCATACATGCCATCTGGGGCGTCCTCATGCTTTTTACGTGATTTTTCTCCTTCATTATCTTTGATGCTGTATTTTCGAAGGTCTATCTTTATTACCGCTCACTTTTTCTTCATTAATCTTTTTTGCTTTTCCTTCATCATCAATCCATTTTCACGTTCTATTATATTCTCACCGTGAAAAGTATGATTGACTTATTCCTAGCGGATCAGTATATTTAAGGTTAAGTTGTGGACACACGAGTGCCTAGGATGCTATCTTGGGAACAGACCAATATGTAATCGTTGCTATAATAAGGAGTCTGTTTCATTTTGAGGTACGAGACGTCCAAACTTGGAGTCGAATTATCGCATAAGAAGCTGGAAGTTTTAAGATCCATCGATCAAAGAGGAATAAGTACTTCCAAAATAT
>JAAIXJ010000437.1:164962-175537 GCA_013403705.1 Heliconius hermathena | reverse complement strand
ATAGCTGCAGCTATGACTAAAAATTCTTCACACGACCCATCAGTGAGTACTAGTACTATTAGAAATATGTCTAAGATTCAGGACTACAGCCTGAAATCAGACCCATTCGTCTACTCTAAAAGCTAATAATCATTGTCTTCGCCTACTTTTCTTCCAGCGTCATTGCCATCTTTTACAATTGTACTAGCAATGACGTCGCAACCAATGATGTTTTTACATAAAACACGTTGGAATTTTATGAAAAACTCATTCATAGTACGTGAAATTTGCTGGTTACAGATTTGTTCAAAATGTCAATATAAGTATATATTAACGATTGCCGAAACATTTTTAATCTAAAAGTAGTAAATAAAGATATCAATGACGATTCATGTGCTAAAATTAGGAGAATCCAATTTACGACTTATTTATAAATTGTTAAAGCATCCGTGGCGGCAGTTGCACCGTCGGAAATTAAAGCTCTGCATGCTAACATTATTATAAGCCAAAATAAACACTACGTTAGATAACGTATTTTCGTGGCAATATTTAAAACAAAAGCTCGCTCGATCAATGACGCTATTTTTATGAACTTTTTTTGCGATCGATTTTTGTGTAGCTACACCTAAATTATAAGCACGTTTTATTATTAAAAACTTTAAGTATGTACTTATTTCATTAAAAATAGCAAATAAAATTAATATAGTTTATTCACGAATATTTTTGAAAAGAAATAAGCTAAGAACACACCAAATCTCCACGTAAAATATTCAATTTTTTGAAGGTTTTTTCTTAAAATATATTTTTGTATATACTAAATCATCAAACTTGTCTAGACGCCTTGTTTATTATTTAGTTAAGTATTTAATACGATATTCATCTTATTAAAATTATTTACTATTAATGAGTAATCACAAGGAAATTAAAATTTAAGCGTTTTGGAGAACTGCCATGTGGGTTTGAGATGACATTACGCGTTGAGTTCCGCCACTCAACGCGCAATGCCTCTTGAATTCGGTGGAAAGTGTGGAACGGAGTGTCTTAACACTAGGTTCCTTCTGCCTATCCTGCTGCATGCAGGATACCGCGTGTAGCTGATATATTAATAAATTTTAATTTTAATACAATTTATTTAAAATATTATAACGAGAAAAAGGAAGATTGCTTTAAGTTACTAGACATAAACTAATTACAACAACATCACGATCGTTTCACGCGGAAACACTTCAAATGACAGATTCAACGCAACAAGACCACGACTATAAAATATTGGTTAATCTATGAGATCTCCTCTTATCTAGTCCTATCAGAAACATGATTATATTACTTCTTTTGACACGTGAGTATTTCTTGATATGAATTATAAGAAAAAAGTTACCCTTGCTCTTTTCTACATAGCAAGGTAGGCAGAAGGAACCTAGCGTTAAGATATTTTAGTCTCCACTTTCCACCCACTTGATCGAATCATTGACTGAGACAGAACGCAGAGCAAAGATATAAAAATAATTTAAATTCTCGCTTATGATCATCAAGTGAGAATTGAACTCCCAACCGTCGCGTTTTGTCCGCTGTCCTATCACTGCGCCACGAGGACTTTGTTGAAGTGTTAGTGTGTCTTATTGAACGCAAATATTTTACTATTTACATTCTATCTTCTGTAGTCTTGATATTTTCGGTCCGTTGTACAGTAGGAGCAAAAGCGTGGGTTCTATTCCCACACGAGGAAATGAACTATTTTGATTTTATCGCCCTGGTGTCGAGGCATAGCGCGACGTTTAGTTCCGCCACTCAACAGCTTCCAGAAATCGATGGAAAGTAGGGAGCGGGTACTAAGTTCCCTCTGCTTCCTCTGCTACACGCGGGATATAGCGTGGAGTTGTAAAATGTCTTGACATCTAGTTTAAATAAACACAGTGGCTTGCCACACGCTAAAAAGTAAGAGTAGAATATGCGTCAACATATAAAGAAATGTTTTAATTCAACTCAGCTGAATGTTTAAATTTTAAAACCCGAAAGTATCAGCATCAATCGACATTCAGTCAGGCGTTGATTGTTTTTATTAAGTTTCGTCAAGGCACATTCTATACAAATCTGTTGAAATATTTTTAAGACATTTAATAATTCCATGGCTAAAGAAATGTTTATTTAAAGTCTAAGCAAAAATTGCAACTACAATTTTCAAAGTTGAACCAGGAGAAGAGGCTATCCTGGTACAGTGGTACAGTGTGAGACTGTAGACGCGACGCTTGTAGGGTCGATTCACATCTGGGTAAATGAATTATTAAATTATTTTCATTTCCTCGACACCGTCCGCCAACGAAATGTCTCGAAAACTTGGCAGAAAGTAGGAAACAGAGTGTCTTAGGTTCTTCTGCCTAATCTGCTATGTGTGCAAAACAGCATGAAGCAAAAAACAACTCCATGGTTCAAAGTCAAATAAGACTTTGATTTTAAAGAAACCTAGCTAAAATTGGTACAAAACAATCAAATTTAAACCATACTGTTTCCAAAGATAAAACGAAGAAGAGAAAGACTGTGAGAGCTAATTAGTTAACTTAAAATCAGCTTCACGCTGTATCCCGCACAGTAGTAACCTAGTGTTAAGACACACTGTTCCGCATTTTCCGCCGTGTTCCGGAGGCATTACGTGTTGAGTGGCGGAACTCAACGTCGCGCTTTTGCCTCGATACCAGAGAGACGAAATGAAAACATAAGTATAAGTAAATATTTTATCTCCTCACGTGGGGGTCGAACGAACCAGTCGATTTTACAGTCACATTCTGTGCCCCTGCGCCACGACTGGCCTCTTAGTTAACTTTTCTTATCAAATTCTTCTCAGATATTATCGTCAGCTGGTAACGTAGAGTTCACTGATCCACGCGAGGCCTTGCGCAGGGAAGCCAAGTTGTTGAATGAGAAAGGTGTGGATATTATCATTGTCTTGTCGCACTGCGGCCTTGATGTTGACAAGTGAGTATTATTCGTCACTCGTATTGATTTTGACTTATATATGACTTCGTACTTGTATTGATTTTGACTTATATATTTGCATGTACTTTATTTTTTTTATCTTGACGTAATAGATAATATATCTATCTTTTTTATCAATATATAGATTTTTTGGCTTCACGCCGTATACAGGCTGGAGGATAAGGCTGGAGAGCCTAGTGTTAAGACACTTCGTTCCCCACTTTGTACTTGTCTTGTTACCAGAGCTAGGAATTGCAAAATACTTCATTCTCCTTATATTTAATTGAACACATTACCGTCTCGTTTACAGTCAGAGGTACCGCTTCATCAGACTGTGTAAACAATACTTATATTAGAAAATTGAAAAAAAAAAATCTAGCTTCACGCTGTATTCCGCATACAGCAGGGTAGGCAGAGGTGACCTAGTGTTAAGACACTCTGTTCCCCACTTTCTGCCGAATTCTGAAGGCATTGCATGTTTAGTAGCAGAACTCACCGCCGCGCTTTGCCTCGACAGCAGAGCGAAGAAATGGAAATATAAATTTAAGTAAATATTTCTTCTCCTCGAGTGGGGAACGGAGTGTCCTTTCACTAAGTCTCCTTCACCTACCCTACTTTGTGTGGGATACAGCGTGAAGCCAAAAAAATATTATAATCATGAATTTTACATCTTTTATTCCAATGATGAAACCCAGCAGTGGGTGAATAAAGGTTGAGGAAAAAGAGTATTTAAATTCTACATAGAATATACGTTTTAACATTTGAATTCAACATTTGAAATCCAATAAAATATAAACGGAAATAGAGATCAGAGTGATTATTCACAATGTTTTTTCTTACTACCATTAAAAATAGAATATTAACTGTTAACGGACTCACCGTTATAATATAGGTTGAGATCTGTCGTGGCGCAGGGGCACAAAGTGTGACTGTAAAACCGACTGGTTGTGGTTTCGATCCCCACTCGAGGAGATGAAACATTTACTTAAATTTATATCCCATTTTCTTCGCTCTGGTGTCGAGGACAAGCGCGGCGTTGAGTTCTGTCACTCAACACCCAATGCTTCAAGAATTTGGCGGGGAACGGAGTGTCTTAACACTAGGTTCCCTCTGCCTACCCTGCAGTGTGCGGTATACAGCGTGAAACTGATTTGTTTTATTTTTTTATTTGTTTTAATTTATATTTGTTTATTATAGAGAACTCGCTCGAGATTACGGTAAATATGTAGATGTTATAGTAGGTGGTCACACTCACTCCCTTCTATGGAATGGTCCAGCGCCAAGCGGGGAAGAAGTCGCAGGGCCTTATCCGGTTTTAGTTCAAACTTCTTCTAATAATAATCATAAGGTGAGTAAGGAAGAATTATAATACCGTTTTGGTTATTTTTAGGGTTCCGTACCTCAAAACGTAAAACCGGAACCCTTATAGGATCACTTTGTTGTCCGTCTGTCTGTCCGTCTGTCAAGACCATTTACATCGAGATCGCGTAAAGGTATCAAGCTGAAATTAATATCATATATTTAAAGCACAGAAAAAAGCTTTTAAGTTAACGAAATCGAAAGATACGAGCATTAATATATCAATTTTGCTGCATTTTGTATAAAATGCGACGCGTAATCGAAATAAGGTACTTCCCGTGCACCTATAGTCATGAAATTTGGTACGAAGTGAGAACTTTCACATCAAATATACTATCTATCAGCTTCACGCTGTATCCCGCACACAGCAGGGTAGGCAGAGGGAACCTAGTGTTAAGACACTCCGTTCCCCACTTTCTGCCGATTTCTGGAGACATTGTGTGTTGAGTGGCAAAACTCAACGATGCGCTTAGCCTCGACACCAGAGAGAAGAAATGGAAATATACATTTAAGTAAATATTTGATCTCTTCGAGTGGGGAACGAACCCACAACCAGCCGGTTTTACAGTCACACTCCGTGCCGCTGCGCCACGACTGGCCTCAAATCAAATAAAGAAAAAAAATCGAAAAATAAAGGCCAGTTGTAGCGACTGGTTGTGGGTTCGATGCCTACTCCCTCTGTTTACCTTGCTGTGTGCGGGATGCAGCGTGAAGCTGACGCAGGGCTCTTGGGTGCATTATCCAAAAGGATACAAGTCTTAAAAAAATTAACCATAATTTTTTGTTAAAATATCTAGTTTTATATCTAAATAAAACTTTTAAATTTAAAAAAACACAAAAGAAAACATTTATTTATTTTATTACAGGTGTTGATAGTTCAAGCATCGGCATTCACAAAGTACATGGGAAGCCTATCAGTGTTCTTTGACTATCGCGGAAATTTCGTGAAGTGGGAGGGCGGGCCAATCTTCCTGGATAGATCTTTGCCTGAAGGTATATAATTTTTTTTTAGCTACACGCTGTATCCCAAACGCAGCAGGGTAGGCAGAGAGAACCTAGTGTTAAGACACTCAGGCCTTACGTGTTGAATGGTGGCACTCAACGCTGCGTTTTGTATCGACATCAGAACGAAGAAATGAAAATATTAAATATTTCATTTCATGACTGGCAATCGAACCCACAACTTATCGCGCTTATAGACACACGCGTGTGCGCCAGCGCCATGACTGACCTCTGGTATGTGATGAATCTATATTTAGCTTTAATCCAATCTAGAGATTGGATAGATGTATGAAACAATCTAAGATTGACGTTGGAGATAGGTTATTAATACTGGGCGATAGAGAATAGGAATCGAACCTATTCTCTCTCTATATATATATATATATATATATATATATATATATATATATATATATATATATATATATATATATATATATATATTCAACTCGTACAATGTAACTCGCGACCTTTGCAATCAATTATTATTTAATTATATTTATTATCTGTGCGACCTACACAATAACTACGAGATAACAATTTCTATAAATAGTTATTTATAATTTCATTTAAATGTAAATTTATGTTGGTTTAACACAACTCTTTCATATACATATATATACGAGTTCGAAAATGTTGATATTAACAGTACGTTTACGGAATTATATTTAATATTTTTTTTTCAAGGAGTTTATTGATTTTTATTTTTATGAATTAACATTTATTTGCACTCATACATTACAGATTCTCGCTCAGACTCGACCAAAGCGGAGACGAGACAAACGGAGAGATATTTTCTTAACAGTCAAATACCAATAGATTTTCGTTTTTCACGTTTATTCATTCGTTTCATGCTCAGCACGCTGTATTCCGCACACAGCAGGGTAGGCAGAGGGAACCTAGTGTTAAGACACTCCATTCCCCACTTTCCGCCGAATCTTTGGAGACATTGCGTGTTGAGTGGCGGACCACAACGCCGCGCTTTGTCTCGACACCAGAGCAAAGAAATGGAAATATAAATTTAAATAAATATTTCATTTCCTCGAGTGGGGAAATCGAACCCACAACCGACTCGTTACAGTCACACCCTTGTGCCCCTGGGCCAAGACGGCCTTACTAAAAAAGAAAAGAAAAGATAACATAGAAAATCACATTTCACAATGTTTAAGCATTTCCACAGATGAAGATATAAAAGCTCGTCTCGCACCGTACGCCGAAATAGTGCACAAAGCAGAACAAGTGGCTATTGGCGAGAGTAAAACTACACTGAGCTTCGAGGATTGTGTGTTCGGTGAATGTGCGCTTGGCGATATGCTGGTTGACGGTTTGACGGAATTTGTAAGTAATATTATATAAAATCAAATAAATAAATCAGCTTCACGCTGTATCCCGCACACAACAGGGTAGGCAGAGGGAGCCTAGTGTTAAAACACTCCATTTCTGCCGAATTCTGGAGGCATTACGTGTTGAGTGGCAGAACGCCGCGCTTTGCCTCGACATCAGAGCGAAGAAATGGAAATATAAATTTAAGTAAATATTTCATCTCCTCGAGTGGGGATGGAACCCACAACCAGTCCTCAAAATATATTATATTATTTTAAATATAACGAAGCGGTGCGCGTGGGCCTGGGCAGGCAGTGCTCGTTATGTCTTCCTTCGTACTCGGAACGCGGTGAAGTCAGATGACGTCTTAGTACAACCGTTCAGTATGCCACTCGAAGAAGAAGTGAAGCCCGCATCGCTCGCTCCCACTATTACAAGTAAAGTTGGGCCTTATAACAAACAGCAGATAATATAATTCATTATAAATATCTAATGTTCTAATCATTATTTATTTTCAACACTGACTGTTATTTATAATATTCATTATCTGCTATGAAAATGGCGTGTGGCGCCTCGGCTCGGTAATGATCGGAAATATTTAGTAGTTGTTCGGCCTACATCGAGTTCAGCCAAGGTCAAACAAAATAATGATCGCGAACTTCACGTCGTATAACCTCGCACAAATATGAGCTTTAACACAATGGCAAAAAGGTCAAATATTACTTACATTAAAATATAGCTAATAACGAAAATGATAATTTTTTGTTTGATATTAGTCTGAACTTCGTTCATTTTGTCATTGTATTATATTTACGTTGAAAATAATATAATATATTATAATATATAATATATACAACAGTTTAAAATAACAGTTAAAAAATATAATGAATAATTCATTATAAAAATATAATAGCAACGCCCAACACTAATTACAAGAACGACGCATCATTTACCCCACTTGCCTAAAAGCTGACAATTGACATTGACAACTGACAGTGCTGCCATCCTCTCAATACTCTCAAGTCAAATAACTTGACGTTCCGTACTATTCATACTCTGCGACAAATATAATATTTTGTTTCGATATATATGAAAATAAAAATATCGGAATTTAGCGTCGTGTTTTTTATATTAAATAATTCAATATTAATATAAATAAATAAAAATATCAAATTGTAAGAACTAAGATTTATGATGATTATAATATTACTAACAATTTTTCTTATATTTCAGGGAAATTCTTTGAAATCAGACGTTCAATACTTATCGTTTATTCAACGCGGTAATATCAAATCAAGCATACCAAGTGGGAGTAAGTATTTTATACTTTTACGCATCAAATTCCCCGTTTTAAACCTCAATTTTTTCAATTCATCGAAGTTACAAAAAATAAAATTCCTATATGAAATTAAAATATTTAATATAAAATGTATATTTTTCATAATAAATTGGTATAGTAAACATTTTTACAGTCTAAGTTAAAAACCTACGTTACCTAAATATTATAAAAAATCATATACATATATATTATAATTTATCCTTAAAAAACAGGCAAGATTAAAAAAAAACATTAAAATCCTATACAATATAGTATAGGATTTTAATGTTTTTTTTAATGAAAAATCAGAGACGAAAAAGTGATTTGTATTCTTTGCTCATATTGCGATGATACATATAAACAACCAATAAACTTCACACTATATATTACCTTATAATTTTGAATTAATTATGGTGAAAAAAAGATATATTCCCTAATAATTACTTGCTGTGTGTAGGAAAATTCATAAACTTTGATATTATTATTATAATAAAATATATTTTAACTATATTTCATATACAATTACTTTAAATTGGTATAGTATATTTACATTATTTACCCAGTGTTGATTACGACAGTATCAAATTGAAATTTTCTATCTTATATAACAATATACCGTACAAAAATTTGAACATAGCGCCTCTTTGGAAACTGTCCAAGAGGCAAGAGGCGTTCAAGTCCAAAGAGATAGATTCAAATTCCGTTACTTTCAAATTTTTATACGCTTTCTTAATAAGTATTTTTCTTTCTTAAGTGTGGAATAATACTTTAAAAATGTTTAAAAATCCAGTTATATCTTCAATTTTCTGTAAATATTATTATTATATTCATAGGGTTTTGTAGAGTTGAAACGAAAATATATTTTTCAGCAATAACCAAAGGTGTTATATTCGAGCTACTGCCGTTCAACGATCGTATAGAAAATTTCGAATTGCAAGGAAAAGATATATTGCTGGCATTAGAGCGAAGCGTGTCGGGTGCATGGGACTACAATCCTTTTAAGGGACCCTATGTGTTGCAAGTTTCCGGTGAGTGTGTTATCTTATTTCTTATATAGTTTATTAGGAATTAATTTTCTTTTAGTTGACGCTTTATTTTGCATATAACAGGGTAGGCAGACGGAACCTGAGAACCTAATGTTACTATTAAGACACTTTTATTAACCAATTAATGCCGAATTCTCGAGGTCTTAATTCGGTGGCTCCTGGCTACCAATGCAAAGCTCGAGCGTGAATAGAACCCACAGCCGTCGCCGTCCTTACGCTTAAATTACAATAACTTATTTAATTATTGTAAGTTAAACACCATTTTCCAGTACAAGGATAATTTTCATAGACAATGTTGTTTCTCCCATAGTAATATAATAAATATATTTTGCTGTAGAAATTAACGTTTTTTTTTCTGGAATTATATGTATCCGTTTTTAATTTAAATATTATTAATTTAATTAATTTCTCCCAGGTCTTCAAGTAACTTACAACATATCTCTGCCCGAAGGCCAAAGAGTTACTTCAGTGTTTGTTGGTAACAAAAAATCTGATGTTCCACTAGACCCTGAGGTCTACTATCATGTAATTGTACCAGCTTACTTAGCTGACGGTGGAGATGGATTTTCGGTGAGAAATCTATTATATTTGGCTTAATGGTTATTTATATCACTCTAATATATATTTTTTTGAGAGACAAAGTGCGGCGTCGAGTTCCGCCACTATGCAATAACTCGAATTTTGATAAGAAAGTGGAGAAAGTAGCGTTGTACCAATAGATTCTCTCTGGATATCCCGCAAAAAAATTAAGCTGTATAAAATACAAAAAAAAAATCATATTTAAAAAAGAATTCTAGTTTTAGAAATATTTGTTGAATTAGGTGTTGTTTTTTGTTTTTAAAAAATTATAGGGTAATACATTACAATATACAAAGATACATACAGATTACAATATACAATATACAAAATATAACGATAGATGTCAAAAAATACCTCTTATATTATTTCTTTTTTGCGTCACGCTAAATCCCGCACACAGCGGAGTATGCATAGGGAACCTAAATGTAAAGACATTCGGCTTCCCATTTTCTACCGAATTCTTGTAGCATTCGACACCAGAGCGAAGAAAATGGAAATATTAAATATTTCATTTCCTCAAGTGGAAATCGTACCCATAACTTGTCGCGTTTACAGTCACACTTTGTGCCCCTGCGCCACAACTGGCCTAGTTTCTTAAAGTTAATATAGAAATATTTTCTTTATTAAAAATAATAATGTTCATTATTTTTAAACATTTTTTTTAAAGTGTTATTCCACACTTAGGAAAGAAAAATTCTTATTTAGAAAACGTATACAAATTTGAACGTAGCGGGACTCGAACCCGCGCCTCCTGGTAACCGACGAACGTATGGCTTAGCGGTCAGAGCGCCTGGTCGGTTTCCAGGAGGCGCGGGTTCGAGTCCCGCTACGTTCAAATTTTTATACGTTTTCTAAATAAGTATTTTTCTTTCCTAAGTGTGGAATAACACTTTAAAAATGTTTAAAAATATTTAAAAAATAGTTTCTCTCTTGCCAAACGATAATTCTTAGTAATTATCTTTGGGTAGCGGAAATTTGTAAAAATCTCCCTACAGAGAT
>JAAIXJ010000437.1:96997-164653 GCA_013403705.1 Heliconius hermathena | reverse complement strand
TAAAGAACACAAAACGATTCGATGCGACATCTCCACAATCCTCATGAGGACATTCAGCATCATATTCAACCCCAATGCTATCTGCGAGCTCAGGCATGTCATTGTCTTCGGAATTGGATCTAACTTCTTCAACTTTCTTCTCTTTAAAAGCTTTTTTTGTCATTGTATGCTGCTTTTTATTTGTCCGTTTCTTCTGCCCTTTCTTATTTTCTTTTTCTAGCTGTTAATTTAGGTATTTTTCTAGTAAATTCTTATACAAAGAAGCCGTAATTATAGAAGCTGTCTATCCTTCTTTCCTTCTTTGCAATAACTTTCCAGCTCGGCTTCTCAATCAATAGGTAAGGCTGGTCGTCTCTCCATACGAACCTGAAAAAGATCTTCTACAGGGACATCTTTTTTTACATAGCGCTCAAGGGTACCTTTAGGAACACCAAATCGTTTGGCAGCTTAACCCATCACCTATAAAAATTATTCTTTTTATATACCACAATATCCCATTTTAGGAACCTCTACATATCTCATATTAGGAAAACAACAGTTTTACAAAATGAATGTCTTTTTTTTGTTTCAAAAAGAAAACACAACAAAACTACATTTACATCTTAAAATTGATCATATTAGTTACAAATAAAATATATATTAATAGCTTTTAACGAAATAATAAAGTTGTTACATACCTTGTAAACATTTGATGAAAAATATTTGTTTTTACGCAAATGTGAGTGCATGAATAGTTTGACGAATACCTAGCTATCTCATATTTGGCCCCTATCTCATAATAGGCATCCTTACCCTACATACTAGATAACAGATATAAAACATTTTACTCTTAATCTATCAATTTTTTCACTCAATTGTGCTTCCTATTATGAAACCCTCTATGATTGCCGTGGTTTTCTATAATATTAGACACCGCGAAATATAAAATTTTGCTTATTACGACTGATTTTCAAATTTAAGCACCGCGGCTTTCAGTACTTTATCGTAACGAGCTTACGCGTCGGATAGTGTGTAACTGGTAATCGCAGGGAGCCCACGGGTGCATAGAGGGAGAAAAGTGTCCACGAGACTACCACGTCAACATTAGGATACTATATTACCATCTCAGTAAAATGGTTTTATTTTAATACTGTCTCTATTTTAGGTCAGCTTCACGCTGTATGCTACTTGCTGTGTTCCGCACACAGCAGGGTAGGCAGCGGGAACCTAGTGTTAACACACTGTTTCAAACTTTCTGCAGAATTCTGGAGGCATTGCGTGTTGAATGGCAGAACTCAACGCTGCGCTTTGCCTCGAAACCAGAGCGACGATATAGAAATATGAATTTAAGTAAATATTCTCTCTCCTCGAGTGGGAATCAAACCCACAACCAGTCGGTTTTACAGTCACACTTTGTGCCCCTGCGCCACGACTGGCCTCAATCTATGTGTGTTTTTTGTATTATTTCCCGTCATTTTAGAATTTAATTTACATAAATTATATATACCCGCGCCTCCTGTAAACCGACTTGGTCGGTTTCCAGAAGGCGCGGGTTCGAGTCCCGCTACTTTCAAATTTTTATACGTTTTCTAAATAAGTATTTTTCTTTCCTAAATGTGGAATAACACTTTAAAAATGTTTAAAAAGTAAATTATATATATTTATATGTAATATATTTATATTAAAAATAAAAATATAAAATTTTGCTTCTAAAGAATACTCAAAATCTTACAAATACGGTTTTCATAATAATCGTAAAATGGAAAATTATACTACCACGTCAGTATAATTATAAAATAAGCCACATCAGTCGCAAAGGGTTAAATTCCTTGATATAAAATATTATAGAACATAAAAGTCTTGGAGTCGTCACCAAAGCGACTCCTTAATAGATTGACAAGTTTACTAAATTTACTAAAAATAGTCTTTTCAGAGTTAAATTGTCAACAAGATAAAAACAACATTTATTCTTTAAAAAAATCTTAAGTATTAATATCATTGGGATGCGGGTTACTCACGTGTCCCAGTGCAAGGAGAATATCTTGGCGCACAAGCGTGCGACTGTGCGATGGTTGTGGGTTCGTTTTTCACTGGGAGGAAATCAACGATTTATTATTTTTAGTTTCTCGCTCTGGCAATGACTGAAACAACTAACAAAAAGAAAACTAAAAAAAAGCGCGGTGTCAAGTTCTGCCGCTTAAAATGCAATAACTCAAGAAATTGGCAGAAAATAGGTAAAGGAAATGTCTTAATAGGGAACCAAGTGTGTTAACACTAGTCTTCTAGGTTCTCTCTGTCACTGCTATATATAATAAGTATGATATTCTAAATAGTCATTTCTTGGGCGACAATGGATATCCATTGTGCACAGAAAAATAGGTCAGTAGGAAACCTATGAGACAAAAAAAAATAAAAACAATTATCAAAATTAAAACATCCACTCCATGCATTTTTTAGTCCAGACCAATATTCGTAGTCGCAAATATTGGCAAAATGATGAAATATTTGTATTTAATTGTTTAATACCGATTTTATAAAACACACTGAGGCATTTTGGCACGGCCGCACGTTGGCTGAGGTTGGACCATATCAAAATTAAATAAGAACACAAAATTTTGTGTGCTCTTATTCCTCGGGCTGTTTTTTAGACTGTAATCCTTAATCTAGTGTATAATTGATCGAAGATCGAAACGCTAGCTTACGACAGTCGTAGTACACTCGTGAAAATGAAATATTTATTATATTCATTTTCCTCGTTCTGGTATCGAGGCAAAGCACGACGTTGATGCGCGGCGTTCTGCCACTCACGCAATGCCACGAGAATTCGGCGGAAAGTGGGGAACGGAGTGTCTTTTCACTAGGTTACCTCTGCCTACGCTGCTATCTGCGGGAAACAATGTGAAAAACACGACATATAACCTTCCCTTTTACGAAATCTTTGAAAAAGTTTAAATTCTCTTATCATTACATACTAATAAAATTTTTCATACATCATCATTATCATCAGCTTCACGCTGTATCCCGCACACAGCAGGGTAGGCAGAGGGAACCTAATGTTAATACACTCCGTCCCCCACTTTAAAAAATAAAATAAAATTTTACCTAGGTAAATATTATTTGTAAATTGTAATCTATATTATATATAAAGTCGATCTTTTTATATAGAAAGTATATAGATACTCTTACAATATAAAAGTACTAACAAAGTATAAAGAAGATAATAAAATGTATATCCATCATTTTACTTTTTATGAGACTGCTTCCGCTTTTTAATTCTACTGGTGAGCTATCTAAGAGGGTTATTGTGAGGATAACTCGATTGTTGCATCCTTTTATCTTGCTCAAAGAAAGTGCTTTCCTTTGGTGTATCGTACAATTTCCTCAAATATTAGTACTAAATTTTGAATTTTGTTCACGTCTATGTTAAATATTGTAAATATTTATTAAAAAAAAGTGTTTTTTTCATACGTTCATTAGCTTACTAAGCCAAATGCACATTTAATTATAAGAAATTTACTTATTTAGAAAACGTATAAAAATTTGAACGTAGCGGGACTCGAACCCGCGCCTCCTGGAAACCGACCAGGCGCTCTGACCACTAAGCCATACGTTCTCATCAAGCTACGTCGAAATTTTTATACGCTTATTACAACTTATTTATGTAGTTAGTATCTCTGTAGAGAGATTTTTACAAATTTCCGCTACCGAATACCGAATTATCGTCTGGCAAGAGAGAATACTATTTATTAAATATTTTAAACGTTTACTACTATAAGGTATATAATATTATACGTTGTGATATTACTTAAGGTCAATCAAGCTATGGTTAAGATAAAATAAATCGATTATAAATTCCGTTCCCGAAAACTGAATATCTTAGTATAAATCTTATTATATAAATATAAAAAATAAGAAAATTGAAAAACATTTAGTCACCGTATAAAAAATGTGGTTAAGAGGAACCCAGCATGGTATTTCGTCTAATCAGTGCGGATATTCATTTATATTGATTTATATTGAGCTTTACTTTATATCCCGCATTAGCAGTATAGGCAGATAGAATCTGAATGAAAATATTAATTATTTTATTTCGTGGTGTGGGAATCGAACCCCTAACACGGCACCCTTTGCCGAGTTTACAGTCGCACACTTGTGCTCCTGTGCCACGACACACGACAGCGCGACACAGCGTCTGCATCTAAATAAGATGGTAGTGGGTTTGATTCCCATTTGAAGCCCTACTGTAAATCCGCATGTATTCTTGAAAATTGAGTGGTGCATAGGGAACGGAGTATCTTATTCCTTCTGCCTATCCTGCTATAATCGGTATGCAGCGTATAGCTAAAAAAAAATAAAAGTCTACTCGCAATGGGTCTCGATCCTATCCCCAAAAGTTTACATTATTTTTCTATATTTATATTTTTAACGATTGAACTGGCAACATGAAATATTTAAATTTATTGTAAGAAATTATTTAAATTATTGGGCAGAAAGTGGGGAACGAAGTGTCCTAACACTAGGTTCCCTCTGCCTACCCTGCTGTGTGCGGGATACAGCGTGAAGCCGATTTATTTATTCAAAGAAAAACGAATCTAGACTACTATATGTACAATAACAAATACTTAGGCAAAACCAAAAACCAATTTAATATCATAATATGACCTTGAGTAGTAAATAATAAGCATATCTAACGAATCTTATTAACCGTAACTTACCTTTGAATTTCTATACATAAATAAATTTATTATTAGAATCTTTTACTAAATACTTGAATCAAATTGTCACGTATAAAATTGGTTTTCCTTTCTCGAAGAGCCGAAGGTCATTGGATACGAACTGTAAAGGTGACGTGCGATACTGCGTTTTAACTTTATCAGCTCTAGTCACTTTTAGATTGTAAATTGAAAGTTTTTACTTGTTATTTTGATATATTCCGTTTTTGTGGAGTAAACAGAATGTTTTTTTAATAAAGTTAGATTGTACACGCGATGGTTCGATTCTCACTCAAATCGAAGGAATTTCTAAAATAATAAAAAAAATGATAAAGTTATTACTCATGAACTCTTAGAGGTATTTTTACTATAAGTCGTAGTTAACGTTGATCTACAAATCGATAATTGGTACGGAACCCTCGGTGGGCCCACCTGACTCGCACTTGACCGGTTTTTTTCGATTAAGACACTTCCGTTCTCTTAAAATCAAGTTCTTAAGAGACTGCGTGTTGAGTGCCGGGAGTCAACGCCGCGTTTTACCTTAAGTTTTTAAATAAGGCAACAAATAAGTTAAATATATAATCGTTCACGATCTAATGTGAAATGCACTAACAAAGTTGTATCCATTAACTTAAATTCGGGATTAAAACTTAATTTACACAATTCCCAAATTTCGAAACGACAAAAAAAAAATTGAAAGTTCTACTTTTATTTTACATGTTCACAGGAAGGTTAAATATATAAATAATTACAGGTATTCAAATTAGATTAAGATCGCAAAATATTTTCAACGGCGATAAGAGAGTGTAAATGTGAAGTAACGATAAAGATATAGATTTAAAATTGAGATATAGCCCGTTGTTGTGCGATGAGGCAGCATCCGACTATAAATGCAAAGTATTCAATATCACTTATGTTGATGATTATATATGTATATATAATCAACTACCAAGTTAAAATATAATATATATATTTTAACTTGGTGTTGGTGGTGTCGAGGCAAAGCGGCATTGAGTTCCGTCACTCAACACGCCTCCAGAACTCGGCGGAGAGTGGGGAACGGTGTGTCTTAACACTAGGTTCCCTCTGCCTACCCTGCTGTGTGCGGTGTACAGCGTGAAGCTGACTTTGTAGTTAATAGATAAATATGGTCATAAAATAGTATTTAACTATCGTTTTTTAAAATCCTCTTCTAAATAATATTAAATAACCGCCCCGAACAACATGGTGCAAAATTACAAAGAAAAATATATAAATACTTTATTAGCTAATGTAAAGAGAACCGGTGTTTGTTTAGGTTTTATAAAATAACGAAAGTCTGGCCGTCACGGGCTCCCCCACTATGAGATAAAGTAACGAAGAACTCAACAAAATAATGTCTCAATTTCGAACAAAAAATAGAGAACATAATCTTTACAGTAGGTTTTTTTTCTCTATCTCGGTAAGCGGGAAAAAGCGAAAAAAATATTAACCTAGAGAGATTTCCTAAGGATAAGTGACTTCGTAATAGAAATACATACGTATATGGATATTTTATGGAAGACGAACCCATAAATGTCATATGTCTGGCAGCAAGTAGTAATGGTGTCAATTATTAAAAATTTTGTTGCTATTTTGCTCAAGTAAATTTTAATTTCAATTGAACGCTTACAGAATAAGTTATAATTTAATTCAATTTAGAACTTATTCTGTAAGCGTTCATTCTTATTCCTCAAATACATTCATAATAAATAACTTAGTACAGAGAGAATTCAAATAAAGTTGTTGAACGTACCTACTCAAAGACTGTGCCCTGGGGCTATTTGAATCTTTGAATTTTCTGAAATTAAATATGTTAGAACACATTCAATTTATCTTTCATTCAATAATATTAGTAACTATATATAAAAAAAATATTTAAAAAATTAAAATTAAAAATTAAATTAGGTTCACGTTGTATCCCGTATACAGCAGGGTAGGCAGAGGGTACCTAGTGTTAAGAAATTTCGTTCCCCACTTTCTGCCGAATTCTGGAGGGATTGCGTATTGAGTGGCAACGCCGCGCTTTGCCTCGACACCAGAGCGAAGAAATGGAAATATAAATTTAAGTAAATATTTCATCTCCTCGAGTGGGGATCGAACCCACAACCAATCGGTTTTACAGTCACGCTTTGTGCCACTGCGCCGCGACTGGCCTATATATCAGACGAATATATATAATATTAAACAATTTTCGATTTTTTTGTCATATTTTTTATATAATATCATATGTAGATTATACTATAGATATTATATTCAAGCGTAATAAAATCAAGTTTCGTTTAAATTCAGTTTACTCAGAAATGAATAATTATGTAGATTGACAGTAAAAGATAAAAAATTAAATAAAGTTGTTGCCTCTTGGATGGTTTCCAAGAGGCGCGGGTTCAAATGCCACTAAGATCTAATTTTTATGGTTTCTAAAACAGTATTTTAAAATTGTTGCATCTGTAATTTTAGTAGGTAAGGGTTAAAAATAAATGTATAAATGTGTATAAATAATTTTTATACTTGATTTTTTTTATCAGCTTCACGCTGTATCCCGCACACAGCAGGGTTGGCAGAGGGAACCTAGTGTTAAGACACTTCGTTCCCCTTTTTCTGCCGGATTCTGGAGGCATTGCGTGTTGAGTGGCAGAACTCACTATGCCTCGCCGCGCTATGCCTCGACACCAGAGCGAAGAAATGGAAATATAAATTTAAGTAAATATTTCATCTCCTCGAGTGAGGATTGAACCCACAACCAGTCGGTTTTACAGTCACACTTTGTGCCGCTGCGCCACGACTGGCCTCAATTTATTTAGCTATTTATATTGTTAATTCTAACTTTGATTGCTCCATATTCAATACACGAACGAAATATAGCTAGTAATTAAAATAAAGGTATTTTTAATTTAGTTATATAGTGCACGAATCGAAATTATTTTTTAATATGATGCAAAAATACGAGGAACACTAGTAGTAGAGCAGCCTTGTACTACAAAATGGGTATACACCGACTTCATTAATTTCTTTTATTATATCATTTTCTGTAATATCTTTTGTTTAATGAGGTTGTCGTGGCCCAGATAGTACGTTTTGGAATGTGGACGACAGTTGCAGATACAAATTCTAGTCAAGAGGTAAGTTTATTGAAAATATAACAAAATAATATGCTTTTGAGGCCAGTCGTGGTGCAGGAGCAAAAGTGACAGGATGTGTGTTCGATTACAACTTGAAATAAGATATTTAATATTTTCATTTCCTCGGTTTGGTAACAAGGTAAGGCGCGGCGTTAAGTTCAGCCACTTACAACGGAAGTATCTTAATCAAAACGGAGTGTCTTAACACTAGGTTGCCAGATTCTCTTTGTTTACTTTGCTATGCGCGGAATACAACGTAAGCCTAATATGCTCATATCTTAGTTATAAAAGGAAGATTGGTCCTTACTCATCGAAATGATTATAATTAAATTATTTTAATTTAATATATTTCCATTTCTTCGCTCTGGTTTCGAGGCAAAGCGCGGCGTTGTGTTTTGCCACTTAACACGCAATTCCTCCAGAATCCGGGAGAAAGTGGGGAACGGACGGAGTCTTAACACTAGGTTCCCTCTGCCTACCCTACTGTGTGCGGGATACAGCGTGAAGCTGATTTATTTATTTATTTTTAGGTTAATTTAAAAGGGTGGAAAGTGGAGAAAAGAATGTTTTAACACTAGGAGCTTTCAGCGATAACTTGATTGTACAAATAAATAGTAAATAGTTAACTCCACCGAGCTTCAGTTGAACTCACAATCAAGATAATGGATAAACTTTGGCATTAGAAATATTATTTAATTATTAATAAGAATATATTATATTCAATTTATAAGTTGTAATTAAAATAAAATAACTTAACATTTTTTTTTGTTTTTATTATATATTTAAAACAAAAAATAATTTAAATTGTAAATGTGTTTCTTGGAACAAGAATGTAAAATATATTGTTAAGCTCACATATTCTTTGTGTAAAAATATTGGTATATATTTTCTTTACTAATATTTATCATGAAAATGATGTTTTTGCATCAATGCACTTTTTTAGACATTAAACAGAGAAATTAAACGTTTTTCGTATAGTAACCCACAACTATCGATATTGACATATCTACTTTTTTTCTTTTTCTCATCATCCTGCATATTGCAGGATACAGAGGAACCCTAAAGACTGTTCCCATTAAGTCACTTTTGTTCCCCACTTTCTGCCGAAATCTCGAGGTGTTGCGACCTCGGAAAACGCCTGTTGATTTGCAGAATTCAACACAGTAAAATGTAAATAAATTACTTCCTTTAGTGGGGTTCGAACTAAATCTCTAAAAGATTTTAGGTTATTCACGATTACAACTACAAACGGTTCTTAACCACTAGATACACCACGAGCCAAGGCATTATTTATATCATATATGATATCATTTACAGTGTGTTGAGAGGTGGAACTCAATACGGGGTTTTTGTCTTGGTGCCAGAGCGAAGAAATGAAAATATTAATAAATAACAATTCATTCCCCCGGTCGGGGATTAACCGCCAACCATCGTGTTACAGTCACCCCTTAATGCACCTGCACCACGAAGGTCTCAACTCCAGAATTATTCCACATAATTTCAATTATATTTAAAAATCCATCTATTTATGAGTCATACGCAGGGGCACAGAGTGTGACTGTAAAATCGACTGGTTGTGTGTTCGATCCGCACTCGAGAAGATAAAATATTTACTTATATTTATATTTCACGCTGTATCCCGCACACAGCTGGGTAGGCAGAGGGAACCTAGTGTTAAGACACTCCGTTCCCCACTTTCTGCCGAATTCTGGAGGCATTGCGTGTTGAGTGGCAGAACTCAACGCCGCGCTTAACCTCGACACCAGAGCGAAGAAATGGAAATATAAATTTAAGTAAATATTTCATCTCCTCGAGTGGGGATCGAACCCACAACCAGTCGATTTTGCAGTCACACCTCGTGCCGCTGCGCCACGACCGGCCTCAAAGTTAAGACACAAGAAGTTTTTTTTTTTTTTTATTTATATTTTCTTTTCTTCGCTCTGGTGTCGAGGCAAACCGCGGCAATGAGTTCCGCCACTCAACAAGCGATGCCTCCAGAACTCAGCGGAAAGTGATGAACGGTGTGTCTTAACACCAGGTTCCCTCTGCCTACATTGTTTTGTGCGGGATACAGCGTGAAGCTAATTATTTTAATTTTTTTTATAAACATTTCTAAAAAAATAATAATTCCAAAATTTATTTAAATAGCCATATCTTACATTTAATTATTAATTACGTACTTACATTTAATTATTATATTAAATGATATTTAATATTATGGCGGTTGGATAATAGTTCTAGAACATGATTTCTTGCAAAATATTTGTAGGCCCTACCTACTATCTATTATTATATAAAGTGGATATTACGACTTTACTCAACACGCAACGCCTCCAGAATCCGGCAGAAAGTGGGGAACGGAGTGTCTTAACACTAGGTTCCTTCTGTCTACCCTGCAGTGTACGGGATACAGCATGAAGCTGAAAAAAAAATTACGACTACACAAATATGAGAAAATATGCTAAATATTTCTTTTATATTTTTAGGCTACTATGTGCGCCTATATATCTATTTTTTTGAAAAAATATTAGACGCATGAACTAAGGTAGTACTAAGGCTAGGAACAATAGCATATATTTTTCTATTTTCTAATTTTGAAGATGAGCAGAAACTAAAATACACTACCAATTTCTTATTGTGTGTATATATATGGAGTGTTTTGTGATAAGTTCAAGCGCGGTGTTGAGTTCCGTCACACAACAAGGGAATTTATAAGAATTCCCTGGAAAATTGGGAACGTGTATTAATGGAATGAAGTGTCTTAACTTTGGGTTTCCAAGTTCGCTCTGCCTCCTGTGTGCAGAATAATGCGTGAAGCCGTGTATTTGTATACGTCCTAAAAAGCAAGGATATCTAAGTTGATTACTAAATGCTTGAAAGATCCTTAATAATTCTTAGCATGATTAGTAAGTGCTAGCAAGTTAAATATATTTACTATTTTTTTCTCTTTTTAGGGTTGAATAGCTCCAAAGGCAAAAACGGAACCCTTATAGGATTACTTTATTGTCCATTTGTCCCTCTGTAAGAAGTATTTATCTCGAGATCACGTGGATGTTCAAACTGTTTTTTTTTATGCATCGTTTTTGCTGCATTTCTAAGCAATTCGCTGCGTAGTCATAACCTATAGGGTACTTTCTTTGGACTTAAATATAAAATTTGGCAAGAAGTGAGAACCTGCAGTATAAATAAAGGAAAAAATAAAAAAGGAAGAATTTACAAATATTTTATAGAAAAAAAATCATTAGAAATTTGCAATTGTAGTTCATTACATAAAAAATTGTTCATAAGTTCACAAACTTAAGTTTGTCAACTTCGAATTGTACTTCTCGTTGACATACAATCAGTCAGTAATTCAAATGGTACGGAATCCTCAGTAAGCGAATTCGAATCGCTTTTGATCAGTTTTTTTTAAATAGATGTATTTATATCAATCAGTACAAAGAAGAAATCGGAGTATTATATTACTATACAATAGGGTTGCTTTACTGTTAGTATGTATTTCAATGGACAATCTACCAACATGTCTACTCTCACCTGTTGCTCTTATATTAATGACGTAGTACGAATGAGATAGAATATAAATGAATACAGTACAATCAGTCAGTCTTTTTATTTATTTTACTAGTGGGCGCGCGCAGCTTCGCCCGCGTATTTGCACCCTTAAGGGTGAATTCTAAAAAAACCACGAAACACGTGTTCAATAAAATATTTTTAACAGTCTGAATTTAATTTTTTATAAAAATCGGTGGCGATTTAAAGATTTTTCCATATAAACTTTCAACCCCTTATTTGAACCCTTAGGGGGTGAATTCTTAAAAACCATGAAACACGTGTTCAATGAAATATTTTTAAGAATCTGAATTTCAAATTTTATAAAAATCGGTNAGACAAACAGACAAACAGACAAACAGACAAACAGACAAACAGACAAACAGACAAACAGACAAACAGACAAACAGACAAACAGACAAACAGACAAACAGACAAACAGACAAACAGACAAACAGACAAACAGACAAACAGACAAACAGACAAACAGACAAACAGACAAACAGACAAACAGACAAACAGACAAACAGACAAACAGACAAACAGACAAACAGACAAACAGACAAACAGACAAACAGACAAACAGACAAACAGACAAACAGACAAACAGACAAACAGACAAACAGACAAACAGACAAACAGACAAACAGACAAACAGACAAACAGACAAACAGACAAACAGACAAACAGACAAACAGACAAACAGACAAACAGACAAACAGACAAACAGACAAACAGACAAACAGACAAACAGACAAACAGACAAACAGACAAACAGACAAACAGACAAACAGACAAACAGACAAACAGACAAACAGACAAACAGACAAACAGACAAACAGACAAACAGACAAACAGACAAACAGACAAACAGACAAACAGACAAACAGACAAACAGACAAACAGACAAACAGACAAACAGACAAACAGACAAACAGACAAACAGACAAACAGACAAACAGACAAACAGACAAACAGACAAACAGACAAACAGACAAACAGACAAACAGACAAACAGACAAACAGACAAACAGACAAACAGACAAACAGACAAACAGACAAACAGACAAACAGACAAACAGACAAACAGACAAACAGACAAACAGACAAACAGACAAACAGACAAACAGACAAACAGACAAACAGACAAACAGACAAACAGACAAACAGACAAACAGACAAACAGACAAACAGACAAACAGACAAACAGACAAACAGACAAACAGACAAACAGACAAACAGACAAACAGACAAACAGACAAACAGACAAACAGACAAACAGACAAACAGACAAACAGACAAACAGACAAACAGACAAACAGACAAACAGACAAACAGACAAACAGACAAACAGACAAACAGACAAACAGACAAACAGACAAACAGACAAACAGACAAACAGACAAACAGACAAACAGACAAACAGACAAACAGACAAACAGACAAACAGACAAACAGACAAACAGACAAACAGACAAACAGACAAACAGACAAACAGACAAACAGACAAACAGACAAACAGACAAACAGACAAACAGACAAACAGACAAACAGACAAACAGACAAACAGACAAACAGACAAACAGACAAACAGACAAACAGACAAACAGACAAACAGACAAACAGACAAACAGACAAACAGACAAACAGACAAACAGACAAACAGACAAACAGACAAACAGACAAACAGACAAACAGACAAACAGACAAACAGACAAACAGACAAACAGACAAACAGACAAACAGACAAACAGACAAACAGACAAACAGACAAACAGACAAACAGACAAACAGACAAACAGACAAACAGACAAACAGACAAACAGACAAACAGACAAACAGACAAACAGACAAACAGACAAACAGACAAACAGACAAACAGACAAACAGACAAACAGACAAACAGACAAACAGACAAACAGACAAACAGACAAACAGACAAACAGACAAACAGACAAACAGACAAACAGACAAACAGACAAACAGACAAACAGACAAACAGACAAACAGACAAACAGACAAACAGACAAACAGACAAACAGACAAACAGACAAACAGACAAACAGACAAACAGACAAACAGACAAACAGACAAACAGACAAACAGACAAACAGACAAACAGACAAACAGACAAACAGACAAACAGACAAACAGACAAACAGACAAACAGACAAACAGACAAACAGACAAACAGACAAACAGACAAACAGACAAACAGACAAACAGACAAACAGACAAACAGACAAACAGACAAACAGACAAACAGACAAACAGACAAACAGACAAACAGACAAACAGACAAACAGACAAACAGACAAACAGACAAACAGACAAACAGACAAACAGACAAACAGACAAACAGACAAACAGACAAACAGACAAACAGACAAACAGACAAACAGACAAACAGACAAAAATTCCAAAAATGTTGGAAATGGATTCTGTTAATTATCCTTTAACACCCTGGCTAATTTTTTTTTAAATATTTTCAATGTACAGAAACGGCTTTTCTACAGATTTATTATAAGTATAGATATAGATTATTTTGAATATAATTTAATAGTAGAATAGTATACATACTTAAATTAAAATGGCTTCTTAAATATCTTCTTAAACATATCAAAAAATCCGAAATAAAATCTAGTCTATATCTTATATGATATAGACCAAGTTTTACTATTCAGTTCATACTTGGGTTTGCAAGAGTAATTCTTATACGTCTGCGATTTCGGTCACGAACGTAACAGTTGAAGATAAAATACAGATTCTGCAATTTACACTTTCATAATTGGAACTTTATTTAATATATTTAATCGGGAGCTTAATAGTTAACTGCGCTTTAGTTTTAGCTTTTTTAGTATTTGGTTCCTTTATAGGAACTACTGACTAGGAATTTTTTTTTGAAAAAAAGTTGATAAATCAGCTTCACGCTGTATTCCGCATATAGCAGGGTAGGTAGAGGAATCCTAATGTCAAGATTTTCCTTTTTCGCCGTAGGTAAACTGTAAAGGTATTACGTGTTGAATAGCGGTACTCAACGCCGCGTTTTGCCTTGACATCAGAGCGAAGAAATGAATATATTAAATATTTCATTCTTATCTTCATTTCATTCCATCCTCGAATGGGGATCTAATTTGCATGCGCCACGACTGGCGGATAAAAATATGATTATATGACTTGTTTGTATGTAAAAATATAAGGAAAATTCTAGTATTTATCAGTCACAAGGTTTTTTCCCTATATAAGTAAATAGCAATAGCCATTACTATTTATATATTTACACTTGATTGCAATGATTGTGGGGTAATGTACCTCTTATATGTATATATTAAGGCCGTCGTGGCACAAAGGACAAGGGTGTGACTGTAACCCGACGGTCGGAGTTCCATCCCCTCTCGAAGGAATTATAATAATTACTATTTATTAATATTTTAATCTTATAATATGTTTGTGAAATTTTATTTCGTAACAATAACATAGCTTTAAAATACCTTAGATGTATTATTTAATTGGATAGTAAATATTGTAGTTTTAAATGAGAGTTTTGTATAATAATTAGATGAATTTGAAGTTTAAAAGTACGTAGTTACGTAGTTTAAATGAAGAACCGATCTATCTCATTAATTTATCTTTACCTATACCTATTGAGGCCAGTCGTGGCGCATGTGCACAGAGTGTGACTGTAAAATCAACTGGTTGTGGGTTCGATCCGCACTCGAGGATATAACATATTTACTTACATTTATATTTTCATTTCTTCGCGCGGCGTTGAGTTCCGCCACTCAACACGCAATGCCTTCAGAACTCGGTGGAAAGTGGGGAACAGAGTGTCTTAACACTAGGTTCCCTCTGCCTACCCTGCTGTGCGCGGGATACAGCGTGAAGCTAAAACTGATATCTATAACTATATAAAAACATAATTTACCAATAATAGTTGAAAATACAATAAGACTCTAAGCTAATTGTCTTACCCTTGACTGACGTTTATTATTTCGTAAAATCCGTTTTCACAACACCCACAGCGGCTGATAAAACCCAGCCATCATATTATCAGTTTTATTTCAACGAGATAGAGATACTTTAAAAAAAAGAGAACTATCTCAAAGCAATTGCAATATTGTCTACATTATTATGACGCCGGTTCAGAATTACTTAGTAGTACGTTAGCGTACACTATATACTGACGTGATCGTGATCGGGTGTTCGAATTATGTTTATGTGATAGAAAGACGAAAATATATATATTTTTAATATGAATTTTATGTTATTTTTGTGTGTTTTAGTGTTAGGTTGTTGTGTTGATTGTAGTGTATTGAGAAATAAATTGTTGAAGTTGGATATAATACATTATAACGATTTTCATGCAAGGTGAGTTTTTTTTAATAACCGTGTTTTTTTTTTTATTTGATTTTTTTTTGCAAATTCGTGCCTCGAGGCCAGTGGTGGTGCAGGGGCACAGAGTGTGACTGTAAAACCGACTGGTTATGGGTTCGATCTCCACTCGAGGAGATAAAATATTTACTTACATTTATATTTTTATTACTTCGCTCTGGTGTCAAGCACAAACTCACAGCAGGGTAGGCAGAGGGAACCTACTGTTAAGACACACCATTTCCCACTTTTTGCCGAGTTCTGGAGCTCTGCGTGTTGAGTGGCAGAACTTAACGCCGCGCTTAACCTCGACACCAGAGCGAAGAAATGGAAACATAAATTAAAGTAAATATTTCATCTCCTCGAGTGGGGATCGAACCCACAACCAGTCGGTTTTACAGTCACACTTCGTGCTGCTGCGCCACGACTGGCCTCAAGAAAAAATATAGTTAATTTTTTTCTTTTATTAATATAAAATATCCAATTATCTTTATTCATTCATTCGCAATACATTGTTTAAGAGTAGAAAAGAAAGAATTTGAAAGAACGTTTAGATATAAGCATTTATTATTAACAAAAGGTTATTAAATTAACTGTACATATAATATAAAAAAATTACGTATATTAAACTATCAGTAAGGTTAAATATTTTTTCAATTTATTTTTTTATATTATAGATTTGAACCAGTAGCCACCAAGGTTGATTTCTGAATATAGACAGGCTAACAACATTAACAAACAAAAAAATAGGTCAAATAATAATCTATTGGAATATTCATTCAAGAAGTTCGACCATTTTCGTACAGATATACGAAAATAAAACTAAATTAAGGGTTCTTTTTCGTTAGAGATGCTGTATTTTTTTTATTTTAATATTTCATAGCCTTGATTTTAATTTTTGAGGCTAATCGGGCACAAAATGTGACTGTAAAATTGACTGGTTGTGGGTTCGATTCCCACTCGAGGACGTGAAATATTTATTTAGATTTATATTTTCAATTTTTCGCTCTGGTGTCGAGGCAAAGCGCGGCGCTGAGTTCCGCCACTCAACACCCAATGTCTCCAGAACTCGGCGGAAAATGGGGAACAGAGTCTCTTAACACTAGGTTCCCTCTGCGTACCCTGCTGTGTGCGGGATACAGCGTAAAGCTGATGTGATTTTTTTTTATTGTTGATTTTTATATTGATAAAATTTTACTCGATAACGTATTTAACAAATTCATAAGATTTTTATACAACATTTACGTATATATCTTATTTTTGTTTTCTGGATAAGTAGAGTGATCTTTTATTCTTATTATCAGTTAACATATTTAGAGAACATATTATAACAGAGGCTGGTCGCAGGGGCACAAAGTGTGACTGTAAAACCGACTGGTTGTGGGTTCGATCCCCACTCGAGGAAGTGAAATATTTATTTACATTTATATTTTTATTTCTTCGTTCTGGTATCGAGACAAAGCGCGGCGCTGAGTTCCGCCACTCAACACGCAATGCGTTCAGAACTCGGCGAAAAGTGGGGAACGGAGTGTCTTAACACTAGGTTCCCTCTGCCTATTCTGCTGTGTACGGAATACAGCGTGAAGCTGATAAAATAAACATATTAACGAGTTGAGTTCCGCCATTCGAAATTCCACCGAATTGGGAAATGGAAAATAGGAAATACTTAGTCGTATTGAAAACGCTGTAATTTGATACTAGGTTCCCATACAATGTGAAGCTGAATAAAAATAAAAAAGGAAAGTACTTATATTAAAGTGAAATTACACATTCAACTTATCTAAACCGTCGCTCTTTGTTTTAAAGGAGAAGGAAAATTAAAACATAAATGTAACATTTGAATATAAAAAACTCCCTCAAATGGAAATCGAACCAACGACCATCACAGTCATTTCCTAATTGCGCCAGGAGAGTGATGGTAATACTAAGTACTAGGTCCATTTAATAGATCTATATAGCTATTTTTACTAATATTTTTTTGCAATAAATAATATTTAGCTAGCAATATAATCCATATATTTAGTTAAATATCCATATAAAAAAGTATCAATGTCATTGACGTGTATTGACCTTCAAATTTCCGTCGAGAAATATTATGTATGGAGGTTAAATATTGTTAACGGTTCAGACCAGCCTCTTGCGCTCAGTTTTTTTCTAAAAGGCTTAAACTAATCATTTTTTTTTTATTTTCATAAATTTCTCAATAACGCGTTTGGTGGAGTACGAAAATGTCACTTGCACTGTAGGTTCGATTCCCATTTAGAGATTTTTTTTTGAGAGGAAAAGTGGAGAAACGAGTGTCTCGATACTCTTTTATCTACCAATCCTGCCATATACGAGATGCGTTTAGTAATAATACAATTTAAATAATTTGAAAATATACATACGAGAAAATAAAAAAAAAGAATTTTAGGAGTGCTTATTAATGCAATGGAATAGAAAATATGATTTTTCATATTTTTTTTCTATGTTTATATGTGCGTTTGTGCACGCTAATCTCAGAAACGGCCTAATCGATTTATATAAGATTTAATTATTAATAAGATTTAAGTATTGGTTAAGTTCCCATAATACTTAGTGTTTGTTTTATTTCAATCGGTTCATAAATAAAAAGTATATTTCAAATATTTTGGTCGGCTAAATTCCTATAAAGTAACTGTTTTAAAAAGCGAAGAAGTGATTGTTTTTCTAGAGTGGGGATCGAACCCACAATCAGTCGCGTTTATAGTCACATACCTCTCTCTCCATTGTGCCTCTGTGCGTGTTAAGTGGCGGAACTCAACGGCGCACTTTGCTCCGTTACCAAAGCAAAAAAATAAAAATACTAAATATCTCATTTCCTCGAGTGGGAATCGAACCTACTGCCTGTCAGTGTTATAGTCGAACGCTTGCTTGCGCCACGAATAGCTTCTGTATATTTATATATGTTTTTGTAAATATTACTTAATATTGATAATTAGTTTATAACTAGATCTAGAAGTTGTAATAATGCGACATTACATAGATAAGGCTTTTTTTTTAAATTACAGCAGATAAAATACGAGACGTATTTGAAATAAGCACGTAGGTTCTTTTTATTATTATTTTATTAATATGTAAAAAATGGATGTTTCGTTTTTTAAATGGTATCTTCTATTGCCTTTTATTTTTTTTCCCTTTTTTAGCTTCACGCTGTATCCCGCATGTCCCGCAGTGTAGCCAGAGGGAACCTAGTGTTAAGACATTTCGATACTTTCCGCCAAATTTTTGAGCCAGAATTTAACGCCGCCCTTTGCCTTGTTACGGGAACGAAGAAATGAAAATATTAATAAATAATAAATTAATTCTTGAATTAGGAATCGAATCTACAATCGTTTACAGTCACACGCTTGTGCCACTGCGCCACGACGGCCTCAATTTCTAATGACTATTATTATTTTTTATAATTAGTTTATAGAACAAAAGAATTAAAAAATATGTTAAAATTAAACCATTATCAAATAAAGACTGTATTACTAATTAGTTATATATATTTTAAAATTTCCAATATATATATTTTTTTATCTTTAATTTTGTAACATGTTGAACGTGGAACGTGTGATTTATTGTTTTTTATTAAATCAGTAAGAAAATAATATTTTTTGGATGATATTGAAAAAAAAAAATATTCTCAATGTTATGAGCAATTATTTTGTAAATATATAATGCGTGTTTATACTATGAAACAAAGAGTTACCGAGGTCTGTCGAGGTGCATAAGCGTGTGACTTTAAACGCGACCGGTTGCGGGTTCGATTCCCACTCGCGAAAATAAAATGTTTTATATTTTTTTTATACTTTATATTTTTACATTTTATCGTTTTGGTGTTGAGGCAAAGCGCGGCGTTGAGTTTCGAGTTTCGGCACTCAACACCCCCACCAGAATTCAGCAAAAAGTAGGGAACGGAGTGTCTTGTTACTAAGTTCCTAGTTTCCCATTGCCTGCGCTGCTAATTGCGAGAAACGGCGTGATAGAAAATTAAGAATCTTTATTTCCCCCATTTTTTTTTATTTGTAATAGTTAAATAAAAATGACATCGATTTCACGAATTGTAAATTAGAAGGACAGTCTTTTCTCGTCTTTTTTAAAATTTCATTTGCTATAATACTGTTTTATAAATATTTATATTGACACAGGCTATAATTTCCGCTGCAACCGATGTATTGTTAATCAACGGAAATAATGTAGCCTAGTGTATGAATATTAGAATGTAAAAATATTTATAAGATACAAAAAATATTTATGGGGTCAGTCGTGGCGCAGGGGCACAAAGTGTGACTGTAAATTCGAGTGGTTGTGGGTTCGATCCCTACTCGTGGAAATGAAATATTTATTTTAATTTATATTTTCGTTTCTTCGCTCTGGTGTCGAGGCAAAGCGCGGCGTTGAGTTCCGCTACTCAACACGCAATGTCTCTAGAATTTGACGGAAAGTGGGGAACGAAGTATCTTAACACTAGGTTCCCTCTGCCTACCATGCTATGTGCGGGATACAGCGTGTAGCATAGTTATGTAAATAAGTTACTACAAAGAAAATCAGTTTCATGGTTTTCCCTAATGAGGTAACTGACAAAAATGGTAGCCGGAGGAACCTGGGATTAAAATATTCGAGGAAAAGAAAAAAAAACTTTTCCCTAGTGAGAATCCAACCCACAACTGTCAGGTTTATAGTCGAATAACATGTCGCTACGCCACGACGACGACTTAATAAGTATATGTAATAAAAATATAGTAAGTACCTATTATATGCGCGTCAAATAATAAATTACTGTGTGCAGTCGTTATATAAGATATAAATTAAACATAATTTTATTTCCTATTGCAACTAGAAAGTCATAGTAAAATAAATTTATATAAATTTAGAATGTTTCGTAGATATGGAAGATACGAGATGGATGTAGAAAGGCGTATTGCTGCCGGTAACAGGGTTAACGGAACCTTAGCTGCATTGATGAGACGGCGAAACGTCAGCACAGCTGCGCGTTCGGCCGTACACAATGCAGTTTTGTTACCGACGCTGTTATACGGCAGCGAAACTTGTTACAACGTATTACAGAAGAAGAACGAAAGAAAGATGAATGCCGTGGAGATGCGATCTCTTCGTAGGATATGCGGAGTCAGCTTAGCTGATCGAATCCGTAATGAAGAGATACACAGAATGACAGGTATTAGCGAGGATGTTACAGTGAGAATGAAGAAGAACGTGCTCAGCTGATTTGGACACTTCGGACGAAAGAATGATAAAAAAGATTTATGATGGAAAAGTAAGCAGTAAGAGAAGTAGAGGGAGACCACTTGACCTTCGAATACACAGTATTAAAGATACTGGAGGAAGGTGACGTAAAAAGCATGAGGACCCCCCGGAGGACATGTACGAAGAGGTTGACGCCAGTGGACAAGGCAAAGATATGTAGTGATTTGTGCTCCATTCTCTCTGACTGCCCCGCTAGGGATACAGCGTGCTTAACTTAGCTTAGTAAAGTTAACTTTGGAATTTATATTTTTTTTGTTAAGATTACTCCTACTAAAAGATTATAATTATTAATTGTACTTTACGCCCGCACTTTTAATTATATCCTTCCGGAATCTGGTTGCCTGGAAGAGATCACTTGTAGTGATAAGGCCGCCTTTGTGCATTTTGTTTTAAGAATATCTCTCTTTTGTATCTTTTCAAGTGTGCAATAAAGACTTTTATTATTATTATTAAATATTATTTTTAAGACATTATTCGTATCTAAGCTAGATTGTCTATATATTAATGAAATTAATGTACAATTGTACATCAAAAGCTATAGAAGATGGTTAGTTTAATAATTATTTAGAAAACGTATAAAAATTTGAACGTAGCGGGACTCGAACCCTCGCCTCCTGGAAACCGACCAGGCGCTCTGACCATTAAGCCATACGTTCTCAACGTCCCGGTACGTCCAAATTTGAGAACGTATGGCTTAGTGGTCAGAGAACCTGGTCGGTTTCCAAGAGGCACGGGTTCGAGTCCCGCCACGTTCAAAATTTTAAAAGTTTTCTAAATAATTTTTTTTTTCCTAAGTATGGAATAACACTTTAAAAATGTTAAAAATGGTTAGTTTATTTGTGGTAGGTAAAATAAAAACAGCTTCACGGTGTATCCCGCACACAGCAGGGTAGGCAGAGGGAACCTAGTGTTAAGACACTCCGTTACCTGTTTTCCGCCGAATTCTGGAAATCTTCTTGTAGGTAATTTTAATTTGTTTATTGTTTATAGAAAGAGCGGGAGCCGAAAGCAGTCAGACCCTCATTCTGTTATAAAATCTGAAAGTTTAGACTTATAGACTTGAAATAATGACGTTGTCCAGACACTTCGAAACTCTAAGAAATTACTAATGCCTACGAATATAATAAAATAAAGTTGCAAGAAAAAAATATTATTAATTTTAATTAAGCAATAAGAGGAAGATATTTTCTCCTAATATATTCGTAGGCGCTTATAGCTTACTAGAATTTAGGGATGTCTGGCAATGAATAACGTAATTTCATATTTTTAACATTTTGAAAATATTATTTCACACTTAGGAAAGAAAAATAGTTATTTAGATAAGGTATAAAAAATTTTGAACGTAGCGGGACTAGAACCCGCGCCTCCTGGAAACCGACCAGGCGCTCTGATCACTAAACCATATGTTTTCATTAAGCCACGTCGAAATTTTTTCTGCCTACAATACGATACTACGATAAAAAACATAAAAATGGTTACAGTGACACCTTTAAATAAGTGAAAAGTAGTATTCTGAATTCAAAAATTATGTAGAGAACAGTCAATTTGGGTAACTTTGATTCCTCGGGTAATATTAACAGTGGTAAGAGTGGTCATCTGGGGGTTCCTTGCGTGTCAAAGTTGCCCGTTTGATGAGGGCAACTTTGACACACAATTGACTACAATTTGAATTTTAGTACAAAATTCAAATTTTCTTTTGTATTGATGATTTTTAAAAGTGAAAAAGAAAGGTACTTGAAGAGAAATTTAATTTGAAATGTAAATAGAGAAAGTATTGTGAGAGCGCGAACTCTTACAATGTGCTTTAAATTTTAAGATATAGTGTATATAACGATAACTTCTTTTAATGCTTATAAGTACCTATATGCCTAATATTCTAGGTTTCGATGTGATTTTTGGTCGATCTTTGGTAATGTGTGGTGCGAGTTAATGTTCGTAGACGATTAGTATGAATAATCAAGTCTTTTATAACACAAATTATTTATTACACGTAAAAACAAAAGTCACATATAACGAAGAAACACAAAGAAAGATAGTCCACACAGTTTACAAATAATACAGAAGNTTCAAGTAAAGGGTTGAAAGTTTATATGGAAAAATCTTTTAAAAACCACCGATTTACATAAAAATTTAAATTCAGACTTAAAAATATTTTATTGAACACGTGTTTCGTGTTTTTTCTTGGAATTCACCCCTAAGGGTGCAAATAAGCGGGCGAAGCTGCGCGCGCCCACTAAATCATAAAAAAATCATATTATGGAAATTTTAATTTTACATAATAAAAACTGCCTTTTGCTACAAATCCTGCTAGTATTTAATATTTTCATTTACTCGTTCTGGCAACGAGGCAAAGCGCGATGTTAATGATTCAAATATTCAAATCAGATTCCCAGGTTCCCTTTGCCTACGTTGCTATGTACGAGATACATCGTGAAACTAAATAATAAACAATATTAGAAATATAAGGTGATAGTAACAGGAAATAAACGCAAAATGTAAAAAAAGGTAAATATAAAAATTTTAAAAAAATTGAGGCCAGTCGTAGCGCGACTGGTTGTGGGTTCGATCCCCACTCGAGGAGATGAAATATTTACTTAAATTTATATTTCCGTTTCTTCGCTCTGGTGTCGAGGCTAAGCGCGGCGTTGAGTTTTGCACTCAACACGCAAAACCTCTAGAATTCGGCAGAAAGTGGGGAACGGAGTGTCTTAATACTAGGTTCCCTCTGCCTACCCTGCAGTGTGCGGGAAACACCGTGAAGCTGATATAAAAATTTAAAATGAATTGAGTAAAACATGTTGAAGTATTTGGTTAGTTGAACGGAATAATTGTAGGAACTATAAATTCGAATTGAAAAGTATATTTTTAGTATAATTTATTTATCGAGGAAGGCTGTATATAAGGGCTATATTAAAATCAGCTTCACGCTGTATCCCGCACACAGCAGGGTAGGCAGAGGGAACCTAATGTTAAGACACTCCGTTTCCCACTTTCCACCGTACTCAACGCCGCGCTTTGCTTTCGACACCAGAGCGAAGAAATGAAAATATAAATTTAAATAAATATTTCATTTCTCGAGTGGGAACGGAACCCACAACCAGTCGACTTTGCAGTCACACTGTGCCTCTGCGCCACTGCTGGTATCTATACGCGCCACGACTGGTATAATATATATATGGCTATATTACATCACATTAATCGATTGAATGACCCACTGGGGCTGTGGTTAGAGTTAATTATCTTGAGCATGTGTTTTGTGCACTTAGCTATAAGTAATATATCCAATTATTTATAATGATCACTTAGGCGAAGCCGTTGGTAAAATATATTATAATATCGTGTCGTGACACAAAAACAAAAAAGATTGACTGAACACACGAGCAGAGGGAACTTGGGAACCTGGTTTTAAGACACTCCGTTCCCATTAAGACTCTTCTTTTCACTTTCAGCCAAATTCGGGAGGGATTGCGTGTTGAGTGGCGGAACTCAACGCCGCGCCTTGCCTTCAGGACACGAAAATATTAAATATTTCGTTTCCACGAGTGGCAATCGAACCCACAACCTATCGCGTTTACGTACGCTTGTGTCCCTGCGTCCCGACTGGCCTTAATGCGGCAGTTATGATTTGTAATTCTATTAAGAAATATTTATATTTATGAATAAGTAGTTTCCTGAATAAATAAATAAAATGCAGTGTTAATTTCCGCAACCATTGAAACAATGTTTCTATAAACCAGTGGCTTATCAATATATATTATATAAATTCCGGAAGATAAATAGAGCTACTAAATCAGGTTCATGCTGTATCCACATATTCGAGTAGGCTGAGGGAACCTAGTGTTAAGACACTCCGTTTCTCAGAACGGACAACGGACAACGTGGAGCTACTAAGAAATTAAGAATAGTTACAATAGTATGTACAATAAATAATATGTTATATAATAATTTATTGTATTTTATAATTAAATAGATAACAAAAGGTTATCATCATCTTTAGTAAACATAATGTCGACATTTGATAATGAAAAATCACGACCACTGCAATTTCACAAGTAATTACATTATTCTAATCTTTAAATTAACTTCCTTATAATATTTATTATCAGTAACTATATTGAGGCCAGTCGTGGCACAGGGGCACAAAATGTGACTGTACGACGTACGACTGGTTGTGGGTTCGACCCCCACTCGAGGAGATAAAATATTTATTTAAATTTATATTACACGTATGGATAAACATCGTGAAATGAAACAAAAATCCTACGTCTAAACTGTTGAGGTATCTTGATTAATTTCTTTAGGTATGGGTTTGAAATATTTTACCCTATATGCTGTTTTCGTAAAAAGAGCGCTGCTTCTTCCACTCTGTATATTTTTTTAAATTTTCAAAAGAAATTAATATATATTTTTCTAGGTTTGAAGAAACAACTGTCTCCTATCCAGTATGTACATCAAACGACACTTCATGTTTAGGGGGCTTCCCCCGTCTTTACCATGAAATTAAAGCGTTACTTAAAGAAAAGCCGTGCGCTCTAGTGCTGAACGCTGGAGATACATTCCAGGGAACGTACTGGTATACGCTGTTGAAGTGGAACATCACTCAGAAATTCATTAATTTATTACCTAATGATGCTCATGTAAGTTGTTGGTGTTTAAATTCTCTTAATATTTCTTGTTATATGTTTTTTTTAAAGAAATATATGTACATAGTACACATAATATGGGATATCTATAAGCCACTAAACTAGTTAAAATTAAACAAATGGTGATTTTTTATCTTTAAGAAATATTCACGCAATAATATTTCTTGTAGATAACAAGAGCGGAGTGTCTTAACACTAGGCTCCCTCTGCCTACTCTGTTACAAGCGGGATACAGCGGGAATATGAAAAAAAAGAGATATTGGAAATGTCATGACGCAGCGGCATAGTCTTACTGTACGGAACACGGTTGTGGGTTCGACTTCTCTTTAGGGGAATACGTTATTTTAATTTCCTCCCTCTGGTAACAAGACATTCAGCCAAAGTTTCTGCCAGAGTATTGCGGCGTTGAATTCCGCCACTCAACACGCAATACCTCCCAAATTCAGCGGAATGTGGGGAACGGAGTGTCTTAACACTAGGTTCCCTCTGCCTATCCTGTTGTGTGCGGGATACAGCGTGAGGCTGATTTTGTTTTTTCATTTTCTCGAAAAGTATACTTCCAATTTACATGTCATAAAAGCCGAAGATTATCTTAATTAAATTTCCTTGACGATGAAGTCATTTTCGCTCGTAAGTTCGTCCATTAAGGAGAAATATCAGGTTGCAATTTTTAATTTTTTTGTCACAAAATGCCTTATTGTCACTTATTTATATGAGATTATTTATAAGAGATGTCGCAAACTTTTTTCTAGAACTAATAAAATCGAATATTTTTGTCATACAACGTACTGACCTATAATTAAATACAGCGCATGCGCCTAAAGCAATTCGATGGCGTTTCTTATTATTATCATTTCGTTATTTAATGTTAACTAAGACTTACACCGTAATGTTATGTGGCCTATATCACTTCTGAAGAATACAGCTTTCATACAAAACAAAAAAAAGCAAATCGAACCAGTAGATCCAGAAATCTTATCGTTTAAACAAACAAACAAACTCTTCCGCTTTATTATATTAGTATAGATAAGCAGTAGGTATAGGTTTCCTTAAAATAGTTAACTGAATAAAAAATATTGTCAATTTTATTGCTCTAAAGAGACTTGAAGCTGCCTTAGAATTCAATGTAAAAAAAGACTAAACTTAAATGATAATTTACTCTATTAAAGGAGTTTAAACCTTAAATTAAACCCACGTATAAACCATTAAATCGGAACAAAATATCAAAGTACTTCAAAGTGCTCATAACAAGAAGATTAAGATTATATCGTCTTCATAATATTATCGATAATCTCTACAATCAAAATGGAGTGGGTGGTGTAACATCGTGACAAAATGGTGACGTTGTCAGGTTGTCAGGTATTTTTTCTCATTATTTAGATGCTGGTAAAAAAATCACTTCTGTAATTTTAAATCGTGAGGATATTTTATTTGGTTTGTTTACAATTGTTTCTCGTTTACCAATCACGGGAATTATTTACGTTAACAAGAGAAAGCGCTGTGTTGGGCGGAGAGTCTTAGCACTAGGTTTGTCCTGCCTAAACTGCCATATGTTTGACATCTTATATTAATGTTTATGGATGATATTATATGAGGCCGTCGTGGAGCAGAATCATAAACGTATACCTATAAATGCGAGGGTTGCGGATTTGATTTGCGCAATACCTCCAAAAAATGGGGAACGGAAGTGTCTTAATGAGAACTGAATGTCTTAATATTAGGTTCCCAGGTTCCCTGCCTACCCTGCGGTATAAAGAGTGAAGTTACAAAATAATAATAATATTATTTTATTTCTAGACAATAGGCAACCACGAATTCGATGATGGAATAGCGGGCCTCGCACCATACCTTGCGGCACTCCAAGCTCCTGTTGTCGTTGCAAATATCAACACAACCCTTGAACCTAGTCTGAAAGGCTTATACAAACCTCATATTGTGATACAAAGATACGGAAAGAAAATAGGAATAATTGGTCTTATTACGACAGAAACAAAGGTAAGTACTTATATATTTACGTTTCATATAGATGTACGAATTTATATAATATATGTATGTACATAATATGTTCTGATATTAGGTACGTCTTAAAATAAAGCGGAAAAAACATTCTAAGATTGTATTTGGTTACCAGTATTTAATATTTTTTAAGAAAAAGGTTGATGCCTTTCTTTCTATTTATAATTAAATGAAATATAAAACATATACAAATATAAATAACAAAATAATGTTATTAAGGTATTATCTTAGATTGTTATGAAATAACCTTATATAATAAAAGATATTTTGCAGACATCTTCAAATCCAGAAAGAGTGAAATTCTTAGACCCAATAAAAACAGCACAAAAGGAAGCTCAGTTACTGACGGATAATGGAGTCGACATAATAATAGTTCTGTCACACTGCGGTCTTGACATTGACAAGTGAGTAAACAACTTTGAAATTCTTTATCAACTTTGAAATTCTTTATCAAGTTTATAGATTCGCTTAAAGTTTAGTTGTAAATAAAAATTTTCATCTCAAAATGAATTTTTGTCACAAATAAAATTTTTAAATTCAAAATTAATTATTATTATTTTTTTTTTCAGTTTCACGCTGTATCCCGCACGCAGCAGGGTAGGCAGAGGGAACCTAGTGTTAAGACACTCCGTTCCCCACTTTCTGCCGAATTCTCGAGGCATTGCGTGTTGAGTGGTAGAACTCAACGCCGCGCTTAACCTCGACACCAGAGCGAAGAAATGGAAATATAAATTTAAGTAAATATTTCATCTCCTCGAGTGGGGATCGAACCCACAACCAGTCGGTTTTACAGTCGTGCACCTCGTGCCGCTGCACCACGAGTGGCCTCAATGAATTATCATTGACATATATAATTTATCATTGAAATTTTTTATAGATTTATAGATAGATTTGTATAAAAATCTTTGAAATAATAATAATCAGATACAAAGTGCTTGCTATTGTTTATGCATAAATTATTTACGTAATTAACTGAATAATTTACATACATATAAGCAAGCTAATTACATTCATATTACATGTGCATAATATAATTGCTTATCCGTTGTATAATTTTTAGATTTAGAATTGAGTGGCGGAAATCAACACCGCGCTTTGTCTCGATACCAGAGCAAGGAAATGAAAACATTATAATAAATATTTCACTACCCCTAGTTGGAATCGAATCCACAACCTGGCGCATTAACAGTCGCACGCTTAAGCCACTGCGACATGATATGCACCAATTCTCTTATGATGATAAATATTTATAGTAAAAGTACAGTTTAACATTATTAAAAAGGTTAGAAAGTCTATTAAAACCGAACCACGATTTCTGTTTTATATTTACTTCAAGCGAAAAATAGTTAATTATATAAGTATAAATAATTTAAATATCAATATTTAATTACATAAGTGATTAGGTACTCTGCGTCAATTTTGGTGGTAAAAATCAGCTTCACGGTGTATTCCGCACACAGCAGGGTACGCAGAGGGAACCTAGTGTTAAGACACACCGTTCCCCATTTTTCACCGAGTTCAGGAAACATTGCGTGTTGAGTGGCGGAAATCAACGCCGCGCTTTGCCTCGACACCAGAGCGAAGAGATGAAAATATTCATGTAAGTTAATATTTTATCTCCTCGAGTGGGGATCGAATCCACAACCAATCGATTTTACAGTCACACTCTGTGCCCCTGTGCCACGACTGGCCTGGCAAATTTAATTACTATAGCATAAATTATACACTTTTCCAATGAAAGTAAAAAAATGCTTAAGTTTTTGTACTATAACACTTAAACGCATCATGGGTTTTGTGAAGAGCCGTAAGAAAATCGATTGAGGTCCCAAAGTTTTATATACCTCTATCGACATCTATAAGTTAAAATTCAAAGGTAAAATCGGATATTGAGATAATATTTCTTCTTTGAATATTTTTCACATGAAGCAATGATTTGATTTCCATTTTAAAAATTAATTCATTAAATTTTATTCTTCCAAATAAAAGTTGAAGATCTCGTATATTTTAGTGTAGCTGTTCGTAAGATGCATTTGACTTGTCGACGATTTAAATGCAAAGAAAGTAGCTAGCTCTCATATTTTCCAATAAACCTGTCGAGTAGCTGACTTCGGTGCATAATATTCTTTTATGGAAATAATATACTCCGATAACTTTATTGGAATAAATCGTATAGATATTCTTTATCCGCTTAATCTGAAGTGGTAAAACGATTGATGGTATTTTCTGGAATAATATTAGTATTATGTCTTGTTACGTGAGATTTTATTTATTTCTTTTTCTTTTGGCTTCACTTTATATCCTGCATATAGACAGGGTAGACAGAAGGAACCTGGGAACCTGGTGTTAAGACACTTCCATACCCCACTTTACGCCAATCCTAGCCAGGGATTGGATTTTTCTTTAATTTGTTATTATTTTATAGAAAAATAGCCTCTGAAGTAGGTGAAAATATCGATGTGATTGTTGGTGGACATTCACATAGTCTTTTGTGGAATGGAACGGCACCCAGTAAGGAATATGTTTCAGGCCCATATCCAGTACTCGTCAATTCTGAAAATAAACCAGATCATCAGGTAAGAATAATTCTACATCATAAGAATATATACTGTCTTTCCCGGAGACTCAATACTAATTTCGAATCAAAAATAAAGATTCTAGTGTATGTATAATACTTCTGACTCATATTCCATACATTCGCTTATTTCATACAGTCACTCTACATACAGTCTATACAGTCTATACAGTTTCATACAGTCTATAGTCACACATTCATACATATTTTGTCTAGTATAAACAGACAAACACAATCTCGTGTGGACTACGTTTTTATTACGAGGGCCACTGACTAAATTAGACGTGCTGGTAATCTGTCCTCAATGGACAGATTACGGCTACGAGCCTGTGAAATAGACTCGTAAAGTAAAGCATAGATTTTACACAGACAAAAGATAATATTAGTAAATTTGCATATTGCTACTTGAAATGAGGCCAGTCGTGGCGCAGCGGCACGAAGTGTGACTATGAAACCGACTGGTTGTTTTGGTTCGATTCCCACCCGAGGAGATGAAATATTTACTTAAATTTATATTTCCATTTCTTCGCTCTGGTGTCGAGCCTAAACGTGGCGTTGAGTTCTGCCACTCAACACGCAAAGCCTCCAGCATTCGGCAGAAAGTGGAGAACGGAGTGTCTTAACACTATGTTCACTCTGCCTACCCTGCTGTGTTCGGGATACAGCGTGAAGCTGCTGAAGTTGCTACTTGAAATAATAAGAAAGGTTGTTGTTGTAAATGTTGTCACAAATTTCATGTAAGTGTTAAATTAATTTATTGCCATCAAAATATACAGGCAGATTGGTAAATCTATAGACATTGATACAGGAGATAGATTTAATTTTTTTGGTCCAATTATTTTAAAAATATCTAACGTAGTTTATCTTTTTCAAGTTCAAGCGTTCAAGCGTTCAAACGTTCAAGTATCTGTAATAATATTTAATAATTCCATACAGACCACTATCTCTCGGGGGCACAATCGTGCAAATGTAAACCGTGATAGGTCATGGGTTCGATTCTCACACGGGAAAATGAAATATTTAATATTTTCATTCCTCTTACTGCCCTTACGATTCAAAGTGCGGCATTAAGTTTTTCCACGCAACGGAGAATGGGGACGGAGTGTCTTAACACTATGTTCCCAGGTATACTCTGCCCATCCTGTTGTGTGTGAGCTCCATATATAGTAGACTCGCAATCTAAAAAAACACTATCTTTAAAACGGTATAATTTCGAACTATGCAGTATGGGATAAAAACTGTTAGAAATTACCTCCTCCTTCCTTCATCTGTATTTTTATATTCATCGAACAACAACCTAATACTCAAAATACTAATGAAAATAAAACATAGTCTAGTCATAGGAGACAAAATTGCAGTTACTTATTATAATACTAACGATTAACTAACTGGTTACGTCTACCAGTAAGACGTTAACGTGGTAGACGCCACCAAAACTAATAATATTATAACAGAGAAGAAATATTACAAAAATAAAAAATAATTCAAAGCCCACAGTACATACGTAAAAGAGATGCAGTGAAACACCTAACAACTAGCTTTTACGGTTGTGGGTTCAATCCCCATATATGGAAGTTAGTACATTTAAATTATTTAAATTTTCCCGTTCTGAGTATGGCTAACTCAATTCAACTACGGCGCTGAGTAACCAGAGAACCACTTATCATGTAATATCCAAAATTTTGCCGAAGCGGAGGACGATATCTTCTTAAAATACAACTGAAATAAAAATTTAAATAATAATAATCTTTTTTTAATAAAACAAAAAATATAATTTAGTATAAGGATTAAATAATTAACTTTATGGATAAATAAAATTAATAGAAAAGAAATAAACTTTATTTACTCGATTGTCGTAATATAATTAATTACATCTGTATATTATAAAATTATATAAATTAATTCAAATATTATACTTTTTCGTCATTAGGTGTTAATTGTGACAGCGGCATGTTTCACAAAATATGTAGGAAACTTAACAGTATACTTTGATAAAGAAGGCGAATTAAAGGATTTCAATGGCGGTCCAGTATTTCTTAACAGGTCAATACCGGAAGGTGTGTATATTATTTGATTTTTTTGCTTTTTTGTAAAGGTAAAAAAAATTGAGGCCGTTGTGGCGCAGGGCTACAAGGGCGTGACTGTAAACGCGACGGTGGGTTCGATTCCCACTCGGGGGAAGGAAATATTTAATATTTTCATTTACTCGTTCTGGTAACAAGGCAAAGCGAGGCGGAGTTCTGCTATTCAACACTGTTACGTGCGGGATACAGCGTGAAGCTAAAAAAGTAACCAAATTAAGTTTACTTTTTAATTATTTCATATTTATAAAATAATTGTAAAATTATTTTCTTTTATAACGTATTAATGAATTAAAGTGTATTCATAGTAAGTTTAGAATTATAGTTTATTTAGTATTAATGCAATCGTGGCGCAATGGGACAGCGTTTGATCGTCACTTGGAGTTATATTTTTTTCAGGTTTACCTAAGAGAGCAGAGTGTATTAACTCTATATTCTCTTCGCCTTCGTAAAAAATATATATATTTAAAATATTGTTATAATTTCGCAGATCCCGAAATAAAAGATCTAATGACACCGTACACAGATAAGCTACATAAAATTGTCAATGAAAAAGTCGGTTATGTTAACGAAGACTTCTTAGCTCCAAGCTGTGGATCACAGGAATGTGAAATTGGAAATTTCTTTGCTGATGCATTTTTGGATGCTGTAAGTCGGAAATTTAGACAATTAGAATTTCTCTTTGTTTACTATTTTTTAAGCTTCACGCTGTATTCCAAATTAGTAAGGTAGGCAAACGGAACCTAAGAACCTAATGTATTATAGAAGTGAAAATTAAATTTCCTCAACTGGGAATCGAACCGACAACCTATCGCACTACAGTCACACGCTTGTATTCCTGGGCTACGACTGGCCTCAATATTTCCTCCTCATTACGATGTACGAGTAACGATACTAAATAGCACTTATGTAAAATATGCGAAATAAATACTATTTGGTAGCTATTTTTGTTTTGTTGAGGAAAAGGAGAAAAATAATTATTTAGAAAACGTACAAAAATTTGAACGTAGCGTATTTTTAATGAAATTTGTAAAAATTTCCCTACAGACTAACAACATAAATAAGTTGTAACAAGCGTATAAAAATTTCGACGTAGCTGGACGAGAACATACGGCTTAGCGGTCAGAGCGCCTGGTCGGTTTCCAGGAGGCGCGGCTTCGAATACCCGCTACATTCAAATTTTTATACGTTTTATAAATAAATTCTAAATGTGAAATAACACTTAAAAAAAATAAAAATTTTGATTAGTTGGTCATTGAAACAAACATTTTAAATTTGCAATGAAAGCGTTATTATTTGATTTATATCGTATTATTTTTAAACCGCGCACACTTGGGACACCCTACCTATATTAATTGGCTAATACACTAGAAAAATATAGGTAGTCTAGTATGGTATACCTACCTATTATACTATATTCAAATAATATTCATACAGTTATCTATTCTGAATTGATTTACATTATTCTGCATTTCTATATTAATAGAGGCCAGTCGTAGCGCAGCGGCACCAAGTGTGACTGAAAATCGACTGGTTGTGGGTTCGATCCCCACTCGAGGAGATGAAATATTTACTTAAATTTATATTTCCATTTCTTCGCTCTGGTGTCGAGGCTAAGCGCGGCGTTGAGTTCTGCCACTCAACACGCAATGCCTCCAAAATTCGGCAGAAAGTGGGGAACGAAATGTCTTAATACTAGGTTCCCTCTGTCTACCCTGCTGTGTGCGGGATACAGCGTGAAGCTGATTTGATTTGATTTGATTCTATATTAATGAATGATGGATGAATGATTGAAACGCGATGATTGTAGGAAGATGAAGAGAAAATGAAAAACTTTTTTCCTGAGGGGGTAACTCATGAAAGTTTTTTTTCATTTCAACTAAAACAAGCGGGACGTTGATGACGTTCCGCCCCTCAATACGCAATGTTTTGAATATTTAGTGGAGTGGAGTGGAGTGTGTGGAGATTGGAGTGTTTTAACACTAGGTTCCCTCTGCCTATCCTGCTAAGTACGCTACATTAATAATAACTAAAGTTAAAGATTTATTATTTACAAATTTACATTTATATTAAATCATATAATACATTTTTTTTTATATAATCCCGTAAATATGTTATTTTATACAATATTTTTTATGTAATATGTTTTAGACCCTGGAGCTGCAAGTGTCGAATTTGACGCACGTGTCTTTTTTATTGCGTAATATGATTCGAGGCTCTATACCGAAAGGAGGTGAGTTTTATGAGATTTTCCGCCACTCAATACGCAATGCCTCCAGAATTCAGCTTAAAGTCGAAAACTGGAGTATCTTAATGGGAACGGATTGTCCTAACTCTAGGTTCCCACTTTCCCTCTGACTACTTATGAGCGGGATACAGCGTGAACCTTAAAAAAAGTACTAGTAGACAAAGTACGTTTAGTTCCGCAACACAATTCGTAATGTCTCAAAAATTGACGGGAAAATGGGGAACGGAGTACATTTTCTCTGGTATTTATTTATTATTCGGGAAAGACCGTAATTTTTTTTATAAAATACTAAAAAGATATAATTTTTAGAAATATCTAGAGGTGAAGTAATCAATGTGCTTCCATTCACCAATACGGTAGTAACATGTTCACTGCTCGGAAAATATTTGATACAAGCTTTTGAAAATTGTATGAGTTCGTTTTGGGTGGCTAAACCATTCCAAGGACCTTGGATGCCACAAATTGCAGGTAAGTTAAAACAAAAATATGTTTTACTATATTTTAAACATTAAAGCCCTACTAATATTAAAAATTTGAAAAAAAATTTGAGGCCAGTAGTGGCGCAGCGGCACAAGGTGTGACTGTAAAACCGACTATTTATGGGTTCGATCCCCACTCGAGGAGATGAAATATTTACTTAAATTTATATTTTCCATTTCTTCGCTCTGGTGTCAATGCAAAGAGCGGCGTTGAGTTCTGCCACTTAACAAGCAATGCCTCCAGAATTCGGCAGAAAGTGGGGAACGGAGTGTTTTAAACTAGGTTCCCTCTGCCTACCCCGCTGTGTGCGGGATACAGCGTGAAGCTGATAAAAAAAATATTAAAAATGTGAAATTTTGTGAGGATGGATGTTTGTTCCACTTCTACACAAAAACTACGAATGAACGATTTTCATATAATTTTAGCCATTAAAAAGGATTATCTTTGAAGGTTGATGACGTCGTGGCGCAGCTTGTGACTAAATACACGACAGTTGTGTGATTGATTTCCAATAGAATAAATGACTACTTTTATGTCCTTGCTCTGGTAACAAGGCAAAGGGCGGCGTTGAATTACGCCCCTCAACAGAAAATGGAAAACGGTCTGCGTACCCTGCCGTATGCGGGATACAGCGTGAAGCTATTAGTTAAATATATATGTTAATATATTTAACAATCGATCAAAGCGATGTTAAATGTACGTTTAATATATAGGCTACTTACACATTTCTATTTTGTGTAAATAAAAACATCTTTCAGGAATGAAGTTAACGTTGAATCTGACTGAAGAACTAACAATAAAGGTTTTGATAAAAGAAGGTGACGAGTTTGTTCCATTAGATCCAGAAAAAGAATATCAAGTTACTACTTTAAGCTTCATTACTAGAGGAGGAAATGGGTTTAGTGTAAGTGCGAGTAGATTTAATTTATCTAAATTATATTTACTAACTTACGTTTACAATATGTTTGAGAAAAAATAGTTGAAAATCTTAGTTTTTCTTTTATATCAGTGATTAGACACCAATATAAGTAGTTACAAAAAAAAAATAATTTTTATTTCGAAACTTGAACAACTTAAAAACTTGGACATTTGAAACTTTCATTTCGATAGTGTTTTTTTTATTATTATAATATAATAATTTACCAACTGTTAATATTTTTTATTAATAAATATTATCTAGTGTAATATTATCTAGATAATGGGGAACGGAGAATGTTGTGTGCGGGATACAGAGTGAAGCTGATATTATCTAGTAAAAGTGCATTTCACTTCTTTTTATACAATTCACACTTAATTTTTGTAGAACTAAAATTAAGATCCAATAAAAGACAAACCCTAAAATTGGAATATTTTTGAATTCGGCGGAAAGTGGGAAACGGAGTGTCTTAACACTAGTTTCCTCTGCCTACCCTGCTGTGTGCGGAATACAGCGTGAAGCTGATATTTTTTTTTATTTGAACTATTAGGTAGGAACTTGTAAGAATTGTAAAAGAGATTATATATTGTTCTATTACTTTTCAGATGTTGAAAAAATATGGCAAGAATAAGACTGTTATAGGAAAGGATAGTGAAGTATTGGAAAGGTATATTAAGAAACGCACACCCATCACACCAGCGCTTGACGATAGACTTACTGTAATAAATTAATTTTTAGTTTATAAGTAAATATTTAATTAATAGGATAGATAAAATTATTAATGTAAATAAAATTTTACAGTTTTATTTATTTGTGCTCAGTTTAAAAAAATATACATATATTTTGGAGGCCAGTTGTGGCGCAGAGGAATAAGCGCGTGACTGTGTAATGCAACAGATTGTGAGTTCCCACTGGGGGAAATGGATTATTAATTATTAATATTTTAATTTCCTCGTTCTGGTAACAAGGCAAATCGCGGCGTTGAGTTCCGCCACACAACACGCAATGCCTCGAAAATTCGGCGGAAAGCGTGGATAGAGTGTTCACTAATTGCCTACATTTCCTAATTGCCAACACTAGGTTAAGGGAACCTAGTCTACCCTGCTATTTGCGTTATACAGCGTGAAGCTGATAAATATTTTACATGGTCACAAATATAATAAATTGAATCTAAATCAACTATAGATATTAATTATAGACTAAATGCGTGGCTCTGTTGCAATCAATACACGAACTCATTCAGCACTTAAAAAAAATCTGAAATTAAAAAAGACGAGGTCTGACCGATGCCAGTATTTAAAAACAATTATGCAGAGAGGTGAAATTATAGGTAAAAACTGCTTTGTCAATTATAGAAGATTCTGACGATTATCTCCACACTGTTGTTTTCAAATAAAAAAAAAATACTGTGTTTATTCTAAAATGTATATTTTAATGTTTTGCTCTGCTGTCAAGGTAAAACGCGGCGTTGAGTTCCACCACTCCAGATACTTCCAGAATTTGGTGAAAAATGGGAAATGTAGTGTCTCAACACTAGATTACCTCTGCCTTCCCTGTTGTGCGCGGGATACAGCGTGACGCTAATTATAATTTGTAATTGTGAAGATCTAAATAGGTCTAATATATTTAAATATTACTAAAATCGGAAACCTATAAATATGAAGAAGATCAATAATATACAATATTTTACTTTAGCTCTTACAACGTCCTTAAAATAGAACCGTAATGGCAATATTTGAATATGTACGTAGGCGGTTTACTTTCAATGAATATTTAATTTCACGTTGTTGTGCTCAAACTTTTCGGAATTATTTATTTTCACTCAACATGAAATATAAGATATTTCAATATATTATTCCGTTGCTGCTGAAAGTGTGATTTTGTTATTATTCAGTTTTATAATTTTTTCCGTATACAGCAGGGTGGGCAGAGGGAACCTAGTGTTAAGACAATTGACGTGTTTGTTTGTTTCAATTTGACGTGTTGAGTCTTAAAACTCAAAGTCGCGCAAAGTAAACAAAAAGTTTACTGGAACAGTAAAATAGAAATCATTTAAATTAAATTACTTCCTAGAGTTGGAAATTGAAGCCATAACCATCGCGTTTAGTCGTATATTGTCCGACTGGGCCATGACACAGCCCCACTCTTTTTTTAGCTTCACACTGTACTCGCACATAGCAGAGTAGGCAGAGGGAATCTGGGATCCTAGTGTTAAGACTCCGTCCTCATTTAAATATTTTTGTTCCTCACTTTCCGCCAAATTCTGGAGGCATTTATTGACACCAGAGCAAAGAAAAGAAAATATTAAATATATATTTCTCCTAGCGGATGTGGGTTCGATCCCCACTCGAGGAAGTGAAATATTCATTTACATTTATATTTTCAATTCTTCGCTCTAGTGTCGAGGCAAAGCGCGGCGTTGAGTTCTGCCACTCAACACGCAATGCCTCCAGAATTCGGCAGAAAATGGGGAACGGAGTGTTTTAACACTAGGTTCCCCTGCCTATTCTGCTGTGTGCGGGATATAGCGTGAAGCTGTTTTATTTATTATTTTTTATATATATAAATCAAAAAACGGTAAAACCTAAAGTGTACAGTGATAGACTATATTGTGTAATGAATGACCTAACATTTGGCGGCGAACCCGGTCCCCTATCTTTAGTTTGTTAAAAATCAAGTTAAAAAGTAACAGTCGCTAGATAAATCTCTTCCGGACATTTAATGGCGATCGGAACGGCGGACGGCATTTACAAATAACTCTTACTAAAAAATCTACCAGTTAAAAAAGCTGGTTTAAAAGATATTTTTGGTCATTTAAGTTGCTTGTGGTTTTACGAATGGTGTTCACTGAATAAACATGTATATTTACGTCCTTAATGGATTTTTTTTCTGTTAGTTTAATTTTTTTACAGCTTCACGCTGTATCTCGCTTGTAGTTTTATAGGTTTTATAGGTTCAACATTTTCCAACAAATTCTAGATGCATGGTGTGTTGAGTGGGAGAACCTAATCCCACACTTTGCTAAGACATCAAAGCGAATAAATGAAAATGTTAAATATTACATTTCTTCGAGTGAGAATCGAACCCGTACCCTGTCGCGTTTGCGCGCTTGTGCCTCTGCGCCACGACTGGAATAAAAAAATATTTTTTGAAAATTGTTCTCTTTTAAGCTAATGTATAGTAAGCATAGTGCTTTTAAATGTAAAAGCACTTAAGTTTTTCGCATTTTCTAAATACATTTAATATTACCAGTTGTCAAAAGCTTTTTATCTATACATATAAAATTGAAATGTCTATCCGTGAGTTTCAAATAACTGTATCTTTTCAAGTGCATGTAGTTATTTACACGAGGCGAAAATTCAAATAAACAACTTTAAAATTTTCGTCTGTCTGTCTTCCTGTTATAGCTGAAATAGCTGAACCGATTTTTATGGGTCTTTTATTGATCGATAGAGGGAGTTTTGCAGAAATAAGTAAGTAACAGTAGCTATAAGCTCAATAAATGGTATGCTAATTAGCATACTTGAAACGAGCATGCTTCTCAAATTAACATATTTACTATTATTTGATATGTTTTTTAAAGAATGCTCGGGTGCAGTTGAGTTCTGCCACTCAACACGCAATGCCTCCAAAATTCGGCAGAAAGCTGATTTATTTATTTTTATTTATATATATTTTTTAGCAGTAATTATTCTTAATAGAAAAATGTTTGTATTCATGTTTTTTTATAATTTACTCTTATAAAGTAACTAGTGGCACCGCCCTCGTTTACGTACATTATGTAGCCCTTGATAAATTCGTTATCACCGCAATAACATTCAAATGCTGTCCCACTATGCCAGGACGACAAAAATGTTCACAAATTTTTATTTGTCCGCCTACCATAATGAAGAACTTTTACTAAGGCGGCAATTTAGTTTTTATAATTTAACTGGACTGTTATAGTTATTTTTGAGATATTCTAGATCATTCAGTTTTAGTTTTAGACGGACCATCTGTCCGCCTATGATTAGCAGCCCTCTATAGGCCCTGATCTGGCCCCCAATGCTTTTGCCGTTCTTTTCTAGTTTTTGAAGCGTAGAATTTTAAAGTTTTTGGTAACTCCATTAAGTCATTTAAGCTCCGACACTCCGATCTCGTCTGGATTTGACTCAAGCAGACGTTTAACCTGTTACTGCCCATACAATAACGTGACCAAGCCAAAATAGTCTACTTATTTTGATGACTTTGTATGATGTTAGTTTCTTTGTACAGTACATAAAGTTCATGGTTATACCGAATGCCAAGTATCGTGTTTACAGATATGGCCACATTTTTTCTTTAATATTTTGCACTCGAAGATCAGCAAGGCATCATTGTTCTTCTTACTGAGTACCCACGTCTTGGAGCTGTAGGTGAGGATGAGGCGTATCAAACCTTTATAAAATGTAAGTTTGTTGTCTTACTAACTTGGCAAGATCTTAAATGTTCAGTTAGTCCAAAATAGCATCTGTTTGTGAGCATTATACGTCCTTTATCTCGATCTTGACCCACATATACAAAATCCTTTCACCCTTCAAATTCTGAGTTTTTGATGGTGGTAAGCTGGTTTTTGGACTTTTTAGTGTTTCTAGATACTTTTAGTTTTAACTTCTTCTCCTATTTAAGAATTTATTATTTTGTATAAGTTTGTCTTTCATTGAAGTAAGTATAAATATAATATAATACTTATAACTATTATACAAAATTTGTTAAAATTTGATAGTATCAGATAAACATATTTTAAACTTACATAAAGTGAATTATCAAAATCCCTCTATCATGTAATTTAACTTTCAAGGTGAACAATAAAAAGTCTCTTGTGTCCTTTAAAATCAAATTTCGTTATCAATTAATTAATTCTAATGTGGTATAATGAAATTCGACCGTTTTGTGATAATTAGAAGAGCCACCTGTCGCGGTTTCAAAATAAATATAAAATTATGAAATGATAAATTTCACTGACTCTACTAGGAAATATTTGTGAGGAATTTTAAATAAAACTAATTTAACCGGATTAATCGCGTATATTTATAATAAGATAAAATATACGCGATTAATCCGGTTAAATTAGTTTTATTTAAAATGTGTAATAATCGTGAAAATCAAAGAACTTATTATTTGTAAGGAAGCTGAGGGTTTTTGTTTCAGAAAACTGGTATAAATTTTATCCGACAGTTTTCTTTCTATACATTCCTCTATATATATATATATATATATATATATATATATATATATATATATATATATATATATATATATATATATATATATATATATATATATATATATATATATATATATATATATATATATATATATATATATATATATATATATATATATATATATATATATATATATATATATATATATATATATATATATATATATATATATATATATATATATATATATATATATATATATATATATATATATATATATATATATATATATATATATATATATATATATATATATATATATATATATATATATATATATATATATATATATATATATATATATATATATATATATATATATATATATATATATATATATATATATATATATATATATATATATATATATATATATATATATATATATATATATATATATATATATATATATATATATATATATATATATATATATATATATATATATATATATATATATATATATATATATATATATATATATATATATATATATATATATATATATATATATATATATATATATATATATATATATATATATATATATATATATATATATATATATATATATATATATATATATATATATATATATATATATATATATATATATATATATATATATATATATATATATATATATATATATATATATATATATATATATATATATATATATATATATATATATATATATATATATATATATATATATATATATATATATATATATATATATATATATATATATATATATATATATATATATATATATATATATATATATATATATATATATATATATATATATATATATATATATATATATATATATATATATATATATATATATATATATATATATATATATATATATATATATATATATATATATATATATATATATATATATATATATATATATATATATATATATATATATATATATATATATATATATATATATATATATATATATATATATATATATATATATATATATATATATATATATATATATATATATATATATATATATATATATATATATATATATATATATATATATATATATATATATATATATATATATATATATATATATATATATATATATATATATATATATATATATATATATATATATATATATATATATATATATATATATATATATATATATATATATATATATATATATATATATATATATATATATATATATATATATATATATATATATATATATATATATATATATATATATATATATATATATATATATATATATATATATATATATATATATATATATATATATATATATATATATATATATATATATATATATATATATATATATATATATATATATATATATATATATATATATATATATATATATATATATATATATATATATATATATATATATATATATATATATATATATATATATATATATATATATATATATATATATATATATATATATATATATATATATATATATATATATATATATATATATATATATATATATATATATATATATATATATATATATATATATATATATATATATATATATATATATATATATATATATATATATATATATATATATATATATATATATATATATATATATATATATATATATATATATATATATATATATATATATATATATATATATATATATATATATATATATATATATATATATATATATATATATATATATATATATATATATATATATATATATATATATATATATATATATATATATATATATATATATATATATATATATATATATATATATATATATATATATATATATATATATATATATATATATATATATATATATATATATATATATATATATATATATATATATATATATATATATATATATATATATATATATATATATATATATATATATATATATATATATATATATATATATATATATATATATATATATATATATATATATATATATATATATATATATATATATATATATATATATATATATATATATATATATATATATATATATATATATATATATATATATATATATATATATATATATATATATATATATATATATATATATATATATATATATATATATATATATATATATATATATATATATATATATATATATATATATATATATATATATATATATATATATATATATATATATATATATATATATATATATATATATATATATATATATATATATATATATATATATATATATATATATATATATATATATATATATATATATATATATATATATATATATATATATATATATATATATATATATATATATATATATATATATATATATATATATATATATATATATATATATATATATATATATATATATATATATATATATATATATATATATATATATATATATATATATATATATATATATATATATATATATATATATATATATATATATATATATATATATATATATATATATATATATATATATATATATATATATATATATATATATATATATATATATATATATATATATATATATATATATATATATATATATATATATATATATATATATATATATATATATATATATATATATATATATATATATATATATATATATATATATATATATATATATATATATATATATATATATATATATATATATATATATATATATATATATATATATATATATATATATATATATATATATATATATATATATATATATATATATATATATATATATATATATATATATATATATATATATATATATATATATATATATATATATATATATATATATATATATATATATATATATATATATATATATATATATATATATATATATATATATATATATATATATATATATATATATATATATATATATATATATATATATATATATATATATATATATATATATATATATATATATATATATATATATATATATATATATATATATATATATATATATATATATATATATATATATATATATATATATATATATATATATATATATATATATATATATATATATATATATATATATATATATATATATATATATATATATATATATATATATATATATATATATATATATATATATATATATATATATATATATATATATATATATATATATATATATATATATATATATATATATATATATATATATATATATATATATATATATATATATATATATATATATATATATATATATATATATATATATATATATATATATATATATATATATATATATATATATATATATATATATATATATATATATATATATATATATATATATATATATATATATATATATATATATATATATATATATATATATATATATATATATATATATATATATATATATATATATATATATATATATATATATATATATATATATATATATATATATATATATATATATATATATATATATATATATATATATATATATATATATATATATATATATATATATATATATATATATATATATATATATATATATATATATATATATATATATATATATATATATATATATATATATATATATATATATATATANTATATATATATATATATATATATATATATATATATATATATATATATATATATATATATTATAAATCTGAAGGGTTTGTTTATTTAAACGTGCTTATCTTAGGAAGTACTGGTTTTAATTGAAAATTGATTTTTGTTTTTTTTTCGACTTGTAGTTAATGTTTTAACCTTATTAGTATTTACAGCGACACTGGTTGGGTATGGAAGAAGGTACTGTCCCTGAGAAAGTGCACGCACTAGGGGGCTGCTTGAGAGGATTTTGACCGCGACGAGGGCGTCCCTTGCAGGAATTTTTTGTTTCAATTGTTAATTTATAGGTTAATAGTTTTGACTCAAAGCTATCAGGGCCTCATAAAACGTAATACGGGTAAATAAATAAATAAATATTTTTGACCACGGAATTGACGAAGCATGAATAAATTAGTAGTTATATTGTTATTGATTGTTAAAAATTATAGCATTTTAAGAGAATTAGCGGATAAAAGAGGCCGTCGTGGCATGCAACATGAAATATTATTTTTTTAACTTTCCTCGCTTTCGTAACTAGGCAAACGCGGCGTTAAGTTCCTCCATTCAACACACAATGCCTCGAAAATCCGGCAAAAAGTGGGGAAGGGGAGTGGAGACAGTTGCGTTTATAAATCTGACTTTATTTTTTAATACTTCGAAGTGGTAATTTTAAAAAAATATCGTAATCTCTTTTATGTAAATTATATGTATTTCATGAGGCCAGTCGTGGCGCAGCGGCAGTGTGACTGTAAAACCGACTGGTTGTGGGTTCGGCCCCCACTCGAGGAGATGAAATATTTACTTAAATTTATATTTCCATTTCTTCGCTCTGGTATCGAGGCTAAGCGCGGCGTTGAGTTCTGCCACTCAACACGCAATGCCTCCAGAATTAGGCAGAAAGTTCGGAACCTACTTTGCTGTGTGCGGGATACAGCGTGAGGCTGATTTATTTATTTATTTCATTTCGCTTAAATTTTCTCGCCTTGAACAAGGCAAAAAATTAAGTGTAGTTATCTATAACTAGCAAACAAATTAGATAAAAATATTTAAAACTTACAAACGTAAAATCGTAGCTAGTCGTTCGCAACAAAATTACAGTATTTTAAATCCAAGTAAGTATTCCTTACAGATAAGTGACAATTAAGACCGAAACTGAGATTCGTAGCAATTAACAACCGCGTTTAGTGATTTGACTTAATTTAGAAGTTTCAAATTTGCAAATAAGCTTACAGTAAACAAAGTTGAGTTCAAAGAACTATATCATATAAATGCGGGTTGGATCAAAGTACGTCGACGACACCCAAGAGGATCGTGGCCGGTCGAAAATTAGATAGAGTTAGTTAGAATCAACATGTGGGACCGCCGAGAGGTCTGATACGTGTAAAGTGTTTACTGAATATTGTGCTGCAATTAGGATGGAAATTTCTTGTTATTTACAAAGGTAAGTAACTGGTCGCCTTTGGGATATGTCGCCTGAGTTACCGAAAAAGTTCTAAGTTCACGTTTTGTTTGTAGTATATTTTTTTTTCCAAATTATTAAGGCAAGGTTTGGTTAAGCTTACACTGTTCCCTAAAATAAAATAAACATAATTTAAATGAAATAGAATTATGGACAAACATACATTTCCAAAATTTGGCAAATGAGCTTAGAAGATCATCATACTCAAATTTTATCTAAATCCAAAAAAGTCGACAACTCCTTCAATGAAGTGAAAAATTTAAACTGCGAAAAATGTATATAAAAAGTGATATTACAATATGTACAATGATGTTATGTAAAATCAGGTAAGTAACCTGATTTATAACAAGAAGATTCTACTTCTTGAAATTTATAATTTATTTTGTAGGGTATTCCGCTTTTACCTTTTGAGGTACGGCTCAAAAGGTAAAAATGGAATCCTTATAGGATCACCTTATAGTCGTCTGTCAATCTGTCAAGACCATTTATGTCGAGATCGCGAGGAGGTATCGAGCTGAAATTAACATTATAAATTCAAGTCAATGATCCCTTGAAAAACACATTCAAGCTTCTAAGTCAACGAAATCAAAAGAAACGCAAGCATTTATTTTGCTTTATTTTATATGAAATGCCGCGTTATCAAAATCTATAGGATAGTAGGGTAGTTCCCGTGGGTCTAGTTATGAAATGTGGCACGAAGTGAAAATTTATAATAATGAGTGCGTAGGTCCACAAATTGAAGTTTTTCAACTTTTATAAGTTCAAGTCCGTACTTTCCGTTGGCCTATAATCCTTAAATTGGTACGGAAGGCGAGTCCAACTCGCACTTAACCGGCTTTTTTTATGTAATAATCACTATTTATTAATAATATCTAATTTATCAATATATAATTTCCAAATATACAAATCTATTATAACAACAGAATGGCGAAGTTACCAAGGAGTCTTATATTACAGAAATTACTTTAATGTAAGTTTTAAGTGCACAAGAAAAACTTGTTAAATAGTTATTAAGAAAGTAGCTTTTTATATATAAAAGAAATCGGTTAAGGGTGACTCGGACTCGCTTATCGAGGCTTCCGTAGCAATATTAGGATTGTAGATTTTAAGATTTTAGGATTGACTCCAAAATTCGGCGGAAAGTGGGAAATGGAGTGTCTTAATACTAGGTTCTCTGTGCCTACTCTGTTGTGTGCGGGATACAGCGTGAAGCTGATCTATTTTTTTATATTTCACGAGCGAGAATCCCTCATATTCTTGTATATTATAACAGGAACGCTCTAATTACACAGCACAACATAATTGGCATGTAAATTTTTAAATATATCTGACAATCTAAAGTCTATAGTAAAAAGTCAGTTTCTTTTGGAAAATTTTATTTCACGGTGATGTTATTCAAACCAATTGAAATTCCGCGTTGACATTTTACGTACGTACGGTACATTTTTTTTTACATTTTTTCTAAATTCAAATAGACAGGAAAGAGCTTGTTATTACCGCAAATATTTGAAGTGAGCTTAATTCGCGAGCAAACTTTATTTGAGCTGGCGCTCTCGTTGGTATATGAGTAAAAATATTTTCTTTTCAATGTAAAAAAATTATATAGGTCTATGACAACTAACTATAATCAGGAATTTTAATTTAACATTATTTTCTTTTAAATTGGTATTTTTTTTAGTTTCTATTTCTACATATTGTCCTATAAAGCAAGATAGGCAAAAAAACCTCAAGTCAGGCCATCTCTTCATGATTCTCCTCTTTCCACTTCACAATTACTTATACTGATTTACATTCTATGGGGGCTTAGAATGTTTTCATTTTATTTAGTTTGTGTATTATGTCAATAATTATTATCAATTAACAGTTATTTAAGAAAACATTAGTAGGTATACTTATACTTAGTTCTGTTAATAAGACAAAGCGTGGCGTTGAGTTCCACTACTCAACATTGAATATCTTGAAAATTAGAAGAAAAATGGAGAACTAAAATATCTTAACACTAGGTTCCCTCTCCATATCCTGCTATAGGAGAGATATACTCATAGTGCGAATATTATAAATAAAAAGTCTCTTTAGTCTAGAAAGTATGTAAAAGTTTTCACCGATAAGCTAAATCTTGAAATATATTCGAATTTCAAAGGCGAAAGGCGCATTCGAGTGGAAATCACTTCTGTATCGTGGGCTATATTGAGTGCATAAAATATCCCTCCTGCTTGAAACATGCTTCAAATAAATTTGTTAAGAACGTTTCAGTTAGTTATATTTTGTGGAAACATTTTATGTTTGTATTTAATACTTAATATTTATTTTTAATCAAATATTTACTTACGTCGTTTACGTAGATATTATGATGTAAAATGTTAAAACTAGCTTTTTTTCGTTCTTGAAATGCTATGTTAGTGCTCCCCTAAGTATAAAGAGAGAAAAACATTTATAAAATGTATTTTTTTTATATAATACTTAATTAATACTTATAATGAAATTGTAACTGGTCAGTGTCTGTACATGGAAGATATATAAGAAATATTGAGGACCTTTATTAATATAATAGAACCCAAAACAAAGATTTTTAAAATTTTTGTCTGTTTGTATGTGCGCTTGTCTATCACTAATCATGTGCGCTTGTCTATCACTAATCAATCACTAATCTCAGAATCAGCTTAATCGATTTAAATGCAGTTTTTACTATTGAAATTTGGCAAGCTTCCTTTAACATATACTTGCTAGTTTTATAACAATCGGCCCATAAGTAGAAAAGTTATATCAATTTAAAGTACTTAGTTCGACAAATTTTGTAATTGCTATAACAGTTATTTTATTTGGGAAATAAATTTGGGAAGTATGTTCAGTAAAGATGAGAAATGCGAGATGGATGCGGAAAGAAGTATTGCCGCCGGTAACAGGGTTAACGGTGCCTTGGCTGCATTGATGAGACAGTGAAACGTCAGCACAACTGCATGTTTGACCGTACACAATGCAGTGTTACTACCGAAGCTGTTATACGTCAAAGAAAAGTGGTTATTACAGAATGAAAGAAAGTCGATTGCTGTGGAGATGTGATCTTTTCTTAGCATATGTGGAGTCAGTTTAACTGATCAAATCCGCAATGAAGAGATACACAAGATAGCGGTAGCAACGAGGAAGTAACGGTGACAATGAAGAAAAACGTGCTCAGTTAGTCTGGGCATGTCAAATGAATGAGTGATGAAAGAATGGTAAAAGAGATTTATGACGGAAAAGTGAGTGGTAAGAGAGATAGTGGGAGGAGATACTGGAGGAAGCTCACGTAAAAAGGATATCAGGACCTCCCGGAGGGCATGTATGACGAGGTTAATGACAGTGGACGAGGCGAAAGAGGTATATAGAGACCGTAGCGCTTGTAGACACAGCGTAAAGCTAAGTTAAGTTAAGTTAAGTTTGTTATTTTACATAAAATAAATCAGCTCCACGCTGTATCCCACACACAGCAGGGTAGGCAGAGGGAACCTAGTGTTAAGACACTCCGTTCCCCACTTTCTGCCGAATTCTGGAGGCATTGAGTATTGAGTGGCAGAACTCAACGCCGCGCTTTGCCTCGACACCAGAGCGAAGAAAATGGAAATATAAATTTAAGTAAATATTTCTCTCTCCTCGAGTGGGGATCGAACCCACAACCAGTCGATTTACAGTCACACTTTGTGCCGCTGCGCTACGACTGGCCTCAGTTTGTTATTTTATAGAACTATATATAAAATGAATAAATAAATCTCACCTTCTGCCGAATTCTGGAGGCATTACGTGTTGAGTGGCGATTGAACTTAACGTCCCGCTTTGCCTCGACACTAACCTCTCGACTAACACCTCGATGAAGAACAAAAAATATTAATTTAAATAAATGTTTCAATTCCTCGAGTTGGGATCGGACCCATAACCGGTAGCGTTTACAGGCCCATTTTATGCCCCTGCGCCGCGACTGGGCTCTTTATTTTATGCAATTATTTTACTGAATTGGCTGAATCTGTAGCTTTCAATTTGTATGATTATAAAAAACACCGAGATTCCAAGATATATTTATATATACGGATTCGGAGTTCACATGGGAAAAGCTATACCTAAATATCGTATAGTTAAATATTTTTCTTTAAATACAACAATTTTTTTATATTTTTTAACGAGGCCATCGTGACGCAGTAGCACAAGAGTGTGGACTTCAAACTTGGCTTGTGGGTTCAGTTCTCATTTGTAAAAAAAAAAAAATTATTAATATTTTTATTTCTTTAGTAATAAGTCAAAAGGATGGCGTTGAATTCTGCCACTCAATATTCGATGCTTCGTGTTGTATTGCGCAGAAAGCGGGGTAAGCAGGGAAAGCAGTGTCTTAACACTAGATTTCCTCTGCATACTGTGCTATCTGCGGGATATTAGATATTATAGCGTAAAGATGAAAAAAAAAACTGAAATTACTATACATACATATATGTGATATCAACATAATTGTGTTTTTAAAAGCTTTTATTTAACTTGCAATGCAGGTTAGTTCGGGTGGAATCTTTGAACTCAATTTTGAAGTATTGTTGAGTTGAAATTTTGTATACGTTTAGTTTGAATGACAATGCACGATAAGGTATATGGCGTCATTCTAAATCTAACTTGGCGGGCCATCCAAGATGGCGGAATAGTTATTTTTAATCTACTTCTACAATATGAATATCAAATGAAAGGGCTTGTTGAGAATAACTCAAAAAAGTAATGTGGCGGAACATTAGTAATTGTGCCTTTCTGCGGATTTTTCAAACAGATAACCCATCTATTATTCAATAGATATTTTTGATATTTTGCATAATAATTCTAGGACTTTTAAGTAATTAGATATAATTGATATTTGGTGCTATCGTGCCTAAAGGTACAACACCTGGTTGTAAACGCGATGATTGTGGATTCGATCCCCACTCGAAGTAGTTCATTTATTTTCGTTTTCGGTTCCCACTCACGCAAACGAATTATTTTTGCCTTTATTGTAAGAAAAACTTTGTCTTTATTATAAGAAACAATATTCCGATGAAAATTATTGTTCATAGGCCGAAACCATCGTGGCGTGAAGACAGTAGTAATGCCTACCTGTTATATGCGGGAAAACGAAAAAAAAAGTAAAAAAAAAACAGTTTCAAATATTAATTAATTGTTTGTAAGACAATAACAATATTTTTTTTTATAATTTGGTTATCCTTTAATTTAACAAATAGTAATTCTCCCTGTCACTTTTAATTAAATGAAATCATCATAATTAAAATAATTTATAAGATACAATTAAGGTGTTTACCTCAAGAGTAGAGTTTAGTAATATTTTATGTTTTCACTAATCTTTGCATTTAGCGCGCATGTGTCGTTGTGGGTGCCATTGCGCATGCGCCCACCAAGATGGCGGACAGTGCCCGGCTCTCGAACCATTGTAGTAACTTATTTGTGTTATAAATACAATTAACCTTGAAATATTAGACAAAATATCTTAAATATATAAATTGAAAATATTATCTTATTATATAATTAAAAAAATATTGACATAAAATTATAATTTAACAGAATTTGGGTTGTTCAAGTTGTTGACAGATCAGTCGCAATCAGTGAAGATGAGTGACTTTGTTTTACGGGAGTTCGCAGTTTTATCGTTCATCTCAGGTTATTAACTGCTAGTTGATTCAAAAAGAGATTTGTATCGGCTATGTTTTGAATTATGGAGCGAGATTATTTGGGAGAAAACAGAAGATTTCTTGTTTTATGTATGTGGTAAGTAAATATTTTATCATTTCATGCTGAAGTGTTCAAGTATTGTTTTTCTGCAAAGTTTTTTAATAGAAAAGAAACGTAATGAACAAGGAAATTTATAATTTATTCCATCAAATGTGTATTAACTATGAAATAAAAAGGAATATTTGTGATAATAAATATTTAAAAATATCTAAATTTTCTAAGTTTATTTACACACTTAATTATTATTAAAATGTATATTTATGTTTTTTTATCTTATTGAAGTGTAAAAAAATCAAATAAATCAGTATACTCATATATTTTTAATAATATTTAATATTTATATTTTCTACATATTACTTGTTTTTTCACTTATACGCAAACTAGCAAATTGATTTTAAAGTAACTTTATTATGAAATAGTAGATAAATAAAAAAAAAATACAGTGTCGTCATTTTCAATCATTCTTATAAAAACCGTTTTCTATATTTAACTGATATATACAATAATTAGGTTATGACATCAAACCTTTCACATTATAAATTTACGCTCATTGCCCTAATTATGATTTTGGATGACAAGTAAAAAAAAAATCCAAGCGATCTTCACCCTACTTTACGAAGCCACTTAAGGGAATACGTGTGCCGTACAAAAGAACTTTTAATACTGTAGACAAGTTAAAAGATTTACCATAGAAAAGAAATGTCTATTTACAAAACTTTAGAGGTTATAATGGCATGTGGAGCATCAAAAGTTATTCTTAATTGAACTTGCATTAAGCAAAGTTTTAAGCTGTCATTATTTCTTAATGCATTTTAAAGATTAAATGATCATACATACTATTTGTATAGTGCGCTTGACCTATTAGAGACAGGCGGTTGTTGTGTGCCATTATGTTTGCTTTAGAAATTTTGTTTATTGAATATGGTATAAAAGATAAAATTATTATAATTTTTTTTAATGACGCACGATGCTTAGATTTAGTTTTGAATTAAAACTCCCAATTAGTGAACATCCATTCATATATAATACTAGCGACCCAAACGCGGCTACGCCCGCTTAGACTAATTATAGTGGAAACGGAGTGCCTTAACACTAGGTTCCTTAGTTCCCTCCGCCTATCCCGCTACGTGCGGGATACAGCGTGAAGCTATACATAAGTTGTAGCCTATGTATTATAAGCTGTATTACAATAAGACACATAAACATACATTGTACGAGTATAGGTATATAAATGTACTCAAAGCAAATCTAATCTTTCTTATGTTGAAAGGATGATATCCCTAAACAACCGCAAAGATCAGGTTCAGGTTAGATGGATTTACTCGGAAGTACAGATATGTATTATGTACATAGAGTATCATGATTCAGGCATGTCCACATAAAGCAATTAAATTCTAAGCTAAATTTATATTGCTTTTTCTGAAAGATGAATTGCACCTTCCGTATATGTCAAAACTAACTATTTAATTAGATCTATAATTACATGACCGTCATAAAACTGATCTCTGAGTGTTAGTGTAACGGTTGCAGGTTCGATTTTAAGTCGCGGGGAAAAAGTCTATTAGATATTACTTAGCCTAGCAATCGAACCCACACCCTGTCGTGTTTACATTTTCCGTGCGCCACGACTGGCTTAATTTTTTTTTATGATTTCTTTTTTATTTCTCTCTCAATTCCTAAATTCAAATGTCCACTATATTAACACCGAAAGTCAGTAGAATGGCACTTGAAACTACTTGCCTTAAGAGCTACGAGCTCCTAAGATATAAATAACTTCTGTCACACGTAAACTTTCCTTAATAAATAAACAATTTTTTGTAAGAATAAGATATTATGATGCTTCCCGCTAAGATTTCATATAATTTCTCACATTTTTGGCGTCAATGTTTATTGCGCTATGGCTGTCTATCGATATATTAAATCCTTTTTCTATTCACTATCTATTCAAATATGTCAGCTTCACGCTGTATTCCGCATATTGCAGGATAGGCAGAGAGAATCCCCTAATAGTGTCTTAATCACTCCGTACCCACTTTCCACTGAATTTTCGAGGCATTGCGTATTGAGTGGAGGAACCCGGCGCTGCGCTTTTGCCTTGGTACCAGAGCGAATAAATGAAAATATAAATAATAATTCACAACTCCGAGCGGAAGTCCAACCCACATCCGTCGCGGCTACAGTCGCATGCCAGTACCGCTGAGCCAGGTCTGGCCTAAAATATTACTTAAATTTTATAATTCGGTACAAAGTATTTTACAAGCTATGTATATATTGCCTTAAGTGCACTCAGTATAAGTAGGTTTTCTCCTTATTATAATCTAATCTAATCAACTTCACGCTGTATCCCGCACATAGCAGGGTAGGCAGAAGGAACCTAGTGTTAAGACACTCCGTTCCCCACTTTCTCCCGATTTCTGGAGGCATTGCGTGTTGAGTGACGGAACTCAACGCCGCGCTTTGCCGCGTTCTAGTGTTGAACACCAGAACGAAGAAATGGAAATATAAATTTAAGTAAATATTTCATCTCCTCGAGTGGGGATCGAATCCACAACTAGTCGGTATTATATTCACACTTTGTGCGCCTGCGCCACGACTGGCCTCCTTATATTATTTCCATATTGGAAATATCATAAAGCGATATCAGAAAAACCGTAGAACGTGTAGTGTATAGTGAATGTAGCGCGGCCTGTGAGTTGCAGTAGCGTAGGAGGAAGCTCCTGCTGATTGCATTTTCATAATATGATTTTCTTGTGTTATATAATAGTAAATGCAATCTATTCTAATACGAGCACCGGTAACTAAATGTGATGTAAGGATAAAATAATTTTGCATTTAAAATGTTTGTTTATATGTTAGTATATAACTTCATACCTTCTAATATTATCAATGTGAATGTAAGTTTGCTTGTTACGCTTTTACGCCTAAACTACTCAACTGGTTTTAATAAAACTTTGTATCCATATTCTTAGAGGTATTAGAAAGGAAATAGGATACTTTTTTCTTATAAAATATAAATATATTAAAAAAAGAACATAATTTAAAAATAAAACCAAGTTTAAGCGAGTGAAGCCGCGTTTGAATCTCTAGTTTAAATATAAAGGGTAGCGTTACTCGAGAAGAGAAGCAGGATTAATCAATAATGTCATATTTCACTCTTCTTTTATATCATAACTACCCCTAACCGCGGCTTCGCCCGCGTTTGACTGAACGACTGAACCTAACCTACTTACGTAGGTTCCGTCAAAACGGTTAACATAACATATACCTTATAATATCCTAATAAACAGATTTTTTTTATTTTGTCTATCAGTTAAACCGATTTTTGTGTGACTTTCACTAAAAGATACATGGAGTTGTGTTGTACATAGACTTCTCTTTATTGCGAAACTCCCGCGGGTTCGGGATTTACGAGAGAAAAATTACCTACGTACTTAGATCTACATATGAAATAACTAAACATTTTTTATTAAAGAAATATAGATAAGACTAAAATAATCAGTTTCTCCTAAATATACTTAGACATTGTTAAGTAAATATTCGTATAGTATAATAATAATAACTTATTCCTAAGAAAAAATTGTAATTTTTATGTTCTAAACTAAAAGTATTATTCAAAAGGTTTCAATTTTTGAACTAATAAATTCTTATAGCATTATAAAATAGTATTCATAGACTAAAATAATAACACCATTTTAAACTTTCATTTGAAAATTTACATTGCATTAGAATAACAAAGAAATATAAAATAATAGAGAACGGTGAATATGCTCCAGCGTGCATTGAAGATAAGTTGATGAATTTCCATTTGACTTTGTGTGCTTCAACTGTGATGTTTGTTTATTGTGTTGTTTGATATTACCGACAGAATCGTATCAACTCTTTCTGTTACGTTCTTTTTTAGAAAAATGTAAAAAGAATAATGCAGCTTCACGCTTTTGCCCGCGTACCAAGATAGAGAAAGAGACCCGGTCTGTGGCGGTCGAGGAGGAGCACTTTGAGGTTTTGGAGATAGTGTCGACGGCCTATATCGGGCGGTCCATGAGTACCACTTAACCCACTCGAGTCCTTCACTCGGGCGACATAACCGTATTCGGTCTCCCCACGATAAAAAAAAGGAAGGATAGACAAAGGGAACCTATAGTGTTACAACTCTCTATTTTTTACGCAGCGTTCTATTTTCGTGACATTCCGTTGAAACATAATTTAGATATAATTATTTCTACGACTTTAAATCGAACCTACGTCCGCGCGAGAACCCACAATAGTTTATACAAAAAAGAGAACGAAGAGTTATTATTGTCACGTATTATTATCTCTATTTATTGCCTAATTTAGTAAAATTTTTTGGATATCCACATCCTGTCGAATAAGACAACTAACTTTAAACTCCTTTATACTTTATGTTAATAGAAATGCCGAATCTATAAAAGTAATGCGAAAAATAAAATTCCAAAACTTAATCCCAATATTTTTTACAAACAAAAATTTCTCTAAAAAGTTCTCTCTGAATCTACTGACCGCAAACTTCGTTCATCCTTTAACCTTTTCATAAATTTGTTACTGTTTTTGATAAAATTGTGTTTAAATAATATACTTCTTTATTGTGTGTTCTGATACTTATAATGAAATTAAAAAAAAAGAACAAAAAATCAGCTTCACGCTGTATCCCGCACGCAGCAGGGTAGGCAGAGGAAACCTAGTATTAAGACACTCCGTTCCCCACTTTCCGCCAAGTTCTGGAAACATTGCGTGTTGAGTGGCGGAACTCAACGCCTCGCTTTGCCTCGACACCAGAGCGAAGAAATGAAAACATAAATGTAAATAAATATTTCTTTTCCTCGAGTGGGGATCGAACCCGCAACCAGTCGATTTTACAGCCACACATTGTGCCCCTGCGCCACGTCTGGCCTCAACGAAATAGTTATAATGAAATAGTTCACAAATTTAACCATTTTTTATTCAAGAATAGTTTTCATTGCTCTTTGTTACATCAATTTAACTGACGTTTTCTTTATTTCTATATCTAATCAATTAAGTAAGTTCTGACTAAAACTAACATTATTAATAACGCTAATTAACCAAAAACATCGAGGAACATAATGATTGATGTATTAGCCAATATTGATTCATACTACATACAGAGCAAATACAAAAAAAAAAAAATTCTAAATGTAAAAAGATAATGTAAAGATATTTTAGGAATAATATTATATAACTTTTAACCTCCTCACCCTTTTTTAATTCCTCAAGTGGGAATGATATTTATAATATAAACATTATTTTTATTCCTCTACTCTGGTATGCAAACCGCATCGAAATCGGTCCATCCGTCCGAGAGCTATATTGCCCCAAACATACGAACATCAACGTCAAAATTATAACACCCTTTTTTGCGAAAAAGGTTAAAAGTTAAATTAAAAATAAAAAAAAATTAAATTAGCTTCACGCTGTATCCCGCACACAGCAGGGTAGGCAGAGGGAACCTAGTGTTAAGACACTCCGTTCCCCACTTTCTGTCGAATTCTGGAGGCATTGCGTGTTGAGTGGCAGAACTCAACGCCGCGCTTAACCTCGACACCAGAGCGAAGAAATGGAAATATAAATTTAAGTAAATATTTCATCTCCTCGAGTGGGGATCGAACCCACAACCAGTCGGTTTTGCAGTCACACTTCGTGCCACTGCGCTACGACTGGCCTCAAGATACCAAAATACTATCTATTATCATGATTTTATATTAGAATATAAAACAATTGTCCATCCAAATTATTCGTATAACTGCCCTATAAAATTCAACTGAATATAATATATTTTATGGACACTATCAGATTGTTACGACTAAGAATCTATACAAATAAAATCAAAACCGGTGTTTAACGGTTATGAAGCGGCATTCAAATTCAGCACCGTTTGTGGTAGAATTTTGTGACACTATAAAACAGTCGTTAAAGATACTATCATATAATACTTATCAGATTATGTTCCAGAAATAACTTATTCGTGGGAGTGTGAGTGCGGTCTATTTTCCTATTTTAGTGTGCCATTTTAGTGTTCACATATTTTGGATGGTATTCAAACTTTATATTTATTATCTAATTTTCTTATGCTGGTGGTGGTTTATTATTTACCTACAAAATGTGCATTTCGAGGTGTGACTGTAAAACCGACTGGTTGTGGGTTCGATCCCCACTCGAGGAGATGAAATATTTACTTAAATTTATATTTCCATTTCTTCGCTCTGGTGTCGAGGTTGAGCGCGGCGTTGAGTTCTGCCACTCAACACGCAATGCCTCCAGAATTCGGCAGAAATTGGGGAACGGAGTGTCTTAACACTAGGTTCCCTCTGCCTACCCTGCTGTGTGCGGGATACAGCGTGAAGCTGATTTAATTTTTTTTTTAAAATGTGCATTTTCACCAGCGTTGTTAATCTTAACTGTGATTAATACCTGTAAGTTACTTTGAATTGGTTTTAGTCAGTGACGTACGTTTGTATCGGATGTAAAATTGAATCCTAGATAAAATGTGAAACAAAATGATAACAGTTCTAAAATCATGTCGTTTGCTGATAAAAATTGTGCGTTGTGTATGAATCTCTCCTCTCTCTCTCTCTCCTCTGTAGTATGAATCAAAGTGCGTCTTGTTATTTATACAGATTATAAAATGTGTGCTAAATTTCATCTAAATAAATTTAGCTTGATAGTGTATATATCTCAACAAATTCAATTTTGTTTTGACAATTGGCAAGAAATTGAACATGTACTATAATAATTAAAAATAGCGGCTAACTGCGAGTCGGTTTCGCCCACCGAGGTTTCCGTACCATCTTAAGTAATGGGAAACACAATTTTTAAAAATTGACAAAACTCAATTTTATAAGTTTTTATATAATATGTAATTTAAATATAAATTAATATTTATTGGATTGTTGCCTTTATTTGTATTGCATTTTTTTACTAAATTTCATAGTTGCATTTATACTGAAAGTATTCCATAGATTTCGATAACGCGGCGAACGACATTGACAAACTTAAATTTGCGAGCGTCCGCACTGGCTGTATATTTTTCGATTTTTTTTTCTTTTATTCGTAGTGGAAGACCTGTCGTAGACCTGATAAATTGATATTGAATGACATCCTGACAACCTGAATTACAGCTTGATACTCTCAGGTCATAAAATTATCTGTATAAATATAAAATTATCTGTATAAATATAAATAAATATAAATATAAATATTAATCTGTAGTTCGGTCTTGCCAGAGGGACAGACGGACAACGAAGTGATCCTCTAATGATTAATTTTTTTTGCTTTTGAGGTACGGAACGCTAAAAATGGACAAATATAATATGTAAAATAAACAAGCATGTGAAAACATAATATATGTATGTACTGCACATTGTATAAAAAAATTCATGTATTAAATTAATTTATACTATTATTTATACATACTATACTTAATTAGAGAGATATAAAGTCGATGGACGTCAAGTCGATACGATACAAAATTTATTTTTTCACACTTTTCACTAAAAATCATGACAATTAAAAAAAAAGTACATACCTACATATAGTTTATTTGGAAATACACCTCTTCAGCTTGATCCAATTCTGCAGCACTTCACCTCAACAGCTAGTGTTCAATTAAATTGCGCCTGTTCTCCATGAGCAGAGCTTCAACTGAGGACATGTACGAGCCTCTACAATAATTCGATACCTGAACTTTGCTATGTGATTTAGTGTAGGCGTAACCTACTTTTGTAAACAATATGCAATCTAAGCCACCAAATTTGAAAGTCATGGTTATTATGGTTGATATAGTATATAATGTTTTTAGTATTTTTTCATGTTTATATAATATTTATATAAAGAAAATTTGACGCTTATAAATAGTTTGTGGGGTGATCTGTGATTGTATTGAAAAATCATCTTTTTTTTTTATTTTAAAGTAGCTTTAACTTGTAGCTTAGGTTTGCGTTGTGTTGGCGTGTACAGTACGGTCAAGAAGTCGTAGTCGGCATGAAGTTATTATAGGTTTTCCGAAATTTTGCGCATTCTCCACTCGGGAAGAAAATAATCAAAGATAAGAAAATTCCTAAAATCAAATCGTCAGGCCAGTCGTGGTGCAGCGGCACAAGGTGTGACTGTAATATCGACTGGTTGTGGGTTTGATCCCCACTCGAGGAGATGAAATATTTACTTAAATTTATATTTCCATTTGCTTCGCTCGCTCTTTCTTCGCGTTGAGTTCTGCCACTTAACACACAATGCCTCCAGAATTCGGCAGAAAGTGGGGAACGGAGTGTCTTAACACTAGGTACCCTCTGCCTACCCTGCTGTGTGCGGGATACAGCGTGAAGCTGAAATCTTCGGGTAGGACATATGACATTCTAAGTGTGAGTGGTGAGAAACCGCAGGTACTATAAATTACATCGAAATGATCAACGTAATGTATTATAGCTTATACCTCTCTTTAATAATTGAAAGTATTTTTTAAATTTTAACCAGTACCTACTAAGATTAGCGTACTGCTTGCTACGTTGAATCAAACCAACTCTTTAATTATAAAGTATTAAATGTAGATATAAAAAGTTTCTATATGTGTAATATATGTCAAATGTTAAATTCATAATTTACTTAATTTCCATTACACAGAAGTATAACATTGTAAGATGACAACAATATAATATCTAACATTTGAAATTTCGCGTCAACTTTGTATACGAGAACTTTCCAGAGAGAGAGAGAGAACAGAAATTTTCCGCCTTATCGCCTTTTGTGCTGTAGTACCTTAAAAAAAATCAGCAAACATAAGCTTTCACGTGAACATTATTATGGTTCTAATAAAAAATAACAAGCCAAGGGGATATTGTGTTGGGATGAATGGCCCGGGCTCCTTCATCATGCAGGACTCTTTCAGTACATTTTCATTGTGAACAATCATAAAACAACATGAATGTTGCACTTAGAACAGCTCGAAAATAGTAGAAGAGCCCGTAACGTAGAGTCTTTATCGGCGTGTTTGCTTTAATACACTGCACTTTGTAAATTATGTATGGGAGCTGCTCTATAGGCACCTGGTTTCAGAAATGGATCTTAAAATTTTTACCTTGTAATGATAAAATATTCTTTCTCCAGGATATTTGCTCTTTGACATTTCGTAACACTCAGTTCTTTTGAAAGCTACGAGATTATTCTATAGCGGATTAAACGATGTTACGTATTTTACTTAAATATGATTTCGCCCATTTTTCTTGAACTGCATTTAATATTTCAAAGTAATAAACATATAAGTATAGATTATTATTTTGTATAAGAAATGTTATTTTGAATTTGTAGTAAGTAACGTTTTTTGTACTAGTTATAGCAGTAGACGTAGAGAGTCCTTTATATTTCAAATAAACTATGACTGTAATCATGTCAGGCTGTTGCTTCGATTCTCATTCGGGGTAATGAAATATTTAATATTTTCATTTCCTCGCTCCTGTAAAGAGGCAAAGCGCGGCGTTGAGTTCCGCCAATCAACACAATGTCTTCAGGATTTGGGGGAAAGTGGGGGACGCAAAATATCTAGGTTCCCAGAGTAGGTTCTGTCTACTTTAATTTGTACAAGCAAGCATACAACATGAAGCTATAAATAAAAGAAAAAATTAAAACATCAAACCTAAAACAATTTACATCCAAAATTAAACGAATATTGAACCTTTCAGATTCGCAAAGCGTATTATAAAAAAAAGCGGCCCAAAAGGTAAAATCTTTCTGCCCCTTTCACCTGAAGCATTACGATGACACCAAAATCCAATTTCAGGTGTCACTATCGATAAAGATTTTGCATAAATCAATGATATAATCCGATATTACAGAGTTTTAGCCTCCCCGCGCCTAATGTCCCATTGAATCTCTATTCCAATTTAAATGAGTTATTCCATTACCCCGCGTGCGCTCGAACGGTTTCTAAGCGAGATCCGTTGACATAAATTGAGAAATTGATAATAAAATTTTAGTGGGTAGGTGTGTGTTAGTCTGATGTATTTCGTTATGTATGTATGTATTATATGTAAAATGTGGTGTGTGTGTTTGTTTTATTAAACTAAGCTTTTAAATGTTGATTAACATTGAAAAATTGTGTTTTAGATACGTTACTATTGAATTATTTTTATTTTCTTGCTTAGGTAATATCCGAGAATGGATTCGAATCCATGATCGTTGTATTTAAATCGCGTTCAAATCTTGGCATTAGGTGGAAATTTTCTTTTTCTTATTGATCGTGTTGTGTGATATTAGCTTTATTTTGTAGTAAGAAAGATTTTGTAGTAAAATGTCTATATTGTTTATTTTATAACTCTAACTTTTTTAAAAATTAACTTTAAATTGATATAAATATTATATATTAAAAAAAAGGAGCTAGTGATATAGTTTTATGTTATGTTTTTGTTTATTTAAGTATGTTTTTATTTAGCAAGGGCTAATTAAAGACTACGAATATTTCTTTTTAACAATTATAAACCTGGAACTATTAAAAATAAACTTTTAATAGTTCCAGGTTTAGTGGCTATCAAGAAAAAAGAACAAAATAATATCATTTTCAAACAGTCTTCACCTCCCCAGAGTAACCTTAAGTTTTTGCTCGTGCTATTTCAGAAAGTCCCCCAACTTTGTTGGAAGTAAGTTCGATCATAACGACTACAGTATGATTGCAACTTCCTCGGTTCCACATGTTGGAATATTTCCGATGGAAATCTATATGAATAATATTGGAATGCACTCAATTTTGTATAAGCTAGCTTTAGTTCGATTTAGGTCTGATCTGCGATTGAGTCTTTATGTATTCGTGTAGTACAAGCAGTTCTACATGTCTACAGCACATAGGGTCTAATATTACATTCCGTACTAGAGATTTCTAAAATTAATAAATAAATCAGCTTCACGCTGTAGCCCGAACACTGCAGGGTAGGCAGGGGGAACCTAGTGTCAAGACATTCCGTTCCCCACTTTCTGCCGAATCTGGAGGCATTGCGTGTTCAGTGGTGGAGATTTCTATGAGTGTCAATTATCAAAATATCAACCTACAGTTTCAAAATTTTGCATTTCATGAGTTAATATCATGGTCGTCTAAGGTCAATTCGTAATATTGCGCGGTACGTGTAAACAGGAAAGACTAATCACCAAAGTTCAGTCAAATAGTTTATTAGCTACACTACTATAGAGAAATGTTAAATAATTATTGCATATATCAAATAAACAATATCTTTATGATGTAAATGTATGTAAACATTTTTTTTAATCCAAGGATTCAATGGGCGCAGGGCCGAACGGAGTGGCGAGTATTAGGGGAGGCCTATGTCCAGCAGTGGACTTTGAAAGGTTGATGGGTGGATGGATTTAATTTTAAATTAAAATTCGGATTTAATTTTAAATTAAAATTCGGATTTAATTTTAAATTAAAATGGATTTAATTTTAAATTAAATTCTTAAAAATTAAAAAAAAAATTATTAAAATTTTTAAGAATTTACTTGCTTGGGGCTTTGTTGAGCAGGTGGTGCAGGGTCACAAGCGTGCAAATAATAAACGCGACAGCTCGAGAGTTTGATTCACAGTCGAGAAAATTAAATATTTGATATTTCCATTTCCTCGCTCTGGTAACGAGCGCAATTGAGTGCTGCCACTCAACACGCAAGAATTCGGCATAAAGTGGAGGAAGTAAGTTTATTAATTAAGTCTTGTAGGTACCCAGTTTACTTCTGCCTACCCTGCTATGTGTTATGCATGATAGTGTGTGTATGGCTCGGTTGATATATTTAATGAACGAATAGTACCCATATCAACATTGTGGTTTCCTGTTGTCCGTTGTCCAAAAACTAAAATTTAATATGAAAATATAACGTTGCAAAGCAGATTACATTATAAGATTAGAGGCCGCCGTGTCGCAGTGAAGTAGCCTCTGACTGTAAACGTCATGGTTGTGGGTTCAATCCCCACTCGGAGGAATGATTTAAATTTTTCCTCTCCTTTCACATATAACGAAAGAAAATTATTTAAAAACGTATAAAATTTACCTGCTCTAATGTTGACAAAAATAAATTGTTTTTTTAAGAAAAAAAAAACCGACTTCTAACAACGAACTAAAAAGTAAAAAATAATTTTACATATACTGAAACGTACTTTGATTTTGTTAACCAATAAATAATTAAAAAAAGATTTTATAACTTCGAAGTCGGTGTCAAGCTAATGCTACAACAACCTTACTATAATACAATATCGTATTACTAAGCCTGTTCGTTTTACTTGGCAGCTACGATCCATACGACCAGCTACGATCAAATTTCTTACAAAGTGAAATATATTAATCCTTGAATTGTCTTGAAGTTTTAACTCAGTTAAACAATAGTTCATAAGTTCTTATTACACACAAAGATGTTATATAGCCTTCCTTTGCTTTATATAGTTGGTAAAAACAACTCTAGATGCACAAGTTACAGTTAACAAACTGAAACTACCCGCAATCTCAACGAGAATGTGTCTATTAGTTGCGAACTTATCATGAAACAAAAACAGGCTGAAAGGCGTGAGTTAAGATTGTTGCTTGCTTTTTCGAGAACAATCTTGGTATCATTTTCTTTTTTCGCTTCTCGTTGTATATCGCATATAGGTAGGCATTCGCAGAGGGAGACTATTGTTTAGACTCTCCGTTCCTCACTCATCAACCAATTTTTGTTATATAACATGTTGATTGGCGGAACTCAACACCATGTTTTCGTTTGTTGCTGAATCGAGAAAATGAAAATAATATATTCCACTGAATGAGATTGAATCCTAAACTGCGCTACGATGGCTTCAAATCAAATTTTGCCTTTAGCTGGATATTTTTTTGCTCATTAAGTCTTATAACAGCCAAAATACAAGTAAATAAAGAAGTAACAGTACCTACAAGTATTACAAGTATTGAACACACGATAACATTTTTCGGGATACATGTCATGCGTTTAATTAATTCATACTGCTTACTACTTAATTAATTAAATAAAGGTTATTTTAATGAGATCATTTCTTATACTTTTTGTGACAGAGATGACTATAGTGATATTTTTAAAAGTATTACATTTTAAGCACATAGTTTAATATGAAAAAATCATACGATATAACCCATTCATCAAAAATGTTATCAATTTCTAAGTAAACTAGAAATTTAATATTTGGGTTAAGTTAGGTAGACTATTATTCAAATATACAAGGAAACATTGGAAAATTGATTATTATTTTTTTTTAGCTTCACGCTGTATCCCGCACCTAGCAGGGTAGGCAGAGGGAACCTAATGTTAAGACACTCCGTTCCCCACTTTCTGCCGAATTTTGGAGGCATTGCGTGTTGAGTGGCAGAACTCAACGCCGCGCTGAGGCTGGACCCCAGAGTGAAGAAATGGAAATATAAATTTAAGTAAATATTTCATCTCCTCGAGTGGGGATCGAATCCACAACCAGTCGGTTTTACAGTCACACTTCGTGCCGTTGCGCCACGACTGGCCTCATTATTGGTACTAATTAGCGAACCCGCACGGTTTCGCCCCCTTGAACTATAACAATATTTTTTAAATATATTTTATAAAATGATTTTCAGTTTTCAATAGGTTTAGTAAGAAAATATAAGCCTAAATAATCAAAATTAGCCAAAAAATATTAATAAGTAGACATAAATAAGGGAAATAAAATTCTTAATATTAGAAAAAATATCTTAAGTAATTGAAATGAACAAACAAAATACGTAAAAGTGAATGAAGAGGAATTTTTAATATTCGAAAAAACACCTAACTAAATAAAATAAACAAAAAATATATATAAAAAAAATAAAAAAAAACTTAATCAAAACAAGAAATTTAAAAAAAATATCTAACTAATATATTACTCAAATAAGAATTAATAATAAATAGCAAATAACCACATAAAAATTAACAGTAGATAGTAAATATCAGAAAATTTACAAACCCGTCAATGTCGTCCGCCCGTTTGTGTCGGTCATTCTTTAACCAAGCTGCCGCACCTTGCGGTTCGTAGGCTCGTAGGTCATTTTGAATCAGTGATATCTCCTAAAGTATTTATTATAATATGAGTCCAGTCGTGGCGCAGCGGCACGAGGTGTGACTGTAAAATCGACTGGTTGTGGGTTCGGTCCCCACTCGAGGAGATGAAATATTTACTTAAATTTATATTTCCATTTCTTCGCTCTGGTGTCGAGGTTAAGCGCGGCGTTGAGTTCTGCCATTCAACACGCAATGCCTCCAGAATTCGATAGAAAGTTGGGAACGGAGTGTCTTAGCACTAGGTTCCCTCTGCCTACCCTGCTGTATGCGGGATACAGCGTGAAGCTGATTTTTTATTTATTTATTATAATGATGTACAGTTAGGTATAATTTCAACCTAGATGAAATGCTAAAGGTAACTTTTATGCCATGAACATGAGATGAGCCAGTTACGAACGGATATGTTAGAATTTCGTAAAGATGTAAAGGGCTTAAGAGATGATCTTATTAAGTGTACCAATGAGATCGTACATATAAATCAAAAATGCGAAAATCTTGAACAACGTGTAGTAGAATTAGAAAACCGAGATATGAACTCACAAGTTGATGAAATGTTAATTCAGCCAATTAAAAATGCATTTAAACGAAAAGGAACAGAGTTTTTTATCCAACGATATTGAGGTATCAGGAGTGCCAGAAGTTATTGGAGAAAACGTATCGCATACAATGAAACTCATAGCATCTAAAATTGGAATTCAGCTGGAAGATTGTGACATAGTGGAGGTGTATCGCGCCGGCAAACGTCATATCGATGCGACAGTAGTAGACGATCTATCTCGCCGAAAACGTCCACGGTCTATAATACTACGCTGTGTTCGTCGTGAGACTCGTGAACGCTTGTTGCGTGCGTCGCAAGCTTGTTTCGACCGATATTGCACCGGGCGAATCGCAGCCGATATATTTAAATGAAAGATTGACGCGTGATAACAAAATATTATTTGGAAAGGCTAAGGAAGCGGCGCGAAAATTCAAATGGAAATATGTTTGGACGCGCAGTGGAAAAATTTTGGTACGGAAAAATTATGATTTAGAGGTACATCAAATTAAAGATGCTTCAGATATCGATCGTGTTTTTAATAATGCAACCTTTAAAAGAGCGAGTACTTCAAATTGTTTGTAATTTTGCTATTTTCCTAAAAGTTATGTTTTTGTTTTTATATTACCTGTTTTATATCATAATCATATATTTTTTTGCACATGTTATTACTATAAGACTATATTACAGAAAGGAACTAAGGGTGGACACTGCATTTTACTATATTAGCTTTTGCTATAATTTTTACCTTCTTAAAATATTTTTATTATGTATGTCATGCCAAAAATTAAATCTCGTCACGTTAGACTAGGGTTACTCAACGTACGTTCCTTAAATACTGGTAAAGATGAATTATTGGTTTCGATGGATAAATATGCTCCTGACATATTAGCACTCAATGAAACCTGGCTCAGGCCGGAGGAGGAAAAGTTTTCCCTTACCATG
>JAAIXJ010000437.1:14233-95490 GCA_013403705.1 Heliconius hermathena | reverse complement strand
TTTTTTTTGTTCACCAAATTTGAATTTGATAATCTGGCAATGTCCACTCTCTGAAAAATATATACATTCGTTTTTGTTTCCGGTTGAATGTTATTTTTATTATTATTATTATTTCTCTTTATTATTAGTTTTTTTATAACAAATTGTCATAACGAGTTTCGCATCCCTCTCCTGTACACATTTATTTTTATTTAAGAATTGTGAATTAGGATGAGGCTGAAAAACAGCGCTGTAGACAACACGTCTTACAGGATTCGCTGAGCCTCACTCCTTTTACCGTTCTGTTTTTTTTTTTCTTACTTTTTTTTAAATTTTTGTATTTGTTTTATTTTACTTTTATTATTTTTTAGCTTATTATTTTAATTGTATTAGTAGTCATAAAACGGTAATAAACTTTTTTTGAATTTGAATTTAGAATTTATATTTATTTTCATAACGATGAATACCAAATTATAGACAATACATTAACAATAAACCGGTAAATTTAAATTTAAATTAAATATATTAAAATGGTTACTGTGGCACAACCTTCAGACATAAACATATCCGCGGCATATAATCATCGTGGAGTTTTTATAAGTTTTATAGAGGACAGTAGTACAACATAGTTATATGTGTCACCGACCTTTTCTTACAACAACGAAATTCCATATTTTATTTCCGGTTAAAACTAACATATGAGACAAGAAATTGCGTATCAAGTAGAAATAATATTAGTATATATCGAGAATATTAAAAAATTGACAAAAAAATAGTCTATGTCTATCCCAAGACCTTCAAGTATATCTATATGAAATTTTAACACAATCGGATCAGCAGTTTAGCCGTAATTGTCTCACAGACAGAGATACAGTCAGAGTTACATTTGAATTTTTAATATCAGTATGGAAAGTATGGATTAGTATCAGGGAAGTAAAAAAGTTAAGTATGAAACTTAGATCAAAGAACATAGGAAAATAAGCGATTTAAAAAAAACAAAGTACCTATTGATGATTAACAGTAAAAAATTTTTTTTCAAAAAGTAATGATATCCCAACATAAATGGGAAATGACAGCCAAGTTAAATGTTAAGTATAGCCCAGGTTTCCAGGTTTCCTTTGCTCACCCTAATATGTGCAGGAAACAGCGTGAAGCTAAAACTTTGAAGGATTTATGGAATTAAAAAAAAAAATTAAATTAGCTTCACGCTGTATCCCGCACGCAGCAGGGTAGGCAGAGGGAACCTAGTGTTAAGACACTCCGTTCCCCACTTTCTGCCGAATTCTGGAGGCATGGAATTATTTGGTACTTATTGGGCATAGATATTTTTTACAAGATTTATATTGACAAGAATCTATAAAATGTTTGTTTATATTCAATCAAATAATTTCTGTGGGAAATTAAACATTAAAACCAAGGCCAGTCATGGCGCAGGGGCACAAAGTGTGACTGTAAAATCGACTGGTTGTGGGTTCGATCCCCACTCGAGGAAATGAAATATTTATTTACTTTTATATTATCATTTCTTCGCTCTGGTGTCAAGGCAAAGCGCGGCGTTAAGTTCCGCCTCAACGCAATGCCTCCAGAATTCGGCGGAAAGTGGGGAACGGAGTGTCTTAACACTAGATTCCCTCTGCCTATCCTGCTATGTGCGGGATACAGCGCGAAGCTGATTTTTATTTAGTAATTGTACTATAACGTATCAGTGATAATTTTCCACTGCTGTGATATTAAGTTGGGTAATCAATAAAGCTTAGCCTAATGTAGTGTAAAGGATGCTATGAACTATAGACTTTACATTTACCATAACGTTTACCTAATGCTTCTAAGTCACGTAGCAACTTGGCGAAAACAGTGTTTCTATATTTTTAAGTTTCTTTACGAAGATTATAATATTTCTAGGGTTAAATTAAATATAAGTAGTTATATCGTTAATTCATCGGCAAAATTACTTAAAAGTATTACTTACTTATTAGGTCTCATTTTATTTATTTTTTTATTAAAGTTGGCTGTATTTTAGTGTCACTATAGCGTATATTAGGCTAGTCATTTCCTAAAATAAAAGTAGCTGTGAATCAATCTACTTCACTTTTCCAGCTATTCAAAAAATATGAATTAAAAGGTTTTTCAAATATAATCCTATTCTTAAATATATTATAATAATGACATATATATCGAACTTAGTATAAAATTAGAGCCGATTTTGTACAATACTTTGTCCAAAATCATATAAATGACACAGTGCAAGTAGAAGCTTATGTTGGAGATGTTTCCTTGAACATTACGTTCGTTATATGTACACATTGACTGTATATATTCTTAGAATTTCTTTTCCATTTTTGCTTCTCAGACACGCCTTTTACTAGTAAAGCTACTTTATATCCCTTCGTTGGATTTTAGATAATATTCTTTATATCGACAGGTTTAGAGATACGGTAATACTCGAATAATAATCAACCAACCTCACTGATTCCATTTAAATATATATCGTCGTATTCATTTCTGCGTATATTTCTTTTTATTTTTCATTTCTGAAGCGTTTATATATATAGCATACTAAAGCGTAATTTATTTATACGTTATTTATTCTTTGATCAGAGACTAAAATTTTCCTTGTTTTCAGATTGCTGATCATTTAAATGAAATAAGAAAAACAGTAAAAATGTGCCAACACTCTGTTTTATGAAAACAAATATGGACAAGACTAAGAAAAAGAATAGTATAAATGGAAAATACAAGAAAAACGGTAAAACTGATAACTATGATGATGTCATCACGACGTGCTGCCTTTGCATACAAACTAGAAAAAGTAAGAAGAAAAGTTTGATAGCAGGATGTGTAACAAATTTAGGAATTTTCATAATACTACTCGTTTACACTTTAGTAGGCGCTTTTATATTCCTAGCTATCGAAGGTAGTGCCGCTAAAGTGCATCAAAAGACGCTGGCAACGACTTCGTATCAGGCTAATGAGAATAGAAAAACTAATCCCTTACCAAAAGTGAACAGTAGTATAGCACAAGTCAGTGCTGAATTAAGAGCTCAGACAGTTGAAAGTATTTGGGAAATAACAGTTTCCTTGAACATACTGTATAAAGAGAATTGGACGAGACTTGCAGCACAAGAAATTGCGAAGTTTCAGGAGAAATTAGTTGCAAGAGTAGCTGCTGATGTGTCAGAACAGTATGGAGGTGTTAGAGCATTGGAATCAGCTCCGGCACTGGTTACTGACGACTATGAATGGAATTTTGCTAAAGCATTTTTATACTCTTTGACCGTACTTACGACGATAGGTATGTATAATATTCCTTTTTAAATAAATATTTTCTGCTAGTCGTGCCGTGTGATCCCGGCCTAGAATAAGATCACCCTGGTACTGGTGCTGTCGTAAGAGGTGATTAAAGTAGGTGTGGTAGAGTCACGTCCCTAGCAATGGCAACACGCATGGGCAGACTCGACCGGATTATTACCACCACAGCATTTAAAACCGGCGTCAAGTAGTGGCTTTGTGCCACTGCGTTTCGCATCAGGTAATACCCGGCTCCGGCGCCCAACCCACCTTAAACGCTGGCAACGTACCTATAGCTCACCTGGTCTTGCACGGGATCGTGGGCGGCGGTAATCACTTACCATCAAGCTAAAAAAGGTTTGAATAAATAAAAAAAAATACTATCTTAAATTATGTTAGATGATTTTGTAAAATAAAAAATATTAATAGTATTTTATTTATCTTAAATTGTACTAATTGAGTTTATTGTCTACAGGTTACGGCAGCGTTGCACCCAAAACAGCTCTAGGTAAAGCAGTAACAATAGGATATGCCGTTATAGGTATACCTCTGACTCTATTGTACTTGTCAGTAGTAGGTGCGTTGTTGTCGAGACTCGCTCGAAGCATATTTAGTAGGGCATTATGTTGCTGCCTTTGCTCCAAGTGCGGATATTGCTGTCTCGACGAAAGGACGATGGCAGTCAAGGAGCGTAAAGAAAAAGTAAGGCGTCAAGACGACTATAGATCGCAAACTTTGCATTTACAAGAACCGTATTACGTGCGATCGCCTTCCGGTACTATAATTTCCGCGTCCCAGGCTAACAGCCTCAGCAACAACTCTATAAAAGATAAAACACAAGGGCTAAACTTTTTACGTGACTGTGACTCAATGAGTTGTGCGGATACGGATTCGAAAGTTTCCTTACGTGGTTTCTCGATTCTTGCCCCGATTTCTTTGTGTTTGGCAGCAATATTCACTTACATTTTCTTTGGGGCCCTCGTATTATATCAATTAGAGGGATGGAGCCCTATTGATGGTGTATATTTTTGTTTTATGAGCTTAAGTACAATTGGATTTGGGCATTTAGCACCAGGCTTGACGCAAAAAAATGGTGCGACAACCGGAACTATTTGGTTTTGCTCGATTTACATTATGACCGGTTTGGCACTCACAGCGATGTGTTTCAATGTCCTCCACGACGAAATCGTTCACCGTCTGAGACATCACGACAAAGTGCTGAAAAATACCCAAAATATTCTGACACCGGAGTTTTTGCAACGATCTTGACGAGACGAAAGTGGTAATTTTACAGAAGAATCGATAATTCATTCTGAAGTCGAGACATTGCCTGAAGTCTTGCACCACTTACCTAGTTCGAGATTCGAAGGTGGTGCAATCCGTCGCTCCGTTTATACCCTAAAAGAGGAAAAGGAACCGGAAAGAACAACTCCGATGTAGCAAAGGCTTTTTAAGACTTCATTATTTAAATATTATATTTACTTTGATATTCGAAAATTTTAAACAACTTTGGGTGGGAGATTGGAGCGTAGAAAAATATTAGACAAAAATAATTTAATAATATATGTTTGATTAATGAAACGACTGAAGTGTTTGTTAATTATGTTGTTAAGGTAATCTAGTGCCAAAATGGAATAGCTATAATTGTCTAAGTGAGCGTACTGGAGTTCGATGCCAGTAAATGTATAAAAACTTAATTGTATACTACTTTAATATTATATTATAAATATATAATATATTAATATATTATGTATATTGAAAATGGTAAAATAATTACGAGCACACATCATTTTATACTAAAAGTAAATGTTTATTTAATTTTAATTCAATGGAATTTTTTAATAATCATATTATAATTAAGACTGTGAAATAGTAAAAAAAAAATATTTAACTTATTTATGGCTTTAAATTAATAATAAAATGTCAAAAACAAATACATAATAATGTAGATATTGTTTTTCAATAAAGTTACTCATAGGAATTGAATTGTCGGGACGTGTATAAGTATAAAGTGTTTCCAAAGAATTTGGAAGGAGGTGTTAGTTCGTACTGAGTGTGAATTTTAACATCTGTATATTATTTAAGGACCTAAGTCGTTTTGTGCAATTATACCAACTGTAAAGATAATAAACATTTTTATGAAAAAAAAAAATATTTTTCCTTTTTAGTTATCCTAATGCCATCGTAGTATGTAATTAGTTGTGAAGTGGATATAAAATAGGAAACGAAAAAAAAAATAAAGTAAACTCTGACGTTAGACTTATCGTTCTCCGTTTTTCGTCAAAAAAAATTAGGCAGAAATCGAAAAAGGGTATGTTTACCATGTAATGATAAAAAAATTAACTTACAAAATAATCTCCATCGTCATCATCAATAGTCCTGGTGCCGAGGCACAATTTTGTACAAGCGTAAATGCTACAGGTTGTAGGTTCAATTCCTACTCGAGGAAATATTTACTATTTTCATTGTTCTTGCTTCTGTGGCGTTGAGTTCCGCCACTAAACACGCTAAGTGTTGTGTCAGTGTCCTTAATACTAGGTTCTCTTTGCCTACCCTGCTTTTTGCGGGATACAACGTAAAGTTGAACAAAAATCCTTTATAAAAAAACTAGAATAGCACATTGTATTATTACTTTAGTAGAATACGTAGTAAAACTTTTATCGCCAACTACGAGATATAACTCAGTCGCAAAGAGCACATAAACTTTATGAAGTGAATATTTGTGTTTTGTGTAAAAGTCAATAAAAAGATATCCAAATTAAGCAAATGTAGTCTTTTAAAATATAAGAATTTAATAATTTGTTCGAAATACTTATGTTTAAATTAAAAAAAATATTTTGATTTGTAGCTGATTTATTGAGATTTGTAAATAGTGTTCATATTTTTATGAAAATGTGTGAAAATTTAATAGTAGCGGGATTCGAATCCACGTCTCTAGGAATCTGTCCCAGCATTCTGACCAGTCAGCGACGTTCTTATTAAGCTATAATACATGAAAAACCTTATATCTACGCTACAATAACATTGCTACTATCGAAAGATTATTTTATTATAGCTAAGAAAGATGATTTGGTAAGAGAGAATGCTATTGCGTGCGTTTTCTAAAAACATAAAAGACAAAGATAAAAAAATTTGGTGTGAAATAATATTTTTAAATTGTAAAAGTATCCATAAATGTAAATGTGAGCTTGTATATTGGACATAGATACTTTGTTAATTTAAATATTTTTAAATATAATATATAAAATAATTTTTACAATAATTCAATTGATCTGCGCCCATAGTCTTTATTTGGTGCCAGTTTACATAACTGTAGGTCCACGGGAAGTTTTAGATTTTGATTCCGCAGCGAATTTCATATAAAATGTAGCAAAATCGATGCATGAATGCTCGTATCTTATGATTGCGTTGACTTAGGCGCTTGATTTTTTCTCAGCTACAAGGAACCATAGACCTAAATATATGGTATTAATTTCAGCTTAAAATTTCCACGCGATCTCGAGATAAATAATCTTGACGGACGGACGGACAAAAAAGTAATCTTATAAGGGTTCCATTTTTTCCTTTCTAGGTACAGAACCCTAAAAAATCACATACTATGTTAGGGACTTATATTATAAACACCGTTAATTGTTAGCTACTAAAATATATTCTGTAGGACTGGCACTATTGATATTTCTATTTAACTTGATTATTCAATAGTGTTTAAGTAAAAAACGAATATTTTTACTTAAAAACTTATAAGATCACTTTGTTGCCTCTCTGTCTGTCAAGAGCCTTTATCTCAGGAACGCTTGGAGATACCGAGTTGAAATTTAAACTATACACCTGGTTCTACGGCTCCATGATTTTCGTAAAAAAAAAAGTATTTTTACATTTACTCAAAAAAAAGATATGAACGTTTATAAAGTAAAAAACGCGTATTTCGAAACTATAAAGGGAATCAAAATTAATAGAATACTTCTGGTTAACCTAGAATTACGAAATTTGGCAGCTAGCATCTACAAGTAGTACTAGTTCATGAAAAAATTTGAAAACTATATATTTGTGTCGTGTCATGTCGAGTCCTCCAATTTTTGTACGGAACTCTCGGTGGGCGAGACCGACTCGCACTTGTCCGGTATCCCGCATATAGCAAGAAGGCGGAGGGATGTTTAAAGGTAAAAATCAGAGTATTTATCTTTAGTTTCACGTTGTATCCTTCGTACATAGGCAGGGTTGGTAAAGTGATCCAGGATACCTAGTGTAGCACTCCGTTCCCTATTAAGACACTTGAGTTCAACACGTTCCATCAGGAATTAGACATTCCTGAGGCATTGCTAAACTCAACGCCGCGCTTTGCTTCGATAACAGGACGAGGAAATATGAAATATTTAACTCCTCCCAGAGGTTTCGAACCCACCGTTGCGCTTACTGTTGTGTCACCAGGGCCTCAGGATGAGTGATGTTGTCATCTATATATATAAAAAGACATGTACCTGACTGACTGAGGTAAGACGCACGCACAGCCGTAACCGCTGTGCGTAGAAACGTGAAATTTGGATAGATGTTTATTTTCATAATCTGGACATCCACTATAAGAAGGAATTTTGAAAAATTTTAACCCTAAAGGGATGAAATAGGAGTTGAAAGTTTGTATGGATCTTTTTTTAAATCGGCGCCGATTTTTATAAAATTTGAAATTCAGACTTTTAAAACTATTTCATTGAACACGTGTTTCATGGTTGTTTAGAATTCACCCCCAAAGGGTTCAAATAAGGGGTTGAAATTTTATATGGAAAAATCTTTAAATCGCCACCGATTATTATAAAAATTTAAATTCAGACTGTTAAAAATATTTTATTGAAACCGTGTTTCGTAGTTTTTTTTAGAATTCACCCCTAAGGGTGCAAATAAGCGGGCGAAGCCGCGCGCGCCCACTAGTTGATAATAAAAGTCCATTATAATGTAAAAATATAATTATTATATTAAGAAATGTATTGATTAAATACAAATAGATACCCCTGCAGCGCAATAGGACAATGTTTAACTGTAAACACGGTTGTTTTGGGTTCGATTCCCTTTATATATATTTGAATTATTTTATTTTACTTTCTCTTGCTGGTTTCCGCTGTTCAATACTATGAGAACTAGTGTCTTAGCATTAGCTTCTTCCGTTCTACCTTACTAGAAAGAGATAGGTGAATTTAAAGGATTTTTTTTAGTCACTAAACTTCATGATTCCAGTCGTGGCGCAGCGGCACGAGGTGTGACTGTAAAACGCACTGGTTGTGGGTTCGATCCCCACTCAAGGAGATGAAATATTGAAAATGGAAATGGAAAAGAAAATGGAAATATAAATTAAATTTATATTTCCATTTTCTTCGCTCTGGTGTCGAGGTTATGCGCGGTGTTGAGTTCTGCCACTCAACACGCAATGCCTCCAGAATTCGGCAGAAAGTAGGAAACGGAGTTATACGGGATATATATACGGGTTCCCTCTGCCTACCCTCCTGTGTGCGGGATACAGCGTGAAGCTGATTTTTTTATTTATTTACTAAACTTCATAAAGTCATTCATTTGATGCTTTACCACATTATAATTTAGTGACGTTTTACAATGTAAGTAGATATTTCACCACGACCAAGTTCGCGGTCGCGGGTAATGGGCGCCTCCATTAAATATTATTTTATCGCGTGAACTTATAACAATTTTCAGAGAGCTTCACAGTCGATGTGTTGAAGGAAAATTGTTTTTGAACAAGATTTTCACATTATTTTAAATATTATTTGTTTTTTAGTACTTGTTTCAGTGTATGTCGCGTTTTTGATATTTTATTGGTATAATGCAGGTCGTCGTGGCGCAGGAGAGTATGACTGTAATGCGACGGGTGTGGGTTCGATCTCGACTCGAGGGAATGAATTATTATTTATTATTATTTTCATTTATTCCTCTTCCACCAAGGCAAAAGTCTGGCGTTGAGTTTCACCACTCAATATAGAAATGGCTCAAAAAATTCCGGACTTGCCGGTGGAAAGTGACGATCGGAGTGTTCTAATATTACGTGCCTTCCCTAATGTGTGCGGGATACAGCGTGAAACTGATTTACTGGTATAATATTTGAGTTGGAAGAGCTACAGGTTGTTCATTTGATTCCTATTTGAGGATATGAAATATTTAATACTTTCACTTTCTCGCTCTGGTAACGAGGTAACAAACTACGGTGTTGAGTTCTGCCACTTAACACAATATGCCTTCAGAATTCACTGGAAAGTGGAGAACGAAAGTGTCTATATACATATATATATANTTATATATATAAATAATGTGAGTTAATAAAATAAATAAAGTAAAAATGTAAGTTATGCATACAATTTAACAAGAATACAGTATTATATTGCTCATAATTCATTTTCATACATTACTGCAGCATCTTCCCTCGAAGAGATTGTTAACATCCGGCTTCAGTATCTCATTTAGTTTTATAGTATATTCATACTGTAGCGGTATTTTGTTTTATTAATTCTAGTTTCTCGCAGAAATAATGTTTTATTTTATTTATTACACAAAAATTACAGTATAGTAGTAGTTGAAGGTAAAAATATAGAGAATTTTCTGAACTATGCCTATGAAATATCCGGGAAGAAATCAAAAGAAATGGATATGGAGTTGTGTGTTTGAGACTGTTTTTTTTTTTCAAATAATATTAAACTTAATTGCCAATAAGTTTTTAGCTTGATGCTGTGGCCCCCACATAGCAGTGTAGGCAGACGGAACCAGGGAACCTAGACTTAAGACATTCCCATTAAGACATTTCTATTATATTTTCGAATTATATAGAAAGTGGTCAGCGGAGGGTCTTAACACTAGGATGTATTTGCCTGACGTTCTACATGCGGGATACAGCGTGAAAAAAAAACTTGTTGCTATTTAGGCATGATTATAATTCATTTATAGTACGTACGTACAAATGTGTTGATTTATTATTTAACTTGATTCAATCAACTAAGCCCATTGTAATGTAAGCGAGCTATTCCGTGATACAACACTATTAAGGAAATATAAAGAATAGTAAGTTACTACACGCACATACCGTTGTATTTTTTTTGTTTATATGTATTTTTTCACATTTTTATTTTTTTTTACTTTTTCTTTTTATTTCAATTCTGATAAATTTGTTTGAGCAGAATTTGGTAAAGTATGACAGATGTTTTTAAAGTAAGTTCTAAAGTTTCTTTCTACTTAATTTCGAAAGTAAAAAAAAATCTAAAACAAAAAGTTTTATTTAAGTTAAGTTTAAAAGAGGTTAATAACCTAATAAAAAATAGAAATAAAACTTTTAAACTTGCAGGAATTTTACATAGTTCCCTAACTTTTAACAGTTTTTCCAGTTTTTTTGGACATACCTCCGTCTCTGTGCTACTAAAGACACATAAAAAGAAAAATTTATTTCAATATGGCGTATCCGTGAAAGCTTCCTTTTACAAGTTAAAAATGGACGAGCCAATTCAATCTAATTAAATAGAAATTCTCACAGTTATTCGTTTTACTTCACTTATACTTCTAATACTTTAACAAAAAAATGTGCAAGTTGTATATTTTTTTGCTATATCATAAAAGTTCTGTTGAAGCTTCTAAGTAAATAAATTATTTGAATGTAAATAGACAGGATGGATGTAAATTTTATTTTGTGAAATCTTTATTTTGAAATGATGGACTCTTTTCTTGGCTTAGCTGTGAACTAACCATCAAATTGTGAACTGAGTGATGCATTGCTAGGTTTACTCCTCAAATGCAAAAATATATGAAGAAAGATAGAAAATGAAAATAATAAAAAAAATATTAAATGTGTTTTAAAATATTTTTTTATAAATCAGCTTCACGCTGTATCCCGCACACAGCAGGGTAGGCAGAGGGAACCTAGTGTTAAGACACTCCGTTCCCCACTTTCTGCCGAATTCTGGAGGCATTGCGTGTTGAGGGGCAGAACACAACGCCGCGCTTAACCTCGACACCAGAGCGAAGAAATGGAAATATAAATTTAAGTAAATAATAATAATTAATATAAATATATTAGTTAATATTTTTTTATGCTAATTAAAAATATATATAATAATATAGAAATACCTAACGCTCTACACTGAATCAACATTTCTTTGTAATATAAGATAAAACTGCGGAATGATTGTTTTGTTCCATCAGCTACATCCATTATTTAATAACAAAAATGATCCAATGTTACCTAGATTAATAGGAAGGATAATGATGACTAACTTTTTATAAATGGTTCTTTGTGTATCAAAGTTACCCATTTGATGGTGGAAACTTTGACAGACTACAAAATTGTAATTTTCTTTTATACTGATATTTTAAAAGGTTTTTGGAATGTCTGTAGGTGAAAAATATTAAGAGAGCACTAATAAAACAAAAATACTCTTCCCATATACTTTAAATTTTAAAATATAGTGTAAAATATAGCTCGTATTTGTCAAAGTTACTCTTATTATATTGACTTTACATATATTTAAAAAAAAATCAGCTTCACTCTGTATCCCGCACACAGCAGGGTAGGCAGAGCGTTCCCATTTTCTACCGAATTCCGGATCATTTCGTGTTGAGTGGCAGAACTCAACGCCGCGCTTAGCCTCGACACCAGAGCGAATAAAATGGAAATATAAATTTAAGTAAATATTTCATCTCCTCGAGTGGAGATCGAACCCACAACCAGTCGGTTTTACAGTCACACTTCGTGCCGCTGCGCCACGACTGGCCTCTAGTTTAGATTAAGTTAATTAATTTTCAATATATGATATCATGCAGCTTACGTGCAAACGTAATTGAATGTTTCAAACGATTCGCAGCGTTTCATTAATTGGCACTCAAACCATCTATTATTTGCACTAAACGTGCATTCACAAGGGTATTATTTAAGCCTATTAGTGTATAATAGATATTTGGTTTGTTTTTAATTTGAAACATTTAATATAATATGCAAAATATTGCAAAAAAAATACTTTTTTAGGACTGACATTGTTTTTAGGGTTCCGTTCCTCAAAAGGAAAAATGGACTTCTTCTTAGGAACGCTTTGTTATATGTCTGTTAAGAGCATTTATCTCGTGACCGTTTTATGTATCAATCTGACATTAATCATATATTTAGGTCCTAACGGTGCACTCAGAGCACAGAAAAAATCAAACTTATAAGTCAACTCAATCAAAAGACAAACATTTGTATATCATTTGTGTTGCATTTTGTATGAAATTCGCCGCGTAATCAAAACCTATAGGGTACTTTTTATGGACTCAGAACTTACAATACTAATAAAATAAAAAAGCCGAAAAGTGAAAATGTATAGAGGTTTATATAATAGAAAAAAATCATTACAAACTTATATAAGTAGTTCATTTAGTACAATTTTGTAAATACTACGTTTTCCTTTAATTTTATTAGCCGCGTAATCAAAAATTATGTAGAGTATTTCCCGTAGATCTACAGTTAGGAAATTTGGTAAGAAGTGGGAAGTTGCAGTTCCTACATAATATAAAGAAAATAAATCCGAAAACGGAAATTTACATTTATATTTCAGATAAGTAAAAAACAAACATATAACTGTTGTAAATTTCATGCAAAATTAATACATACGAGTATGCTTGCAAATTTAATTTTTTGAACTTCAATAGAAAAAAAAATTATACGGAATATATATTGGTACGGAACCATTGCTGAGCGATTGCGATCGAAGCCTTATATTATACATATTATTATAAAAGTGACGCAGAGTTCCGTTCCACTCGTATAACCTCTAATACTTGAAAATTGAATGTCTTAACACTAGGATTTGTCTACTTGATTTGCCCTATCGTGTGTTATAAACCGTGAAGCTGGACAACTATTAATTAAGCTTGTCTTCCCATGCTTCTAAGAATTTTTTATTAAAAATATTTTTTTATGAAATATACCTATCAAGAAGTTACTGTAAAAACTCAGTTTCTTCTAAACAAAATCCCTGAAAATTACCAAAAAACATTTATACAACAAAAAGTGTTTCCCAAACAAAAAACCGTTAAAAGAATCAGCAAAATCGTAACGATAAACAGAAAGAAAACGTCCTTAGAGATATTTATCGATAAAATATTCGTTCACCAAGCAGCGAGGGGCCGGGCGGTCGTAAAGTAGCAGGAATGCCTTTCGTTTACACGACTTGCCAGTTTTACGTAATGAGACTGTAAAAACTGTAAAAAGGGGTACAGTTGATTTTAAATGCGGAATTTCTCGTCTTAAATAGGTATATTAATTTTTTTATATTTCGCTTCGATGTCTGGAAATTAATGTCTTTTTTGCTAAGGGTAGAGTTTTTGTAAAGGCATTCTCGTTTGCTGAGTGTGCTACGAAACCGTTTTTAAGCTATAATAAAATGGTAGAAACGAAAAAAAGATAATTGTATTCGACGTGGCGTAGAATTAGTATAGTTGGAGTTAAATAATTCTATATACTGTTTGGTGGGGGACATAGTGTCTTAACACTAAGTTCTCTGTGTTTACCCTGCTACGCGGGATAAAGCGTGAAGGTGTATTTTTTTGCTTAGGCTGGGTTCATACAAGTGTTTTAGATTATATTAGTACTTGAAGTATAATATAAATTTGAGACTATTATAGTGGCACAAGCGTGTGATTGTAAGTGTGACAGTTGTGGGTTCGATTCCCATTCAAGACAATTAATTATTATTTATCTATATTATATGTTCTTTCGTTCTGGTTACAAGGCAAAAAAATGCGGCGTTAAGCTCTACTACTCATCAAGCAATGTCTTGAAAATTCTGCGAAGGGTGTGGAACGGAGTGTCTTTACACTAGGCTTCCTCTGCCAACCCTGCTATATGCGGGATACCGGAAAAAATCAAGCTTCTAAGTCAACAAAATCAAAAGACACAAGCATTTATCGGCTTTTTTTGCATTTTAAGTGAAGAATTATTATTGAATATTTAAAAGATTTAAATATAAAAGCCAAGCTTAACCCATTACAAACAAAAAAAACACAATTTCAAGAAAAAAAAACTAAAACATACAGTGAAACAGTTGAAAATTTTCAACGCATACCAACATTTAATTAGCCAAACCTCTAAAATGTATGTTGTTTCGTCTTAGAGCCCTACAAAATGTATAGGTTTAACTATCACGAGGTCGGTGGGGGCGTTTGCTGGAGTATAAATGGTTGACCTCTCTATCATAAATTTTGTATAATTGGGAGGGTCGCTAGCACATTGAGGATGCTTATGGTCTCATTAAGATCAAATTATTTTCCGTACAATTGATTACTGGTGGTTGACTATTTATGAGTATTTGAGTATTTGATAAATAAAAATATTATGAATAATAAAAAGTCTTTAGACGCCTGTTGCACAGGGGCACAAGCGTGTGACTACAACTGGTAGTGGGTTTGATCGCCACTCGAGGAAGAGAAATATTTAATATTTTTATTTCTTCTTTCTGGTGCAAAGCGTGGCGCTGAGTTACGCCACTCAACACGCAATGCCTCCAGAATTAGGCGGAAAATGGCAAACGGAGTATCTTAACAGTAGGTTCCCTCTGCTTACCCTTCTGCTTGTAGGATACAGTATGAAGCTGAAAAAAAGATTCTATACTCCCTACATTGAAAGAATTTCATAAAAAGCGAAATCCAGCTAGCCTCTGGCGATTTTTTACCCTTGTTGGCTCCGTATAACTGAATTCTACATATTTTTTTCAACTTCACATATCTTTTACGTTTTACAAAATAAATTATAATTATTAACAAAAATACCGACTTCTTTAAGTTTAACTGGATCCAATAATCAGAACCTAACCAAACTTTCATCAAACTATCCTTGAAGGGTATCCTTCCCGAATAAAAAAAATCATCGATATTGGAATATTGGGTTGCATGCACACATGTAGTATAAAATAAATAAAAATAAATCAGCTTCACGCCGCACACAGCAGGGTAGGCAGAGGGAACCTAATATTAAGACACTCCGTTCCCCACTTTCTGTCGAAATCTGGAGGCATTGCGTGTTGAGTGGCAGAACTCAACGCCGCGCTTTGCCTCGACACCAGAGCGAAGAAATGGAAATATAAATTTAAGTAAATATTTCATCTCCTCGAGTGGGGATCGAACCCACAACCAGTCGGTTTTGCAGTCACACCTCGTGCCGCTGCGCCACGACTGGCCTCGACGATGTTGTATACTTAATGCAAATTTAAGACTTATGTGATTTTCTCATTGTCTGAAAAAGACCAAATTAAATGGGACCACATGGGAAGCACTAAAAAAGAATCGTCTAAATCGGTTCACCCAGTCAAAAGTTCTAAGGTGACTAACATAAAAAAAATACAAACGGATTGATAACCTCTTTTTACAGAAGTCAGTTAATACAAACACTTCTTGATATGACACTCCATTTCCCACATTCCGCTCTTTATTTCCCTGCATTTAGATATATTTTGAAACCGTACTTAATAACCTCTACGCAGAATTTTATTTAAAAGAAAAAAAATAGGTGCATAAATATAAGCATACCCTCGAATAAAATTCAAACTAACATTAATCGTGAGGCCGGTCGTGGCGCAGAGGCACAAAGTGTGATTATAAAATCGACTGGTTGTGGGTTCGATCCCCACTCGAGGAAGTGAAATAATTATTTACATTTATATTTTTTATTTTCTTCGCTCTGGTGTCGAGGCAAAGCGCGGCGTTGAATTCTGCCACTCAGCACGCAATGCCTCCAGAATTCGGTGGAAAGTGGGGAACGGAGTGTCTTAACACTAGGTTCTCTCACTGCCTACCCTGCTGTGTGCGGGATACAGCGTGAAGTTGAAAAAAAATTTCATCGTTTCATCAATTTTCGTTTTCAAAAAATTCGACGGAAAGTGGGGAACGGAACCCCATGAGAAAACGTGAAGCTAAAAAAAAACTTTTTTACATATACATATTATATTATATCAAAGAATATTGAAAGTGTTGAAGAGTGAAAAAAAAATTAATAAACGCACCAAACCGCAGAGAGGTAATTGTGCAGCAAATAACCGATAATATCGTCGTAGGAAATCATAAGCACCTGTATGAGCTCGTCGCGACCCTCCCAATTACTAAGCCCTGCGAGGTACTTCGAACATTGTGAAATATTACATGGAAGGGATAGAATATATTTGAAAAAAAAATCATATATATATATATATATATATATATATATATATATATATATATATATATATATATATATATATAAAACATTCCTTATATAAAGCGCGGCGTTTGGTTCCGCCAACTTACTTAACACTAAATTATGACTACTGAGTAACATTCTGGTTTTTGTTTAGGTGGATAAGCGATATATAGGTATATTTTATTTTATTTAAATGTCACGGATACGGTCAATCTGGGTAACTTCGAAACTTCGGGCAACATTGACAATAGGACTTCGAAACTTTTTTGATAATATTTCCGTATGATAATATAATACGATTGACCATTAATATTTAATATGTTTATTAAATATATAAAAGTTAATTTTAAAAAAGGCAAACTTAAGACTCAGCACAAGAAAAACACAAATACAGATGGACACACTTTGAAGAACTACAAAATTCAGATTTTGTTCTAAACTGATGTAAAAAGCCTATAAGAATTTCGACCTAGCTCCATGAGATAGTAGAGCTTAGTTTGTATGAGCGCTTGGACGGTTTCCAAAGAGGCGCGGGTTCAAATTCTGCTATCTTCAAATTTTCATACGTTTTCTAATTAAATATCACCTGTATCAGATTCACTATATTTTTTCATTTTGATAATTTTTCGAAGTTTCATGCTAATACAGATTTGTAAAACACTATTGTCTAAGACACTGTATTTTGTAAATAGCACGCACACTCTGTTTCAAAAGGAGTTCTGTTACCAACTACCTAATATATAATAATAAGCTTCACGCTGTATCCCGCACACAGCAGGGTAGGCAGAGGGAACCTAGTGTTAAGACACTCCTTTCCCCACTTTCCGCCGAGTTCCTAAGGCATTGCGTGTTGAGTGGCGGAACTCAACGCCGCGCTTTGCCTCGATACCAGAGCGAAGAAGTGAAAATATAAAAGTAAACAAACATTTTATTTCCTCGAGTGGGGCTCGAACCAACAACTAGTCGATTTTACAGTCTCACTTTGTGCCGCTGCGCCATGACTGGCCTCTAATAACCTAAAATATAAATTAATAAAATTTTGATTTATTGTTCTCTATGAATTCATATAAATCTCTTCCAGACCAAAACACCTGTGTATCAGTGTTAAAAGCTCACAGGTACAAATTAAGGGTAATGTTGTATACGGCTTTATTTATTCACCTACATTTAGGGCCAGGACATAACGACTTGGACTTTAAAAGGTCCACAACTACTTAGTGGACGGCACTGTGTAAATATTTGAAGATCTCCTCCAGGATCGACGTGGTGTTTACTTGGAAATATATCCTTTGTTATCAAATGTATGGTCAACACACCAATTTTGAAACAATGTTTGTCTACAAATAATATCCTAATATAAATTATATTAGTTTAGGGTTTGTTATTTATGATCGAAGAATGTTAATTGCTGTAAACTTTTCTTGCGAATTTGTAATATTTATCTCTTTTTTTTTTCAGCGTCATGTTGTATGTTGTAGCGAAGTTGAGTTCTGCCACTCAACACGCAATGCCTCCAGAATTTTTTATTTATTTATTTAAGTTGAATCCCATATGTAGGGTAGTAAGACTTAAAGCTGCGCTTTGCCTCGTTACAAGAGCAAGGACGTGATAATATTAAATATTTCATTTCCACGAGTCGCAATCGACTGAAACTGTGTGCTCCTGAGCCGCAATTGGCCTCAAATTTTCTTTCTCAAAAACATTTAACTAATATATTTTGTCACAATCTAGCCGAAGATATTCGTAATTAATACTTTTTTTTGGCTAGTAGGCGGAAGGAACCTGGGAACATAGTTTTAAGACACAATTCTGTATTAATTACGCGTTGAATGGAGGAATTCAACGTCGAGTTTTGCCTCGTTACCAGGGCGAGAAAATTATAATATTAAATATTTAATTTCCTCGACTGGGAATCGATGCTACAATATATTATCGTGTTATTAATACTTAAAATATAGTCGCTGCGCTTAGATAACAAAAAAAATGACTTACCTTAAGAAACTAACGCATAAAAAAATATTATACAATAATAATCTTGAAAATGATAGATACTACGAAAGGTAGAAATAAAAAGACTTATAAGAAAGGTGCAGAATTATATATATTTAAATATAAAGTAGCGTATTCCATATGAGCGCGAAAACAAAAGGGCTTATCAATACACTTATAGAATATCGAGCCTCACAAGGCATACTAAAATCAAACTGCTAAATTATTCTTGTGGCATAAACATAAACATTTATTCGACGTATCAGCTTAGACGATCCGGGTAGGATTACAGGTATGTCTGAACTTGGGGTGTCAAGTAGCGGTTTGCGGGCCGCTACTTTCTTTTTAATTATTTTTTCTTGAGAGCGTCTTGAGTTTCACCACTCAAGTCGTAATGCATCCAGAAATCGGTGGAAAATTGTGGACAGAAGTGTCTTAATAGGAACGGGGTGTATTGACACTGGTTTCCTTCTGCCTATCATGATATATGCGGTATACAGGATGACGTTAAAAAAAATTTCCATTGTAATGATCTCCACTCCAGAACATGACAAGATATGTAATTGTTTTCGTTTTCCCGCTATAGTTCTAAAGCGCTACGTAGAGTCCCGTAAAACAATGTCTCGAATTCATATGTAAAATTATAAGATCGGAGGTTTATGACATTAGATCCTTTCTGTGTATCTATATATGCTGTACGGGAAAAAAACTGATAAAAAGTTTATTTTATTGCTAAGAAAAAAAGTTGAGGCCAGTCGTGGTGCAGCGGCACGAAGTGTGACTGTAAAACCGATTGGTTGTGGGTTCGATCCCCATTCGAGGAGATAAAATATTTACTGAAGCGTATATTTTCATTTCTTCGCTCTGGTGTCGAGGTTAAGCACGGCGTTTCTTTCTGTGTATCTATATATGCTGTACGGGAAAAAAACTAATAAAAAGTTTATTTTATTGCTAAGAAAAAAAAGTTGAGGCCAGTCGTGGTGCAGCGGCACGAAGTGTGACTGTAAAACCGACTGGTTGTGGGTTCGATCCCCATTCGAGGAGATGAAATATTTACTTAAGCGTATATTTCCATTTCTTCGCTCTGGTGTCGAGGTTAAGCACGGCGTTGAGTTCTGCCACTCAACACGCAATGCCCCCAGAATTCGGCAGAAAGGGGGGAACGGAGTGTCTTAACACTAGGTTCCTCTGCCTACCCTGCTGTGTGCGGGATACAGCGTGAAGCTGATTTTATTTTTTTTAATTGGTTTAATTTAATTTAAAAAAAAGTTCACACTTTATCCCGCACATGGCAGAGTAGGATGACGGAACTTTGTGGTTAGACACTCCGTTCCCTACCTCCCGCTCACTTCTCGATACATTGCGTTTTGAGTGGCGTTTTCTTATTACCAGAGCAAGAAGATGAAAATAATCCATTTCCTCGAGTGGGAATCGAACCCAGAACCTTAGTTGCTGTCAGTCGCTGTGCTCGATTAAATACAAGCTATATGTTTATAAGTAATAAAAAAATAAAAACAAATCAATATATTTTTCCTAACTGATAGCGATAAGATAGAGATAATAATTAGCTGAACGGAAATAATTAGATATAAATCAAAGAAAATAGAAGACACTACAATATTTACTTTGTATCTTTATTGTATCAATAATATTAACGTAACAAGAAAATATTATTTTCATATATCTTGTACTTACCTACCAGTAATTAATTCTTTATTTCTTTTTTCGTATATTCTCCTAGTCTTGAAATATTTATTTTATTAATATATAATATATACAGTATAAATATATATTTTTGTTCTTATACACTTGTATAGTCTGCCTGTACCTCAACCAGCATTTAAAAATTATTTGATACATTTAATTCTTGAATAAACTTGAGAACACCTGATAGAAGCAAATCATTACTAAGTTCAAGATTCACTTGAGAATTTAGGGGCGAGTAACTATCAAGAAGCGGATGGGGAGGCAAGTTAAATTAAGAAATAAATTGAGAGAGTTAAATATTTTAATGATTACTGTAGCACATTTGAAGTATATTTTTTATCATCATTATTATTTCTGAAGCCAGTCGTGGCGCAGCGGCACAAAGTGTGACTGTAATAATTCGGCAGAAAGTGGGGAACGGAGTGTCTTAACACTAGGTCCCCTCTGCCTACCTTGCTGTGTGTGATACAGCGTGAAGCTGAAAAAAAAATTATTTCTTATACTACGGACGCATGCTTCGTACCTTTTGTTATGGAATATCTTTCAATTCTATTATATTTATATTTGTTTAGATATTACTTAAAACTAGACTTATGCGAGTATATACTGTACAGTTTTGAAATTGAAAGGTTAAGGTTTTTATTAAAATTATTTTAAAAAAAAAACGATTTTTGTTTATTTCGATGATATTTCCAAGATTTAAAGACCGTTAGTTGTAAACTATTATATTTCTCTAAAAATTCAACTTTTTTAAAAAAAATCACAAGTTTTAAGAACTTAATATCAGATGAACCACTGAAAATCACTGCATGTATAGGGGGGTTAAATAGAAAATCGCCTACCCATAGACCACTGTTACAGATTCTATATCTATATAATTATGTCCTTAAAAGTATGCAGCGATTCTTTGAAGTTGTCAACTTGAATATTATAATATAAACATAATAATAAATAATAAATAAAATATATTAATAAATAAAAATAATGATAAATAAATAATTAAATAAAATAAAATTAATATATTAATAATTAAATTTAACCAATATTCTCTAATAGTAAAAAAGTATACCAAGAGTTTGTAGGTTCATAATTCATATCCATAAATGCTCGTCAATCTTTTGATTGCGTGGACGGACAACAAAGTGATCTTATGAGAGTTCTGTCTTACATTTTGAGGGAACCCTCAAAAGGAACAACTCTCCAAAGTGCCATATTAAAAAAAATTGCGTCGTTTAAAAGGTTTCTTATATAATTACAGAGAGCAAAATGAGTAGGGGCCGATTAAAAAAAATATGGAAGATAAAGTAATGTAAATTTAAATCACGATTTACCTAAGTCGAAATGTTTATATTTCTGTTACAGTACTTGAAGAAGGGTCAAACGGTCAAATGGACTTAATTTGTATGAAACGAGGCAGCTCTCTTAACCTGCAATAATACTTTTATCCGTTCCAATTTAAATACCTACATATATAAAATTGGAGCAAAAACATGTATAAAGAAAAAAAAATGGTTTTGTTTTATCAGCTTTTTGGTATAAAATGCAAAATTAACTTTAATAAAAGACTTAAAAAGGGGTACATTAAATATTATATATATATANACTTTAGCCAAGCCAAGTTGGCTTGGATACTTACACCTAAACAGTCTTGAACAGGAACTTAGTTATCAAATGATCATTGAGCATTATATTTATTAACGTTATTCTAAATCACAGTATGTAATCTCATTCAAATCTCTTTAAAGATAAATTAACAATATTAATGTACGAAATCTACGACTCGACATTTCACTCTCAAAATTATGTTTAAATCTAGTAACAGTAAATATGACATTTCAGTCTCAAAATTATGCTTAAATCTTGTAACAGTAAATAATAAATTTGACAGTATCGTTACAATAATTCTTTTCTTTCTTTTTCTTCTACCAAATAATACCAAACACTGGACTCAGTTATTTCCTGTCATATCTTCACAGTAGAGAATTCCACAAATAAGGCACTCGCAATCATTAAAATCATAGTTATTATTTTTCTTTGTTTTTTTATTATTTTTGATTAACAGCATCTTCAACTTTTCTTTTTTTGTGTTTTTACATTTCTATCATCTTTTTCTTGTATTAATGTCTCTTGTGATAGATCTGGGGAAAAGGATAGTAGGGTCAATTTGCAAAAGGCATGGTAGCTAAAACCTCTGAATTTTCCAAATTTTACGAAAGATCACTTGCAACACTTAGATCATCACGCTGATCGGTTGAGTTTTTTGTAATTATGTTGATAATATACGGACTTGTACTGCTGATGTATCTGCTGTGAAACCTCCCTTTCATAGACGTCATCAAAAAATTGCCTTGATTTTGTAAGATATTCTAGCGGACCCATACGGTAATGTGAACACATAATACCCTCGTTGCAAAACAGCTGAGGAATTTCATTTCAGCTTTTGTGGCATAAAGGCACTACCTTGTACTTGAGAGTACCATTAAAAACAATTAAAGTCTGTTGATCACTCGTAATGAATATTTTAATTTTCTCAATTTAAATTTTAGAAACAATAAAAATTGTCACGCCATGACAGCGACTTTGAACGACACCACAAAACTCAGTCAGGTAAGTAACATCACCTCCACATGCTATGACATCATTTGCATTTCTTTTGCATACGGCGCCTAAGCCATTTGGAGCTCCTTTGGTTCTCAGTTAGACAGGATCCTGAGACCAGGTTCCCGAGAATTTTTGCCTAATATTTAAAAAAACACGTGAATTCTAACATTCAAAGAAAAATTACGCCTTACTAAGCCTCCGTGTTATCAAATTACGCACTAAAACGCTATATTAAAACGCTATAATTACATATATATTTCTTTATTTCATAAAAAAAATGCTGACCAGGATATTGTGAGCTTGACTGATTTTGACGCTACTTCCATTGCCGACTGACGCGTCCTGGCTAAAGAACGCGCTAGGTGCGTACAGATAAAAGATATTCTTTGTCTCTGCCGTGGTAGAATTCACTAGGCTGAACGGTAATAGCGTACGGCAAATAGAATATCGAATATTCACTGATTTAACATTGAACAGGATCCTGATATGAAATGGTGGGGACATTTTGTGTAAAGACGATTATGTAAAAAGTTTTGAGAAATTTTATTACTATTTTATTCTCCCTAGTGAGATAAAATTGTAAATATATCAATTTGGGTTTCAATTATGACCTTCATGTAGAAGTAAGTAAATCACGACACATTTAGAACTAGATTTCGTTCGAGGGACACGTCAGGATGCTGAGAATTTTGCACTTTGAACAGTAATTTCGTTCAGAAAATAATTGTGAATATTGATTATTTTTAGTGACCAACTAAAAACAGTTGTAAATAATAGTATTCAATAGAAATAAATGAGTTTAAAACAATTTGTCTTATATATTTCGGCCGAGCCGCACAAAATTCCTTAATTTGTAGAACTACCATGTATAGGTTTTATATATTTATATATATATTAATTAAGTTTATTCACGTCGCTTTGCGCCACATTATGCCCTCACTTTTAGATGTATCTTATCCTCAGATTGGTTGCCTGGAAGAGATCACTTTTAGTGATAAGGCCGCCTTTGTGCACATTATAACCTAAAATTTGAAAAAAAATGATAAAAAATCCTGTTAAAGTGTGCAATAAAGACTTTTTATCTTATCTTATCTTATATTTATACACAAAAAAAACATAATAAAAAAATCATATCATATCAATAATATAAAAACAATAATAGATCATGATTTACGATTTTTTTTAAATTTTCGTCTGTCTGTGTGCACACACATCTAAGCTATTATAATTTTCAGCTCGTTTGAATATTTTTTTTGGTTATGTAACTATTAGTCCATATCTGACGTAGAACCATATAATAATAGTCTAACTAAACTATAAGGAATAATTAAATTTAAAATTTAATGTTTTCTTAACCAAAGTTGTTGAATATGATGAGCATTTTCCATTGAAATATATTTTTTTTTGTTTAAAAAAAATAATTTAAAATATAATGCTTATAATGACATTATTCAAAGTATTGTCCATCATTAGAGACCACTTTCTCCCATCTCTCTCGTTACCGTACGAAATTCCATGCACAGAGTGCCGCAGCGCCATCTTTTAAAAAATACTTACAAGTTTCAAAAAACTTATTCAAGGTCCTAGTACAGAAATCCAGCTAAATTATAATAAGTAATGTAAGCCTTCGTGTATAATATAATAACACAACGTTTGACTTTCATTGCGATGCACATGAACTATGAGGGATTTTTTTATATTTAAATTGTTATTTCTCCGCTCTCGTAACACAAAGTTGTTAAAAAACAGTTCACCAGAAACCATAATCTAAAAAAAATGTTTCATTGGGTCCTAGACTATTCTATTTAATTAATACATTTAAACAAAAGAGGTCAGTCGTGGTGCCGGTTCACAAAGTGTGACTGTAAAGTCGACTGGTTGTGTGTTCGATCCCCACTCGAGGAAATGAAATATTTATTTACATTTCTTCGCTTTGGTGTCGAGGCAAAACGTGGCGTTGAGTTCTGCCACTCGACACGGAATGCCTGCAGAACTCGGCGGAAAGTGGGGAACGGGGTGTCTTAACACTGGGTTCTATCTGCCTATCCCGCTGTGTGCGTGATACAGCGTGAGGCTGGTTTTATTTTTTATTAAAACATCTTAAAAAGAAGCTTCCGCATATCAGATAAGGAATTCAACTTGAACGTTTTCAGGCACTCCGGTCCCGCTCCCCATCCAATTTTCGGGACATTTGCGTGTTGAGTGGTGATACTTAGCACCGCGCTTTGTTCGCCAGGGGAAAAGCGAGGAAATTGAATCTTATTATATATAATCATTCTCCTGAATGAGTATCGAACTGCACAACGACGAAGTCAATAAAATAGCAAAAAATAATAATATATTATAATAAAATATAAAATATTCAAACATAAACCCCCAGCATGTATGAATTCACCACAGAAGCGCTTACATACTATACTTTCCAGTTTTCCAGGCCAGTCCTGGCACAGGGGCACGTAACAGGTTATGAGTTCGATTCCCACTCGAGGAAAAAAATATTTTATATTTTCATTTCTTAGCGGCGTTAAGTTCCGTCACTCAAAATGCCTCCAGAATTTGGCGGATAGGGAGTAGCAGAGTGTCTTAACACTAGGCTCCCTCTGCACACCTTGCTGCATGCGGAGTACACAGCGTGAAGCTGGAAAAAAAACTTTCTAATTGAGGAATGACTGCATTAGCTAAGATTGCTTAAAGCCTCTTAGAAAAGGACTTGCAATATATTTTAAAATTTTATCATACTATCTAACATAAGTTTTAACTCAGAACTAATATCATTAAAAATATCCTTTTAAGCTTTACGACTTTTATCCGAGCTTTCAGAACCAAGTATTCGAATGACGCAATAATAAAAGTACATTACGTTATTATATATGAGAGCATCTTCCGGAACTGCAATTATCTACGTTGCCTTTGAATTCAGCATTTTAAAATGTAATTATATTTGTAGATTTTTATGGGAATTGTGTTTTTTGTTTGTTAATAACTCAGTTGTTTATTAAAACTATATAACTATATAGTATTTATATTTTATAAGTTATTACATTTGAAATAATATATTATACTTAAAAATACCTATATAACTATATAGTATTTATATTTTATAAGTTACTATATTTTAAATAAAATACTTAAAAATACCTTAAACAACTGAAATGAAAAAATATATTGCCTAAATATAGGCTACTTCGTGGCGCAGGGGCACGAAGTGTGACTGTAAAACCGTCTGGTTGTAGGTTCGATCCCCACTCGAGGAGATAAAATATTTACTTAAATTTATATTTCCATTTCTTTGCTCTTGTGTCGAGGCAAAGCGCGGCGTTGAGCTCTGCCAATCAACACGCTATGCCTCCAGAATCCGGCAGAAAGAAACGGAGTGTCTTAAGACTAGGTTCTCTCTGCCTACCGTGTACTGTTTACTTATTTATTTTTTANACGATTACATTTTTTTTCGTCCAGTTCAGAAAATATAGATAATCCCTTTCTCGTTCTGGTAAGTTTTTTCTTCTTTCATCTATTCTTTTATCTATTTGTAACTACGTCACACGTAATATAGAGTGTGAAACAAATCGTGTTTCTGAGATAAAGGCTCACATATATCTCAGGAACGCTTGGAGATATCTAGTTGAAATTCAAACCATATACTCATATCTGTGGCCCCATAAATTCCGGAAAAAAAAATTCTACATTTACTTAAAAAAAAAGATATGCCTATTTATAACGCAAAAAACGCGTATTTTGACACTATCGAGTAAAAATCTAAAAACAACAAGTTTGTGGTTGAATCCTAAAAAATAATGGCCTTAAATGGCAAAAAACACATATGTCAAGGGAATTTCAGAAAAAAGTCAAGAACTTAAATTTTTTTACGAAACCCCTATTGGGCGAGCCCGACTAGCGCTCGTTTTAAGTATAGGTTTGAAATATTTTACCTAATATGCTCCTCCCATAAAATAACGACAGGCGCTTTCACCCTGTATAAACAAAGAATTAAGATATTAACAGAATTGGGAAATTTGTGAGATATTTTTCCCTGTAGGTATAATTTTCGAGTTTCTTGCAAGCTCTCCTCATCACAACTGCCTTAAAAGCCCGTAACAGCTTTCTATAAAACTGACACTACTAACATTTTAATGTAAAAGCGGACCTAACCAGGAAAGGATACGGAAAGAGGGGAAACTCACGCACCCTGACCGTCAACGAATCTCAGGGACTTACATACGAGTTTGTAGTAATCACCCAAACTAAGGCCATTAAAAACGCCCTACACGACAGCATATCATACGCTATCGTCGTCTTAACAAGGCATACAAAAGGATGCATCTACTACACTGACGCCGAGGGAGACGCTATCGGCAGGTTCATTCGCCGGGCAAATGAAGGTTCCGTGACTGATAAAGTGGAACACAACATCAAAATGGCTATTTCCTATAGAGATGAGGAGGCAATACAAACATTACGAAATCAACTAACTGCGCCGCAGTCAACATAATCAACGGTTAAAAACTCGGATTTGACAAAAGGAACTGCAGACCATTCAAGATAGCAAGATATAAATGTCCACTTTACATTTTAAAAAGAAAAAAATAACAAAAATTTAATAAACAATTAAGCACAAAAAAGGCACGGACAACAAAAGTCTGTGGCGCATAATAACTCAATTAAAAAAAAACATTTTAATGTATATTTAAAAGCCTTTGATGGACTAATTATACCTAATAATATATCTACAATATTAAAGCAAAATTTATGTCTATTTACTTCTACAGATCTGCACATCGTTGACATCACAAAATTAGCAATTAATAATACTACTGTAGATTGGAGGCTAGTAGTTACTGTTGACACAGGGACACAAAGTGTGACTGTAATCACGATAGATTGTGGATTCAATTCTCACCCGAGGAAATGAAAGGTTTCTCATTCCCATTTTCTTCGCTCTGGTGTCGTAGCAAAGCGCAGCGTTAAGTTCCGCCACTCAACACGCAATGACTCCGGAATTCGGCGGAAAATGAGGTACGGAGTATCTTAACACTAGGTTCCCTCTGCCTACCAAACTGTGTGCCGTAACTCTTAAAAAAATACGATTATTAAACAGATAAATAAAGCAATTTAAAGCCAATGTACAATAATCTTTGTTAATTTAGATTTTGTTGATGAATTTGGTATATAAATTAGATGTAACTCTAATAGTCGTGCGTCGTGATATAGTTCGGGGCTGATAAATCTGTGCTGAAATGAAATAATGATAATATATTAATACTGCTAATTTCTATTTATGTTTAATGGATTAGTGTTTAGGTATTTGAAAAGGATATAAAATTGTGTTTTTTTTAAAGCTTGACGATGTATCCTGCATATAGCAGGTTAGGCAGAGGAAATCTGGGAACCGATACCCATTTTCCACCGAATTCTGGAGATATTTCCTTGTTGAGTGGCGGAATTTAACGCCGCTCAACACGAAATATCACGCATATGCCGTGACAGATATCACGCTTTTGTATTATTGCACGCCGTTGTATTAAATAACAAAACACGCATTTTTCGATACTATAAAGGGAATTGAAATTAATAGGGTACTTAGAGTTAACCTAGAATTATGAATTTTGACAGAAAGCATCTACAGGTAGTACTAGTTCAGAAAAAAATCAGAACTTGCCGTGTGATCCCGGCCTAGAATAGGATCATCCTGGTACTGATGGTGTCGTAAGATGCGACTAAAGTACGTGTGTCGGATCATTGCCATCCTCAGCATTTAAAACCGGCGTTAAGAAGTGGCTTTATGCCACTGCGTTTCGCATCAGGTAATGCCGGGCTCCGGCGCCCAACCCACCTTAAAGGCCGGCAACGCACCTGTAGCTCCTCTGGTATTGTACGGGGTCGTGGGCGGCGGTAGTCACTTACCATCAGGTGACCCGCACGCTCGTTTGCCTTGTCCTTTTCCATAAAAAAAAGAACACTATACATTTGTGGTTAAATCCTAAAAAATAATAGCTTTAAAAAGGGCGCAAAATTTGATATTTAAGCCGCTAGTTCAAATGAGGTTTCACATGAAAGGAGCTAAGATAAGCCTGAAATTCAGAAAAAGGTTTTTTACCGAACACTCGGTGGGTGAGCCCGACTCGGGCTTGTCCGGTGTTTATTTGTATGATAATCAACGTCGATATTTCGTTCCCACTATGTAGCATTATAACTAGGACGTAGTGGCGCAGAGGCACAAGCGTGTGACTGAATGCGCGCCGGTTCCCATTCGGAGTTCGATTCCCACTCGGGGGAATTACATATTTAATATTCATTTCATCGCTCTGGTAACAAGGCAAAGCGCGGCGTTGAGTGTAGTGAATTCGGCGAATAGGGAACGAAAATGCCTTAATGGGAACAAAGTGTCTTATCACTGGGTTTCCAGGCTTACTCTGCTATGTACGGAATACGGCGTGAAACTAAAAAATAATATAAGTCAAATAGAGTTATGGATGCGCATAATCCTAATCGACATATTTTATGGAACGACAAGTATTGTGGGCACGATATGGACGCGTGTCCATCAACTTTTGTATTTGCGAATTGTCATTGTCATTGGATAAATTCTCTTCTATAAAATTTTTATTTGAAACTTTGTGCACATAAATAACGGAGCACATTGTTGGAGCATTGTTTTATTATAAAATCCGACAACGCGGTGAACCTTTTCCAATATTCATAGGTCAAACTTTAATTTATAATATAATATTTACAATCATATTTTCTTGTTTAATATAAACGACGGAAAAATAAAAAATCATCAAAAACCAAAGGAATCAAAATCATCATGTTGTAAAAAATTGTGTAAAAGACGATACATTTTTAATTTGAGGAAATTTGTTATATTGGGCTGGAGCAGGAAAAGGGAGTGTTTGTGCTCTTTAAAGGCCTAATTAAGTCTTGCTCTTGCCTACCCCTGTGGTCGCAAATACCAGATAGTGCTCCAAGTTCAACAGCATTTGTATATTTTATTTAACCCTTATCTCCTTTTTGTATAGTATACTATACATACAACTTCATAAAAATATACGATAGCTATAAAATATTTTTTATTTAAGTTTTATTAAACATATGTCATTTCTAGACATTTATTTATATTTTAAAAATTAAAATAGTCGTTTATCTGTTATAATTTAAAATCTGTTGTCAAAAACAATAGTCAAGATGAGCCGCTCATGTTTATCTAAGGTAAGTATTATTTTATTTTTATGTTTCTACTCCTAAATATGTATGTTTATTATAAAATACACATGTCTAAATGTTTGTTCTTACATATTTTTATATATATGCTGTTGTCGTTATGTGAATTAGTATGTTTTTGTCGTGTTTTTTACTAACGTATATTATACTATACATTGCCGCAGTTGCAGTAAGTTACCATTCGTTGGTGGTGTATAGAATAATATACATTGCCAACTTAATAGGATCAATATTTTTTGGAACTTTACTATAAAATTTAAATTGTAAGTATTAAAATTATATTACAATTTAAAAGACTTTCATACTAATGTTTGACTGCCTCGTTGATATAGTGTTGTTCTTGAAAGCTACACACAAAGTTGTGGGTTCGATTCCCACAACAAATACTACTATTATTATTATTACTACCTATTACCTTATTATTACTACCTACCTATATAAAGGGACAATAACATACGTTATTGTTTATTTATAATACAATATGGCTTAGCTTATCTTTGGTGTCAGTTTTCTTGCATGTTTCTTTTGCTTTGGTTTTAGACTGCTATGGGTGAAAGAGGTGTATTTTATCTTTAGTGCCTGAGAAGAATATAGACTCTGACACAAGTGACGGAGCTAGTAGCAGAGATGAAGCTGGAATGATTGGATCAGCAGAAAGATCTCCAGCGCCATCGATAAATTCAAATCTCGAAATGTTACACCTCCTACAAATTTTTCATGATGAGATAGGAACGCATACATGTGATATTTATGTTGATACCACTGAGGCGCCTCTTACAACTCATTCATTCAATAAAAAGTGTAGCAGAAGAAATAATTTATCTTTTCGTTAGAGAGAAGCACAATTTCAAGAAGGAGAAGGCAGAAATATCAGGACCCACATTGTAAAATGTACCATCTGATTTGTAATTGATTGCATTCGAACACAGTGTTTATCCGTAGAAGAAGAGAATGTTTTAGTACGACGACAAATGACGACGAAATTGTTATACCGTACAAAGGGAAAAAAGCAGAAAATCGACGTTAATATAACCCAAATAAGCCTTGTAAATGGGGTTTTGGAACTTAGTTAGAGCCGGCGTGTCTGGCATCATTTATGACTTCTTGCTCTACGCAGGAGATAACACCTTTAGGGGTATCGCATTTACTGAAGAGGAAAAGACTATGGGTGTTGGAAGTAAAATAGTTTTAGCTTCATCTAAGACTACAAAGTTGAAACGTTTCAGTGAAAAATTTAGACAATTTCCCGGCAAAGCAAATATAAAAAGAATGGTATCTTAACGACCATGCAATGATATCCGCTATGACAAATATGACCATTGGCCGCAAATAACCGAATATAAAATGTGCAAATACTGCAAAGATGGCCAGGGAAGTACTATGTGCACATAATGTAAGGTTCATCTTTGTTATGTGAAGAATTGAAGTGTTTTTGGAGTATCAACACTGCAAGCAATAGGATCTCGGAATTATTTTATATAGAAAAAATTGTTCAATAAAGATTTATTTTATTAAACAATTTTACTTCCACCAAAATAGTTATTTTTGTTAAAAATCATGTTATTTACTATAATCTCTTAGTCATGTTATTTACTAAAATCTTTTAGTATATATTAAAAGCTACCAGTAACATGCCAACTCTTCCAAAACATAGCAATGTATAGCATAATATACATTCTTAAAAATGCGATAATCACTGTACGTGTAGCAGTGTATAGTATAGTATACATCGTGTTTTTCCAAAATTTTCCTATCACGATTTTTTTTATTTATTTTTTTGAGGTTCTTTATAGCCCAAAGAAGCTACCAATATACTTTTTTTTTGCTTTTCATCAAAAAAAAAATTTACCACGATAAGGGTTAAAATTATAAAATAAACGAAGAAATGTTAATACAATAAAATGCATTATACGAACTGCAGATTTTATCCCATCATGTAATACAAAAGACAGCATTATATAAAAAGTAAATATGTGAGTAAAGAGAGTGAAAAAAAATTATTTTTGTGACCGTCCCCGAAACTTTGGGCAATCCGCCGTCTTAAATTTAGAATGACGTCATTAATGACGTAACCATAAACATACCGACCTATTCACTACCAATCATAACTATAAATTGTCATACAAATTGAAATAGTAAAGTTAATTAAAGTGGCTTACAAAGTGTGAATAAAGACAGTCCAAGTGTAAGTTTGTCTCGCGCACTTGGTTTATATAGTACTTATTAGAGCATAGTTACATAAATCAACTTCACGCTGTACCCCGCACACTGCAGGGTAGGCAGAAGGAACCTAGTGTTAAGACACTCCGTCCCTCACTTTCTACCGAATTCTGGAGGCATTGGTTGTTGAGTAGCAGAACTCAACATCGCGCTTGTCCTCAACACCAGAGCGAATAGTTACATCATCTGTGAAGATTCCAATTGTCTAACTAACACTGTACACACTGTGAGATCAAGACAAGTGGAGTAAAAGATTGTCTGCGTGGTACTCCAGAGAGACCTCAAAAAAGATGGGAGGGTGATAACAGACAAGTAGCAGGAATTATGTGGCGCAAAGTGGCTCAAGAACGAGCAGAATGGAAAAGGTTGGAAGAGGCCTTTGCCGACTGGCAGACGGATATCCAGAAGTTAAAGAAACAAGAAATATCAAATTAGTAAGATTTATATTGCACGGTTTATGAGATAGAGCTTGGTGTGACAGATAGGCAGACAGCAGAGTATAAGTAATAGGTTTCCGTCCACCTTTTCGGAACGGAACTCTAAGAACATAATAAATACATTGCAAAATAGATAAAAAGTTTTTGAAAAGGATATAAAAGAGATTTTTTTCAGAAAAATAAGAAGAAAATACTATAATATCACTGCTTATTTTCTGGTGATCTTCTTGAATTTTAGTGGATTTAGTTGAAATGATGTTCACCGATAAGTCCATAAGATTGTATTGTGAGGGTTTGATTTATAATTCTGCAAATAAATAAATTTTCCGATGACAAAAATATGATAATAATTGACATAAATCGAAAAAGCTCATTATCAAGGAAGAAAAATTAATATATTTTTTGTTACCTCGCTCTTCTTTGATAGACGTAAACCTTACTCAAAATATATTAAGTAGTTTTTTTTTGCTTCCTAAAAAATTTTTTGCTTCCTAAAAAACTTTTTGCTTCATAATCTAGGAACCTAGTGTAAAGACACTCCGTTCCCATTTAAGACAATTCCGCTCTCCTCTTCCACCAAATTGTGGATGCATTGCGTGTTTAGACGCAGAACTCACCGTATTCCATTTTTCCTCGAGTGGGAATCGAACCCACAATCTGTCATGCTTACACTCTCGAGTATGTGCCCCTGCGCCACGATTGACTTCACTATACGATATGATAGCACACGTGCTTGAAAGATTAAATACATCTACATATTCAAATATTCACCAATTCCAACAAAATATATACTTAGACACTTGTCAAACGGTCGTTAAAAATATATTATAGAATTTTCTAATAGTTCTAATACGTATCTACTTATTTTTATGCAGAAAGTGAAATCCATAGCTTTCTTTGCAAAAATAAGTAAAGATTAAAAGTAACAACATATATCACAGTTAAGTAATAAATAAGCTGAACCCTCAATAACATTATATCGGTGCTTGACTTGAGGTAAAGGCGAGAAGCCTAACTGTCGACCACGTGATTTATAACTGGCATCGTTTGGAACTGGAAACGATCCTTAACCGCTCTAAGGAACATGATACAGACGTTCATTTAATTTCCATTTGTATCTTATGTAAATGAAAATAAAAAATAATTGGTGGCCGTTGTGGCGCAGGTGCACAAGTGTGCGACTGTAAACGTGACGGTTGTAGGTTCGATCCCCACTCGAGTGAATGAATTATTATTTATTAATATTTCCAATTTTACTCTCTGGAATGGAAAAAAAATCCAGCATTGAGTTCCGTCACTCAACACTCAATTCCCCAAAAAATTCAGCGGAAAGCGGAGTGTCTTAACACTACTTACCTGCCTACTCAGTTGTGTGCGAAATATATCATAAAGCTGATTTGAATTTCTAAAAGTAAAAAAAAAATGACATACATGACGCCATCTTCGAGGTCGTCGTCGCGCAGAAGGACAGTGTTGAACTGTAATCGTGACAACTGGAAACGTAATTTTAAAATATTCCGTTTTTATTAAGATACTTCAGTTTCTCACTATTTGTTATTAAGTGGCGGAAGTTAACGCAGCGTTTTGCCTTGTCTCCAGAGCCACGGAGTAAATATATTCAACATTTCAACCACCCGAGTAGCTATCGAACCCATAACCTAATGAGTGTATGTGAGGGTGTTAAATATATTAGTGTATATAAATCTAATTTTGTTTTATTTTTTCTTTTTATAATATTATCGGTGTTATATTCTACATCTAGACTCGACATTTCTGCTCAATCCATAAGACAATATCTCTGTTATGAATATTTCATAGTTTTTAAAACACATTAAATTAAAAATTAAAAAAATTAAAAATTAGCTTCACGCTGTATCCCGCACACAGCAGGGTAGGCAGAGGCAACCTAGTGTTAAGACACTCCATTCCCCACTTTCTGCCGAATTCTGGAGGCATTGCGTGTTTAGTGGCAGAACTCAACGCCGCGCTTAACCTCGACACCAGAGCGAAGAAATGGAAATATAAATTTAAGTAAATATTTCATCTCCTCGAGTGGGGATCGAACCCACAACCAGACGGTTTTGCAGTCACACCTCGTGCCGCTGCGCCACGACCGGCCTTTAAATTAATTAATAATAATATACACAAATACAGATGACTACATAAATATTACTATTATATTCTTACACTATATACTATTTACAAATTTGTTTATAGTTATATGTATAATTAATATTAATATGTAAAATTATAAAAATATTTAATAGACTGTTTATTAAAATTGCGACGTTCAAAGAGTTGGTTACAATCGCTTGCGACGTTCACTTGTTTATCTATTGCGCTCTTTGCTTGCATTCAATTTTAAGCCTTATCTTGTTGCTGTTACGAGTCAGCTTATCTTATCTATTTCTTTTAGTATATCTTTAAATGTATTTCTTTCTTCTTCAAGTCTGTGAAATTATTCTTTTTATGTATATTATGTGTGTTGAATAAATTCGGACAATTATTCCACAAAATTTGGAACTTTAGTTTCAATCCGTAATTAAATATATATAAAATATGATTAAATAATATTAAATAGCGTTTAATATCACCAACCGCTATATATCTATAACTTTACAAACACAAACAAACATTTTTATCTCAAATATAACAAAAAATATTTTATAGAAAACAAATTGATTTAGTTCGCCACAATTGTTCCGTAAGATCGGAACGTGACTCCAAGCTGCCGAGCAAATAATTTATTACAGTCTGAGAATTTAAAACACAAGTGTAAATTAACCACAATCTAGAGCTCGTGGATTGTATTGAAACCTTGAAATAGGTTGCTTCCAAATTAGAAAGTGCTGCAAATGGACGTTGGACCAGCAATCATAAAATTTGTGCAGATTTCAATTTATCTAAGAAAAAATAATTTCACGCTTTTCCCATACGGCAGAGAGAGAGAGAGAGAGAGCTTAGTGCTTAAGACACTCCCTTCCCTACATATTTTTCTTTTTATATTTTTCTTTCCGTCTAATTTTTAGACGCTACGCTACGCTTTCTCTACCACAGCAGATAAATTAAAATAGTTTAAATAATATAATCATTTTTCCGAATCGGGATCATTCCTACAACCATGGAATTTACTATTAAACGATCCCACTGCGCCAAGATGGCCACAAAATCTATTTATATGTACAAATTATATTTTTTCCTTATTAGTCGGTTAAGAAAATCATTTTTGGTTAACTATTAAGCGTAGTAAGTATACAGAACGGTTGAATGTGCTTATCTCGGGGACGACTGGTTTTGTGTGGAATATTATATTTACAGGCGTGCTGAACTTGAGGTATTCTGTTCTCCTGTGTGTATGTGTATGAAAATAGCAAAAAAAAACAAAATATAAAATATTAAAATATAGCCAATATTTTAATATATTGGCTATGACGATAACATTCTAAACGTAAACCAGCCCTGTGCTTGTACTGAATTCACCTAAAATGCCATATACTTTCCAGAGGCCAGTTGTGGCGCAGGAGCACAAGTGTGTGACTGTATACGCAACAGATTGTGAGTTCGATTTCCAATAGAGGAAAAGTAATATTTAATATTTTCATTTTATCGCTGTGGTGGCGTTGATGCTCAACACGCAATGTCTCCTGAATTCGGTGCAAGCGGAGTGTCTTAAAACTTGCCTCCATCTGTCTACTCCGCTACATGCGGGATACGCAGAGCTCTGAGAAAAGAATTTGCAATATATATTTAAAATGTATCATATTTGTGACATCAGTTTTACTCAGAACTAATATCATCAAAAATCTCCTTTAAAGCTCTTTACGACTTTTATCCGAGCTTTCAGAACTAAGTATTGGAATGACGTAATAATAAAAGAATAGTACATTATAATATATAAAAGCATCTTCTGCATTATGTAATTTTCTGTCCGTCTGCAATTTTCTACGTTATATCTTTGAATTTAACATTTTAAAATGTAATTATATTTGTAGATTTGTATAGAAAATGTGACTTGTTTGTTATTAACTCGGTTATTTGTTAACCATAGACCAGAGGGAACCTAGAAACCTAACGTTAAAGCACTCCGCTTCCGATCCATACTTCTGTGTTGAGTGGCGGAACTCAACGCCGCGCATTGTCTTGTTACCAGAGCGAAAAAAAATTAATATATAATATTAAATATTTTATTCCCTATAGCAGGGATCGAACCCACAACCTGTCGCCTTTACCCCTGCGCCGGCGAACAATACGAATAAATAAAGCAAAAATCATATATTAAAAAAGGCACAGTACATTTATTTTAAAGGTCCATCCATGAATAACGATCACAAACAATATTCTCAAATATGACAATGGCTATAAACATTATCTACAAGCGATTTCCACAACAGAAAGCGCTAAAGTCTATCGGGTACCTGATTTATGACTGCAAAGATTAAGCTTACTAGTGTAGATATGAAATATTATATTGTTAAATTATGATTTATCGATAGCTTATCTATCTATGTATTATTGTTTTTAACCCCCGATGAAAATGGAGGGATGTTTGTGTGCATCTGTATATCAATCTATGACATCGTAAAATCCTCACTTCCAAATGGATGCACCGATTTTAATTTAGTTTATTTTGTTTGGAAGGTGATTTATTCGAGAGTGTTTTTAACCATAATTTAGGAAAATATGTTTAGCCGTTTGAAGATTATCAGCAGTTTTCTAGTAGTTGGTTTTATTTTTTTTAGGTTTTTGTGAGAACCTTTTATCTGTATTATAATAAATAATGTATGTTTTTTATACAGTTTCAGTTAGGTAATATGCGATCGGTGTCGCGATTGAGATTTTTTATGAAGGTATTGTAGAATTTTGTTGTCAAGGAATATTGTTTCGCGTACGACTTAACGCTACCATTAAAATTTATTAAAAAAAATGGTAGTATTGTAAATTTTCTTTGTATAATAATCAAGGAAAATGCTGTATCTATAAAAGGGAAAAAATATCTTGTCTGTTATATGGGAGCCCCCTTAAATATTTATTTTAAAGTTTGTGTTTGTTGATATATTTATTTCAACAGATCTATGCACATGGGCTAGAGATTTTCTAGTGGAGCCTTGGACTTTAGCTTTGCACAGAAATGTTCGTGTAAAAGTTGTTTTCTTAAGTTTTCGGGGAAAATTTTTTGTTAGTTAAAATTCTGGAATGAGCACCAGACTATTCTGGGGTGAGCACGGGCCACGCAGCCTTCCTTATGAGCATGTCTGTGCATCGTTTTTTAAATTTGACTAAATTAGAAATTAATTATACTACTAAAAAATTATTAAATAAAGGTATTTGAAGCCAATATACAATAATCTTTGTTAATTTATATTTCATTGATGAATTTGGTATATAAATCAAATGTAGCTCTAATGGTCGCGCGTAGTTCGAGGCTGATAAATCTGTGGTGAAATGAAACAATGATACTACATTAATACTGATAATTTATATTTATGTAGGGTGGTTTAGAGTTTAGGTATGGAACTGAGGTATTAAATTGTATTTTTTTGTTTTTTTTTATTTTTACGTTGTATCTCGCTTGTAGCAGGGTAGACAGAGGGAATCTGGGAACCTAGTGTTGCGACACTCAATTCCCGTTTCCACAGGCCACGTGGTGGACAAACAAAGATCTGGCGCGGGCAAAATTAGATATAGAGACAACCTCCGATGAATACGAGGAGGGTTGACCTCAATTAAAAGGAAAAGGCAAGGATGAAGAAGAAGAAGAATATATTTATGGTTATGACAAACATACTACACTTACGAATAATTATAATAAAAAAAAGACTTCTTCAATTTCAATCAGATTTCCTAATCAGAATCTAACAAATCGTTTTATATTCTACATTTAGATGTTTTTGCTCTATCCATAATACAATATCTACAACTTCGCAAATATTTTCCTCAAAAGCCATACATAAATAATATTTACATGTAAATTAATTGTAAAATATATTTTAAAGAAACAAATTGATTTACTTCACCACAATTGTTCCGTAAGATCGGAACGTGACTCCAAGTTGCCGAGCAAATAATTTATTAGTCTGAGAATTTGAAACACAAGTGTAAGTTAACCGCAATCTAGAGCTCGTGGACTGTATTGAAACCTTGAAATAGGTTGCTTCCAAATTACAAAGTGCTGCAAATGGACGTTGGACCAGCAATCATAAATTCTGTGCAGAATTCAATTTATATAAGAAAAATCGTCAAGTGCAAGTCGGACTCGCTCACTGAGGATACCGTACTTATTTCAGAATTGTAGATCAAAGGGAACCAAAACTTATACAAGTTGATAAAGTTAAGTTTGCTGGCGTATGCATTAATTTTGTATATAATGTCCTACAATTGTAAGTTGTTAATGATTTTTTATGACTGATATTTATGGTGATATGATTACGGAACGGTTGTGAGGTCCGAGGCTCCATCCGAGGCTCCCTCCGGGAAATTATATTTATGCTAATAGAGCTAATATTATAAATTATTAAGAATTTGTTTGATTGAACACGTTGAGTTATTAATGATTTTTTATGTACCATTAAATTTTAACTTTTGACTGGAAGAACCAATTTTGATAATTCTTTTTTTCTTTGTAAGCTGATGCTTCCCATGTCGTCCCATTTTGTTTTGGTCCATTTCTGATAATGTTATCCATGAGAAAATCACATAAGTCTTAAATTTGCTTGAAGTATGTTCGTAACAAATGGATGAATAACTCAATATCATGCCAACCGATTTAAATGATCCTTTTTTTATTGGAAAGGATACAATCTCATAATCAGAACCAATCCAAATTCTCTTTAAACTATTCTTGAAGTGTATCCTTCGGATCCTAGTTGGAAATCGATTTTTTTTGTTAAAAAATTGTAATTATTTTATTGTACTCACTTCCTGCCAAATTTCATAACTTTAAGTCCGGCCCGTTTCGTTGTCCATCTGTCCGTCCGTCTGTCAATACCCTTTTTCTCAAGAATGTCTAGAGGTATCAAGATGAAATTAATATCAAATACTCAGGTCTACTATAGGCACTATTTATTTAAAAAATAAGACCTACAGGGTACTTACTTCCCGTGAATTCAGGATGTACAAATTTGGTACAAAGCAACGTCTTATAGCACAGATAAAGGAAAAGTAAAAATTTATACGTATTTCACAGATAAAAAAATCAAACTTATATCGATAGTTGATTTCATACAAAATGAGTGCATATCTCAGCAAACTTAAATTGGTCAATTTTATAAGGTCTACAGTGTCCTTCGGTAGGCGAGTCTGACTCGCACATAACCGTTTTTTTATTACTTCGCGCTGTATCCCACGCCGTGGGTAGGCAGAGGGAACCTGAGAATCAAATGGTAGGAGACACTCGGTTCCTATTATGATATTTTTGTTTCCTACTTTCCGCAACATTCACGCCGCCTTTTCTTAGTCACCAGAGCGAACAAAATTGTATATTAAAATATATATTATTCCCCCGTTGGGAATCAAACCCACAACGTTCACTTACAGTCACACCTTTGTGCTCCTGCGTCACGACGACGATGCTTAAAATATATTTACCATTTTTTTTCAGCTTCACGCTGTATCCCGCACATAGCGGGATAGGCAGAGGGAACCTGGTGTTATGGACACTCTGTCCCCCACTTTCTGCCGAATTCTGAAGGCATTGCGTGTTGAGTGGCAAAACTCAACGCCGCGCTTTGCCTCTACACCAGAGCGAAGAATGGAAATATAAATTTAAATAAATATTTCATCTCCTCGCGTGGGGATCGAACCTACAACTAGTACATTTTACAGGCACACTTTGTGACTGGCCTCGATTTACTATAATTATAACTAAATTTCAATACAAACCTAATTATTATGGTTTTCACGTTTTTTTGGTACATATATATTTTTTAAAGAAATAAATAATTAAATTAAGCTTTTCGCATGCCACGTTTCGCAAAAACATACGAACCCAAGTAATATTTTACGACGGTACTTCATCAAGGTGGCGTTTGTCGAATGGTGATATATACTGAGGCTCAATGAAAATCGGGTTACAGGGATGTCGTGTTGTTTATTACTATTTTATTCAATGCTTACATGTTTTAGGGAAAACTTGGGTTTTTTTTATATTCGCTTACTATAAAAGTATATATTCGCTTACTATAAAAGTTTTGGGCACAGAATGTATACGCAATGGCTGCATCTGGGGAATTATATTTATACTAATAAAGTTAATATTTATTAATTTATAAATTATTAATAATATTTATAAATTATAATATTAATAATTTGTTTGGTTAAACACTCTAATCTCGGGAATTACTGGTTGGAAGTGAACAATTATTTTTTGTGTGTTGGTTTTTTTGTACGAAAGATATGATTTAATGATTTAAATGCATTTTTAGAACGTAACTGCTACAGGCAGGACAGGGTAACTCACAAAATATGTATATTTTTTATGCTGATCTTCATCTCATTATTCCTTATAGCAGTAAATAAAGAGATACCTAGTATTTAGACATTGTTTTCCACTTTTTGCCCGAACTCGAGACATTGTGGTAACACAGAACGAGAAAATAAACATAATTTTAAATATTTAGAGGCCGGTCGTGGCGCAGCGGCACGAGGTGTGACTGCAAAACCGACTGGTTGTGGGTTCGATCCCCACTCGAGGAGATGAAATATNAAGGGGTTTGACTTCGCCAAATCTTTTTAACATTTATGTGAATGAATTGATAGCTGAGCTCAGCAGCATCAGAGTTGGCTGTTACATAGACGGTGTATGTATAAATAATATTAGCTATGCTGATGACATGGTGCTGCTGAGTGCATCTGTCTGTGGCATAAGAAAACTACTGTCTGTATGTGAGTCGTACGCTAAATCACATGGTCTAATTTATAATGTAAAAAAGAGCCAAATAATGGTGTTTAATGTCAGAGGCAAGTGTAGAAAAGAATTACCACCGGTATTCCTAAATAATTGTAGCCTAGGTAGGGTGGATAGTTTTAAATATCTTGGCCACTATTTGACTTCTGATTTAAAAGACGATACTGATATTGAACGGGAGCGGAGAGCGTTGTCGGTGAGGGCGAATATGCTTGCTCGCAGGTTTGCACGTAGTTCACCCAATGTTAAAATAACATTATTTAGAGCATATTGTACATCTTTTTACACGTGCAGCCTGTGGGCTGGATATACTCAAAAATCTTATAGCGCTCTCCGCGTTCAGTACAATAACGCGTTCAGGATGCTGTTGGGACTACCTCGATGCTGCAGTGCCTCAGGGATGTTCGCTGAAGCCCGTGTTGACTGTTTTTACGATCTCATGAGAAAAAGATGCGGGTCTCTGGTGCGTCGGGTACGGGGTAGTGTCAACAATATACTGAATATGATATCGAATAGACTAGATTGCATATACATGAATCATTGCTGTTCCGTTGCAAACGGGACGGTGCAGCGATGATTCGTATAATTTTTAAATTGTAATGTTGTAATGTCAATTTTTTGAATTCGATGTAATAATTAACTAACCTAGCTTGTAAGAAATATTATTTACTAACCATAATGAGTCACTGGTCACTTGAATGAAGTATATTATTATTATTATTCATATATATAAAGCTTCTTAAAAGTTTTTCTTTACAAAAGCAGGCAAATTATACCATTTTTTTCTATATTTCATTCTGTTACTATTTCTTTCTTTAATTTGATCTGTGGGCTTATTTATTTCAGTTGCTGATTTTCTAAATATTATATAAAATTATTCAATTACCGGTTTAGCAAAATGTGATCCAAAACATTATGGTAATCAATGGAAGCTACGTGATAGTGCTTATCCGAATAGATCATATTTATTAACACTAGTTCTTAATCCAAGTAGTGAAGCTAAACTGCAAGCAAGCGCCTATTAAACCAGGAATATAATAGAAAGGTATTATTATGACTTATTATTAGTATAAGATGTATAAGATTAATAAAATTAAACAGGTTTAGACATTATTTAACCTTAGGTTTAGAGAAAAAATTAAAATATAAAAAAAATGGTAGGAAAATAAAGGCTACGGACCATATTTTAAAAGCCTAATAAACAAATTTTATATTTTTAGAAGATTTGAAAGACAATTTCCTATTATGGCACTCTATTTGCAGAGATTTTAATTTTAAGGAAATACCAGGAGTAGAAGAACCTTCATGAGTAAGTAGTTAACAGACACAGTACTGCAGTAGAAATTAACAGGGACAGTACTGCAGTAGAAGATACACAGAAAGGACATCTTTAATAAATCATTTCTTTATAAAATGAATAATTTTTAATATATTTTATATTTATTAATTACTTAAAAAGCGAAAAGATTGTTAGTAAATTATATTTTTACTTTTTTTGGAGGTGTGTATAAGGTAAACAATTTGTATTGTAAATTTTTTAATATTTAAAAAAAATTAACCTAATTTTTTTAATTTGTCTCTTCATATTAATATTTTTTATTTCTTAATTTGAGCTCCATGTTTTGTAATTTTATCAGCTTTATTTTCCATATATTTCTTATAAGCTACAACATTTAGTGATAGCTAAATTTCTTGCAGTGGTCACCATCATTGTTTTCTATTTGACTGAAGAAAGGAAAGTATTTATTAGTTCATTGTTCAGTTCAGCACAAGTCTTAAATTATCAAACAAAACAATAAACAATATGACACCTACCAAAAAAAAAACGATATTAATTAATATTATTACGAATTCGACAAAATTATATAGGTATATATATTCACAAAAAACTACTCTACTCGCAAAAAGCTCTACCTATTTAAACTTCATAAACAAAACTATAAATACGATACAATGCCGGAATCCATCGTAAAACTATTTTTTGTAATTTCTAACACATTATTAAAAAATGGAGTATCTTCAGTACAATTTAGTTGTTAGTTAGTATAGAGTTATGCCAAATAATAAATATATTCTTGCATCATTTGAATGATATATGAGAAGTCAGAATAATAATACTTTGACCATTAATATGAAAAACATCAGTCTTTCAGAGAATCTGAGAAACAAGAATCAATGGCGACGCTTACGGTAGGAGTTGATGTACTGTGGAAACTATAAATGAACTTGATGAGTCCAATGACGATATAAATAATAAAACTGGTCAAATGCGAGTTGATTTCGCATACCGAATGTTCCGTACTAATTTCAGGATTATGTCATGAGGAAAATGAGCAAGGCATCTATCTCCAAAACAAGGATTCTACAAGGGTAAAAGCTAAATTATGCAAAATTCTCTGCCATTGGTAAGTAAAAAAATATGATTATTTTTAAACATTTTTTTAAGTGTTATTCCACACTTAGGAAAGAAAAATACGTGTTTAGAAAACGTATAAAAAATTTCATACGTTTTCTAAATACGTAAAATAATTATTAATTCAATATAAAGGACTAAATTAACTCAATTCAAAAAATCATAATAAAAATATTATGTTATAATTATATAATATATTTATATTTTTGAAACTAGGGGGCTTTTTCAAAGGGTGGGGCGTCTATCCTGGTTTTACCCTACTCAGAGGAGGAGGGAACGCTATCGACGTACGCATTTGCCTCCCGCTTATCGTATTTGCGTCAACGTCATGTTGTATTGAACTCCCTCACGCCTGTTATCCCATTGGCTTTGAATATACCGAGTTGAATATCGTCGGTTAGCACTTAGTAATACTTGAGAATTAAATTTATTATATATTTACGTTTTTGGCTGTGTAGTTGTGATTTATATTTACATTTGGATGATGTGGGTATTGTGATAGATGTAAATTGCTATTATGTAAGCTGATATGCTACACGAATTGTTGTTTTGGATATATATATTTCTATAATAATATTAGCTGGAAAGTTTGTATGTTTGAATGCTTATACGCGCTGCAGAGCTAATGGTTCAAATTAAAAAAATGTTTTCGAATGGGATATTATATATTATTTTGATGTTAATCCTTGGACAATCAGAATGTGACATTCAAACCTCTTACTTATCTCCATTAGACTATGCAGGCGAAGCGATAGGTTAAATCTAGAATAATATCGTCGAACTCAGTATTATGTAAATAATTAATAAATATTTAAAAATATAATAAATTGGAGAATATACTTTATGAACATTATTATCACATATTATTTTATAATTCATTTACTTTAAATTAATTCAGTTCAAACTACTTCGGTCTCCGTTTTTTGTCCGATTTAGAAGCACAATGAAAGTATTATTTTTTTTAGCTTTACGCTATATCCGGTATTAAGAAGGGTAAGCAGAGAGATACTCTCCCTACCCTCCCTTAGTGTTAGTTAGTGACATTTAGTGTTGAGTGGTGAAAATCAACGTCGCGCTTCGTCATGTTACAAGAACGAGAAAATTGAAATAATTAATTTCCCCCGAGTGGGAATGGAACTCATAACGTGGGAATTAAATACTAGTAGGCTGTGCAATTAGGTCTTCCACTAAGGGTTGTTTATTGTCCACAGAATTTTTATTATTATTCAGATCATTCTTCTCAGATAAAAGTAAATCATGATTATTTCAACACCCCACAGTGTTTTTACTTAGCTCTTTAAGTCTTCCAATTTATCTCCAAGTATAATATCAAAGCTACGAAGCAGAACACAAAGCGGAATAAACGGCAAAGGAAACCTTTTTCCGCATCCCTACAGTCAATTAGCTAAATTTAGATTTGATTCAACTTCCGGTATCAATCAATAGCACAAGGAAAGATTCAGTTACTGTTAAATTGTAATTTCACTATTAATAATATAACAAATGTAATGAATAAATACCATGTATTGGATTCTTGTAACATGTTATCTCTTCTCTATATATAATAAAACAGTAAAAATATTTTGTCTGTACATTTAGTAATTTTGACTGAAATGGATAGAGGGACCCTTAAAAAGAATAATAGAAAACAAAAATATATATTTGTTAATTTCTTGTCTGTCTATCTGTCTGTTCGTCTGTATGTATGGTTACACTAATCTCCGAAAGTACTGAACCGACTTACTTAATACTTTCCCCAATTGCTTTGCTTTAACTCAACTTAACATTTAAAGACCGATTTTTTATATATCAAACATAAAAAATCGGTTCATTAAAAAAAAAGTTATTATCATTTGTATGAACTCGAGACATTAGTTTGTCTGCGAATGTTATATAGAAATCGCGCTGGTAACATTCTTGGCTAAAGAATGATATTCGAAACGTCTTGGTTATATCACTGTTGATAAAAATATATATTTTTAAACCACTATTGTTCAGAGTACAAACAATAAAGTAAACAAAATTGAGTTGTTAGTAAAGGTTACCTTCATAAATCATAACAGTTAAGTTTAAGTAATTAATTCAATACAGTGGTAAAGACCAATTTTACCTTCAAAGAAATATTAAGTAAATACATTGACGTTCGTTCGTTTGGAATAAATCTATAGAAAAATGCCTAAAAACCACCTTTCTATAATAGGTGTACTCTGTAATAACTACATATTTACCAATTGTACATTAAGCTAATAATATATGTAACTAATTTAAAAACTGTACAGAAGTTAATTTGCAATCATTACAGTTATTTTACAAAGAATATTATGAATCCTTCAAATCAATAATTTAACATTTAAGGCTATTTCTGAAGGACTAAATTAAATTATTCACTGACATCAGCACATTTAATAGAGTTTTAAAATTATGATGAGTCGTACATAACATAGATAAAAAGAACGTAATGTTACAGAAATATATACGTATAATAAATAATTAGTTTTATGTATATTTTTACAAATATCAAATATCAACATTGGTCGTACTTTTTTAATTCAAAACAGTTAAAAATCAATCATATTAGAATATTACAGATTAAAGTAATAAAAATCATATCAGAAGTCATTATAGTTGTCAGTCAATTTTGTTAATTAAAACAGTAATTAAACTAATATACATATTTAAGCGGGCGATAGTTAATACAATAAACGAAACAGTCATTTATGTTTTTTTTTATATTGTCTGTTTTTTTGAAAGTGGGGTTCAGGGGTATCTCAACACTTCCCTCAACAGGTTTCCACTTACACGCAACAACGTGCTATCTCTCCCGTGAAGAATAATATCTCTCTTAGCAAATTTTTGACCGACTATGACAACTTCATTGTCTTTAAACGTGGGTACATTAAAACGACCTGCATACTCTCCAACAGGTTTTCTATTGGCACTAATAACTACTTTGAACTCTTCTTGCCCTAAATATTGAACTAGCTCATAAGAGTCTTAAATATTTTTTTATCAGCTTCATGCTGTATCCCCCACACAGCATGGTAGGCCGAGCGAACCTAGTGTTAAGACACTCCGTTCGCCACATTCCGCCGAATGCTGGAGACATTGTGACGGAACTCAACGCCTCTATTTGCCTAGATACTAGGTAAAGGAAATTTATGACGCATAAGGCCATTGGAGTGTTTTGTGATTTATTCAAAGCCTTTGATTATGTAGGGTCTACACAGTAGACCATGAAACTCTGTTACTACAACTATATCATTATGGTACATAGGATACTGCTCTTAAACTTATTGCCTCATATCTAAACCAAAGAATCAAGAAGGTTATTATAAATAATTTAAAATCATTTCGATCTTCTCTAAGGATGGGCGTTCCACAAGGATCTATTCTTGGTTGGTCCCCTTTTATTTCTTCTTTATATTAACGATCTGTCATTTTATGTGAAGAACCTATGTGATATTGAACTTTTCGCAGATGATACTTCTTTAATATTTAAAGTGGATAAGGACAAATAAACTATAACGAAGTAAATAGTGCGTTATCGCATATTCTTCCTTGGTTTGATATTAACAATCTAATGTTAAATGCCAAAAAAACTAAATGTATTGAGTTTGTTTTACCAAATGTTAAAAAACATAAATTTAGACTAATAATTAAAGGAGAAACTCTTAATGTTACGGAGTCAGTAATTTTCTTAGGTATGAGTAAAGTTTCAAAACTCAGTGGCACACTCATTTGGAAGTGATTGCGGATAAACTCAGCTCTGCCGCGTTCGCAATTAAAAAAAATAAGAAAAATGATGGCTGCCCGACTAGTCTACTATAGCTACTTTTATAGTATATTGAATGCTGCTATGGAGCAACGCCGCAGGTATAAATTCAATATTTATTCTCCGAAAAAGAGTAGTGAGATGTATTTATAACCTAAAAGCTCGAGATTCTCTGTGATATATATTATTATATATTATTCTATTTGTCCGACAACATATACAATGTCATAGCAAAAATTGTGACAGACATACCAGGGGAACGGGAAATAAAGATAAGCTTGTTACATTAGGTTTTTGCCTCCAAAAAGTTAATAAATCTTTTATGGGTCTGATAGACATACCAGGGGAACGAGAAATAAAGATAAGTTTTGTTACACCAGGTTTTTGCCTCCAAAAAGTTAATAAATCTTTTATGGGTCTGAGTATACGTGTATATAATAAAATTCCGTAAAATTTCGCAATAATTTAAAGTATCTCTTAATGCTTACAGAGGGTGTTAATTTAATATAATATTGGAAAGCTTTAATATATTTTTAAGCATTTTTAAAATGTTACTCCACACTTGAGAAAGAATACTATTTTCGTTTTAATACAGTTTTCAATAACATATAAAAGTTTTAATAAAGTAACAAAGTATCCGAGAATAAGTTCTAACAAGGGTAGAAACATTAAGATTGATTTTAAAGTACACGTATTAGGCTTAATGTTTTTACACATTTCCTAAAAAAGTATAAAATTTTCGAAATGTGTGATAAAATTTAAAGAAATATAATACATAAAAATATTTAATGCTAATTACTATTTAGCATTCTCCGCCTATCATTCTCCACTTAATCGTTTTAGGGAAAAATTGTAAACATCTTCCTACAAAGATGCTAACAATATAAAAGAGCTGTAACAAGCGTATAAGAATTTCGACGTAGCTTGATGGTCACAGCGTTTAGACGGTTATTAAAAGCCACGAGTTCCAAACCCGCATTCTAATTTTTGTAATTTCTGTAAAACGAATAATGTTTGGGTAAAATGGGCCCATATTATATACATAAATGTCTTATGTAAATCAGGCTGCTGTAGCACAGTGGTACAAAGTTGTTTTAGTTGTTTTAGGCTCGATTCCCACACATGGAAATTATTATATATAATATAAATGATTAACTCTGTCTTGCTAGAAAAGGCGCCGCGTTAAATTCCGCCTTTCAACACTCACTGTTTTAGAATTGGACGGAGACTGGAAGAACACACTGTGAAAACTAGTTTCCCTAGGTCCACTACGGGAGAAAAAGCGAGAAGCTGCATTATATAGGGAAGTATATCATTTCATTTCGGGAAGGTTATTGGTATATAAAATAGGTATATAATCTATTTGAACAATTGTTAATTAGAGACAAGAATGTTGTGTTGTGTATTGTTAAATTAAACTTAGATTGATCACAGTAGGTTGAGTTATGTTGATTTGCATAATATTATATTGAACATGTAACTATAATAGAATGTCGTTTGTAATTTGACTAATATTATGGCCATGGCCAGTTGTGGCGCAGCGGCACGAGGTGTGACTATAAAATCGACTGGTTGTGGGTTCGATCCCCACTCGAGGAGATGTAGGTTAAGCGCGGCGTTGAGTTCTGCCACTCAACACGCAACGCCTCCAGAAATTCGGCAGAAAGTGAGGAACAGAATGTCTTAACACTAGGTTCCCTCTGCCTACCCTGCTGTATATACAGTATATACAGGGATACAGCGTGAAGCTGATTATGTACGTATTGTACAGTTGTACTGTGTTTACATTATTCACTTACATATAATATATTAATTATACAAAGTACAACAGAGTTGCTGATGGCGGAACTCAACGCCGTAAGCATGGCGTTGAGGTCCACCACTCAGCATTCAATGCTTCAAGAATTTGGCGGAAAGTGAAGAACAGAAGTGTCTTAATGGAGAACGTAGTATCTAAACAGTAGGTTCCTAGGTTCAGATTATTTTTTGGTCTATATAATTTCATTCTACAGCCTTCATAGTAAAATTTTATAATATTATCAAAAATATTTATGTTTTGGCTCAGATAGGTAATGCGCCATTGTAAATAATATATAAACGTCATAACTAAGTTATTATAATAATAATGATACATATATAATATATTTATATGTAATATCTGCAAAATGGGGGAACTGAGTGTCTTAACACTAGGTCTTTTAATGTGACATACAACGTAACGCTTAAAAAAGGATGTACCATTTTAATCACATGTATTTAAAATAAAATATAAGCCCTATATTTAGTATTTAAAATATGATCACATTTTTCCCGAGAGCCAAGCGCAAAAGCGGCATAATATTTTTCTAATAGAAATGAAATTTATTAAGGAAACTTTTATCTTATCTCCCACAGGAACTCTATTTTTCTCATACATACATTTATTATTTCTTAGTTTTCATATGGAACCTAATATGCTTTTAAGTGTTATATTATAGTTGCGGAAAATTTTATAGATTTTTTATTATTATTTTATTAGATTTAATATTTAATATATATTTTTAGATGAGTTGATGAGCGCGGTTTTACCCCGCACATAGCAGGGTAGTTCGAGGGAACCTGGAAATTTTGTGTTAGGACAGTCCGTTATCCATTAAGACTCTTCCATTTCCCACTTTCCCCCGAATTCTTGAGGCATTGCGTGTTGAAAAAATATTAAGAGACCTTCGTGGGGCAGGAACAAAAGTGTGAGACTGTAAACGTGACAGTTGTGAATTTGATTCCTACTCGGAGAAATGAAATATTAAATATTTATATTTCTTCACTCTGGTAACGAGGTTAAACCTGCGTTTAACCTCGTGTCAATAAATTCCACCACTCAATACTCAATGCCTCCAAAATTCGTGGTAAAGAGAGGAATGGATCCCTCTCTTTCTCCATTCCTCTCTTTCTCAATTAAAACATAGTGTCTTACCATATGGTTTCCAGGTTTCTTTTGTCTATCCTGCTTTCCCCTGCTGCTGTTGAAACTAAAAAAATATTTCAGGAAAAACATACCTAAACATATAATACTATTCTAGGATCACATTTCATAATGTTTGTACATTATCATTTAAATATACCCCCAAACCGTGGCTTCGTAACAAACGACTTTCATAATCATAATCTAATGCCAATTTAAACAAATATCATAAATACCTTCAACCAGTGGAGAATAGTAGGCAACCAACCTACCCAAATATAATTTGTGATGCTCAATTATAAGAATTTACTGCTCGCACGGGAGAGGGCTGACAGGTAGACGGTAAATTATACTTTAACCCGGTCAAGTGGATATGACTTCGCGTAATGCATGCGATTCATATTGCTGTATTAGCGATCCCGTTTTTATTTATTTTTTTTTTTTGTAAAAATGGAATTTTGTCCTTTTTTGTTTTTGTATTTTTTGTGATTTTTGTGATTCTGAATTTAGAGTGGTTGGGCTATGAAACGAATTAACGAATGACATATTAAATGAATGAATGAATGCCTCTGAACTCGAGGAAATGCAAGATTTAATATTTTTAATTCTTTCGCTCTGGTGTCGTATCGAGGCAAAAGCAATACAACACTGCCTCCAGAATTCGGCGGAAATTGGGGAACGGAGTGTCTTAATTAAAAAAATATATAAATGAATATTTATTAGCCAGTCAATGTAATTGTTGCCTTTTTTATTTTAAATAAAAAAACCGGCCAAGCGTGAGTTGGATTTGCCCACTCGAGTAAGTATTCCGTACCAATTTCCAAATCTGCGGCCATTTATTTTGTATAAAATTAATTGCAAATATAAATTTGTACTGTTTCTTTTGAAATATCTACTTTTCAGATTTTTTCCTTTTTTTTTATTGTAAGTTTACACTTCGTTCCAAATTTTTTACCTGTAGTTCCACGGGAAGTACTCTATACGTTTTGGTTACGCGGGGAATTTCATACAAACTGTAGCAATTTCATACATGCATGTTCGTATGTTTTCATTCCATTGACTTAGAAGCTTGATTTTTTACTATGTTCCAGTGGGGAGAATCTCAGACCTGAAGATTTGGCATTAGTTTCAGTTTGATACTTTCAAGCAATCTCGAGAACGCAACGTCATATTAAATTATAATATTTTAGATTTTAGACAATAAAATAAAAAAGAACAGGAACAGAAAATGACGATGAAAAGAATGTCTTGACAGGCGAACAGATGTAAAACTAAGTGGTCCAGTAAGGGTTCCGTTTTTTTCTTTGGGGATACGGAACCCTAAAAATATAATAGAAGTTGCAAGATTCCCGACAACTCACATCTTTATTAATGTGAATTTAAATTTGAATATTTTTATCATTTAAATTTTTACCAGACGCAAGAGTGGCTAACATGTATGTATCAGTCTTTTTATGTGTATGTTTGTTTCTATATGACATTGTACCGATGACCGTTGATATAATGTTATTGACCGATTATAATTATTCTTCCGGCAATTGTTTCGATTCAAAAATATTTTAAAATGTTTAAAATATTATCGATGCTTAATTTATACTTTACAAAAAATACGAAGTAAACATCGACAAACAGATAATATGAGGCTGTCGTGGCGCAGTGGAACAAGTGGGGAACAGAGTGTCTTAATACTAGTTTCCCTCTGCCTACCCAGTATCCCATATAGGGGGTACATCGTGAAGCTGAAAAAAAGATGTAAATCGCCATAACAAATAACAATAAAGATTATTTAGTATGTATATATAGCAGAACCAAAATATTGTCAACTAGCGGCCCACCCGCGGCTTCGCCCGCTTAAATTACATGATTTAATCAGAAATTATTTCTAATATAATTTTTATTACTTTAATCTGTAATATTCTAATAAGATTTTTTTACAATTATAATATATAATACATTATCGTAATTTCTATAAGGAATTTTGATTGTTTTGAATTAAAAAATGCGACGATAAAGTTAATTATTTTTTATATGTATATATTTATGTAACATTACGGTCTTTTTACCTATGTAATGTACGTCTCATCATAATTTTAAAACTCTGTTAAATGTGCTGATGTCAGTGAATAATATAACTTACTCTTTGAGAAACAGCCTTAAATGTTAAATTATTGATTTGAAGGATTCATAATACTCTTTGTAAAATAAATATAATTATTGCATATCAACTCCTGTACAGTTTTTAAATTAGTTACATGTATTATTGGCTAAATGGCTGGTTTTAGGCATTTTTATATAGATTTACTTCAAATGAACGAACGAACCGAAGAATCTATCTATGTATTTACTTAATATTTCTTTGTGAATCAAATCGGTCTTTATTTCTGTGTTGAATTAATTACGACTTAAACTGAACTGTTTTATGATTTATGAAGGTAACTTTCACTAATAATTCAATTTTATTTATAATACTTTGTTTTGTTTGTACTCTGAACAAAAGTGCTTTAAAAATATATATTTTTATCAACAGTTATATAACTAACACATTTCGAATGTCTTGAATTTTTTAGCCGGGAATCTTACCAGCGCGATTGCTATATAACATTCGCAGGCAAACTAATGTCTTGAGTTTATTCAAATGACGATAACTTTTGTTTAATGAACCGATTTTGATGAAACAAACTTTAATTGTTAAGTTGAGTTAAAACAAAGCAATTGGTGAAACTTTTAAGTAAATCGGTTCAGTACTTTCGGATGTTAGCGTAACCATACGTATAGACAGACAGACAAGAAATTATAAAAAAAACATCTGTTTGCTTTCTATTATTATTTTTAAGTGTCCCTCTATCCATTTCAGTCAAAATTACTAAATATACAGACAAAATATTGTTACTGTCTTATTATATATAGAGATAAAAACCTCTTTAAAACATCAATAAATAAACCCAATGATGATAACCGATACTTGAAGAATAAATTTCATATCATAAAGAAAGTAGCTAAGAAATAATATATCTCGTAATACTTCGGAAGCATCGTAAGGCTTGCGGTACAAGTTCGAAGCTATAAGTTTTCCAATTTATGAAAACTAAGGGTTTCCTACAGCTTCATTGATATCTATTTTATATATAAAGAAAAACTAACTAAAACATTAAATTTCAAAGATTTAAATTTTTTTTTTGTTTTCCTTGTAAAATTTAATTGCATGAACAAAGTTATAAAAGACAAATTATAATATAATTATTTTTTATTTCCTTCGATCGAACTGCTTTTCGTATGTATTCGTATGTATAATAATGAATATACTCGATTAATCCAGTTAAAAAGTTTCATTTAAAATTTAAAATATTACTTTTTTTTAGTTTCAAACTGCATCGCGCAAATAGCAGTGTAGGCAGAGGGAACCTAACGTTCCCATTACGCTACTTCTGTTTTCCACTTTCTGCCGAATTCTGGAGGCAATGCTTGTTGAGTGGCGAAATTCAACGCCTCGCTGTTTTTTAACACCAGAGCAAGGAAAAGAAAATATTGAATATTTAATTTCCTTGAGTGGCAAACGAACTCACAACTTGTCACGTTTACAATCATACATTTTTGCCCCACTACCACGACCACCACCACCACCACCACCACGACTGGCCTCAAATCGTATTGTATTACTTATTAGTGTGTTCATACATTGGTCTGTTCAGAAGAACTTTCTTTCTATGAACATTACTCTATCACGTAATAATGTGACATTTTTCTTCACTTTAAAATTAAAGAGCCACAAAAAAAATTACAAATGAAATTTGACTAAATTACTGTAAATATTTCCTTTTTACCGCTTTGTCCGGATCTACAAACCTAACCAATTAAGTTTATAAAGAATGTTGATTTTGGTTTTAGGTGATAGATGCTGAAACGAAATTGTGAAAAACAGAATCCTAATAATTTGTTTATCCGCCCGCCATGTTCCTGCCTACAGAGGGTGCTTATTGAATATTAGAAAGCTTTGTTATCGTTTTAACATTTTTTTCAAATGTTTACTTCACGCTGGAGAAAGAATACTATTTTTTTTTCGAAAACTAACAAAGTGAATAAGTCGTAACAATCATATATGAATTTAGATTTATCTTTATAAGAGTTCTTCTTAATATGGCTTAGTGGTCTCCGCTTAGAGACGCGGCTTCAATCCCGGCGTTTCTGTTTTTATACGTTTTCTAAGAACAATTTTTGTTTTCTTTCTTTCTTATGAGAATAAGAAAGTTTTTTTTAAGTTCTCCTAGTAGTCCTAGTTTTTGTAAGTTCTCAAAACGAATAATGTTTTGGTAAAATAGGTCAGTAAATATATTGACATTTGTGTAAAATAGGCTGCTGTGGCGCAGTGGTTCACCGCCTTACAGTTGTTTTAGGTTCGATCCACAGACGTGGAAATTGTTATTTTTAAAATATTTATGTATAATAATTGCCAAAAATTTAATTCTATTGCTCGACAAAGCGCCGCGATAAATTCTGTCTCTCAATATACAAAATCTCAAAATTGGGCGGAGACTGGAGGAATAGAGTGTCAACACTGGCTTCGCTTTATCTACTACGCGAGAAGAAGTTAGAGGCTCCATTGGGTACAATTCTAGGAAGATTATTGGTATGCAGAATACCTATAGTATATAACCTATTTGAACAATTGTTAATTAGAAACAAGAATGTTATGTGTTGTGTATTGTTAAATTAAACTTAGATTGATCACAGTAGGTTGAGTTATGTTAATTTTCATAATATTATATTGAACATGTAACTATAATAGAATGTCGTTTGTAATTTAACTAACATTATGTATGTATTAGTGATGTTCAGTGGAATTATTTATATGTATAATAAATTAATTATAAATAGTAAGGCAAACGTGGCGTTAAGTTCCGTCAGTCAGTAGACACCGCTGCAATAATTTGGGGCAAAGTGAAAAACGGAAGAACGGAATCTGTAAACACTACGTTTCCAAGTTCTTTCTGCGTAACCCTGTCATGTGCGGGATACAGTGTAAAGGTAAAAAAATATGAGGTAATTGGAATGTCAAGAATTTTTTTTTGGGCTTCATACTTTACAACATTATTAAAAAAGATTTACATCTATATATTAGGTCTTTGAATAAGTTATCGCTGGTTTTTTTTTGTTTAAAAAAAATAATTTGAATTATAATGCTTACAATGACATTACTCAAAGTATTGTCCATCATTAGAGACCACTTTCTCCCATCTCTTAATATTATAGCTCAAGTGGGAAACGTACCATTGTAGGAACGATGTAAATTGTAAATGCTATAATATTTTTAACATTTTTAAAATGTTATTCCACAATCAGGAAAGAAAAATATTTATAAAGAAAATGTATAAAATAAACTATAAAATGTACATATAGGTAATATCTGGAAAATGTGGGAACGGAGTATCTTAACACTAGATCTTTCAATGTGGGATACAACGTAACGCCTAAAAAAGGATGTCAATTTTTTATAACAAGTACTTTAAGTGAAATATAAGTAATAAATAATATTTAATATTAAACATACCTACTATCACATTTTTTTCAAGAACCACGCGCAAAAACAGTATAATATTTTTCTAATATAAAGGAAATTTATTAAGGAAACTTTTATCTTATGTCCCACAGGAACTATATTTTTCACATACGTACAATTTATTTTTTCTAAGTTTTCAAATACTAATATTTTTTTTAATCTTGTATTACAGCTAACTACAAGTTTTATATCAATTAGTATTTTTTTCTATTTTTAGCTCCTGTACGCAAATAGCAGGGTATGCAGAAGGAACCTAGGAACCCAATCAGTATTAAGACAGTCCGTTCTCCATTAAGCGCTTTGCGTCGTTACCAGAGCGAAGAAATGAAAATATTAAATATCTCATTTCCCCGAGTGGGAATCGAATTTACTACCGCCGCGCTTACAGTCCCAACGGCCTCTTAATATTTTTTTATTAGAATAACACGTGACGGCTGTATGTGCGATTCCCTCTTGGAGGAATTAATTATTTTTATTCCAGACAAAATGCGACCTCTTGATTTTAGCTTCACGCTGTATCCCGCACACATCAGGGTAGGCAGAGGGAACCTAGTGTAAGACACTCCGTTCCCCACTTTCTACCGAATTCTAGAGGGATTGCGTGTTGAGTGGCAGAAATCAACGAAATCGAAATATAAATTTAAGTAAATATTTCATCTCCTCGAGTGGAGATCGAACCCACAACCAGTCGATTTTACAGTCACACTTTGTGCCGCTGCGCCACGACTGGCCTGTTGATACGAATGTCTCGAAAACCTGACAGAATCAAAATATCAAGCGGAATATAGAGAAAGAAGTATGTTAACAATAGATTCCTTCAGCCTAATCTGTTATATGATACAGCGTAAAGCTAAAATATTCAAAAAGTATATAAATCTCACTATAAAACAAGTCACAGTTTCAATTCTGGTGATCAGTGTCGTTACTTTTTACAATATGTAATGCTATTTTACACGACGAGACAAAATACAATATTATAAAAAAATTACAGCTACGACTGTAATCGCCTCTATGCGGGCTCGATTCTCACTCAGGGGAATAAATATTTTTATTTTTTCGCTCTGCTAACAAGACAAAACCCGGCGTTGAGTTCCGCCACGCAATGTTTCGAGATTTGGGCGGTGCAAGAGGAACGGAGTGTACGAATACTTTGATCTAGATGAAGCTTTACTCATGGAAATATTTGTATAACAAGTCTTTTTATATCTCTTATTTGATTAAGAAAAATATTATGTGAAGTGAATATCGTAGTGTCTTTCTCCAAACGTTTTTTTTTTCTCTGCCTTTTGAACAATTTAATTAAATTAAAAACAGATCTTCATCGCACTTACACCTATTATAAAAAGGATATGTTTGCTTTTATTAGACATTATTAACAGTCCAGGCGCAGACAGGCCAGTCAGGTTGTAAATTCGATTCCCAATCAAGAAGATGAAATGTTTTACATTTTATTTTCTTCGATCTGGCAATAACGAGGCAAAGCGGCGCGACTTTGAGTTCTGCCACTCAACATACATTGCCTCCAGAATTAGGCGGGAATGGCGCAACAGAAGTATCTTAATGGGAACAGATTGTCTTAACACTGGGTTTCCAGGTTCCCTCTGCCTACCCTGCTATAGCGTAAGGCTAAAAAAATATATCAGAAAAAACATACCTTTTTGGGATCACATTTCAGAATGTCTGTATAATATACAGACATTATTATTTAAATATACCATCAAACTACCCTGCTTCATAACAAACGATTTTCATAATCATAATCTAATGCCAATTTAAACAAATATCATAAATACCTTCAACCAGTGGAGAATAGTAGAACCAACGTACCCAAATATAATTTGTGAGGTTCAATTATAAGAATTTACTGCTCACACGGGAGAGGGCTGACAGGTAGACGGTAAATTATACCTTAACCTGGTCAAGTGGATATGACTTCGCGTAATGCATGCGATTTATATTGCTCTATTAGCGACCCGTTAGCGTTTTCGGTTATTTCGGTTTTTCTGTTCTTCTTAAAATGGTTTTTTTTAATGTTTTTTTTGTATAGTTAATTTCTTGTGATTTAGGTGTGTTGGGCTATGAAACGAATGTAGTATAATATAAATAGTCTAGAGGGCGCGCGCGGCTTCGCCCGCTTATTTGGACACTTAGGGGTGAATTCTAAAAAAACCACGAAACACGTGTTCAATAAAATATTTTTAACAGTCTGAATTATTTTTTTTTATAAAAATCGGTGGTGATTTAAAGATTTTTCCATACAAACTTTGAACCCCTTATTTGCACCCTTAGGGGGTGAATTCTAAAAAACCATGAAACACGTGTTCAATGAAATGTTTTTAAGAGTCTGAATTTCAAATTTTATAAAAATCGGTGCCGATTAAAAAAAAATCCATACAAACTTTCAACCCCTATTCCATCCCTTTAGGGTTAAAATTTTTCAAAATCCTTTCTTAGTGGATGTCCAGAATATGAAAATAAATATCTGCCCAAATTTCACGTTTCTTCCATCAGCGGTTACGGCTCTGCGTGCGTCTTACCTCAGTCAGTCAGTACAAGTCCTTTTATATATATTTTATCAGTAGTTAGCTAATGCGATTATAGATTTTTTTATTTAAAATAAAAAATAAAACTTGTCAAGTGCGAGTTGGCCTATCAAAGCCTTCGTACTATCCTATCAAAGCTTTCGTACTAATTTCAGAATTGTAAGCTTCCCGTTGATTACTTCTACTACTACTTATAAAATTTCACAAATTTAAGTTCACAGGCACTTATTTTATATGAAATAAACTACAAATACAAATTTGCGATTTTTTTTGAAATACCTATTATATAAATTTTCACTTTTCACATTATATTTTTATTGTACGTTCTTACTTTCTCCCAAATTTCGTAACTGTATGAAATATGTGAATTTCATACAAAATATGGCAAACACAATGTATAAATAAATGCTCGTATCTTTTGATTCCATTAACTGAGAAGTTTTATTGTTATGTACTCCAGTGGGGAAACGTTAAACCTGAATATTTGTTATTAATTTCAGCTTGATACTTCCAAGCAATCTCGAGAACGCATTGAATTATAATACTTCACGTTTTACACCATAAAATAAAAACAAAACAGGAACAGAAAATGATGATAAAAAGATGGTCTTGACAGACGAACAATTAAGTGGTGGTGAAACGGATTTATAGGGTTTCGTTTTCCTTATAGGGTTTCGTTTCTTTCTTTGGAGGTACGTTACTCCTAAAAATGGAAGTTCCAAGAATAAAATGCCCGACAGATCACATCTATATCAATTTCAATTTAAATTTGAAATTTTTATCATTTCATTTTATACCCGCGTGACGCAAGGGAGGTTAATGTATCCATCAGTTTTTTTACGTGTGTTTGTTCCTATATGACAATGTACCGATGAACGATGTTATAATGTTGTTGTCCGCTTACAATTATTCTTGCGTCAATCTTTTCGACCTTACAAGTATATATAAAAACATGTCTATAATAAAAATGAAAACCAGCCGTGATATTAAAAAAAAAAACAAAGTAAAATCTAAGAACTACGTCAATTGGAGTATCATTGAATAGGTACTCAAAATTGGTTAGGTTCCTTTCATAATTTTTCATTTTAACTAACTATTCTTTCTAATTTTCACATTTTAACAGGTGTTTATTTACATATTTAAAATTTTCCTTACCCTGCCCTTATTTCACAGTACTTTCGCTGCCTACTGCTGGTGGTAAAACATAGGTTAAATTCAAAGGGTTCAATTTCCCACTATATTACTATAACTCCGTAGATACCATTATAATATTGAAAATATGAGCGTCCGAGGCATCAACGTATGACCGTAACCGTGATAGTTGTAGATTCGCCATATCCCCACCCGGGAGAATGAATTGTTTTAGTCTTTTCTCTCTCTGGCTTTAAGTCGCATGATCTCAAATTTTGACTGAAGAATGCAGTTTACAGATACTATATTCTATCTATTTTTTTTCTATCTATTCTATATAGCGGGATAAGGCGTGAAGTAAGTAAAATTTTGAATTTCTCTATCAATCGTACTAAGTAAGAAATAACTGAGATTGACCAATTTACTAAATATTTTCTGTAATCCAAATAAAAAGCAACTTAGTTGCACAGCCGGACTTTGAGTAATGACGCCACATTCGTGAGGTCGTACGCATATTGCGCTGTGTACTAGAAAAACTGAGGAGACGCTTAAACATAAAAGAAACCAACACTATTATAATAATTGTGTTGTAATTAAACTATTCATTTACATAATTTAAAAAATCTAGTTTCACCACATCTTAAATATATACGTTTCTGACATGTTTGTTCCAAAAAATCTGAAAAAAGTGGGTATTATATTATTATTACCGTATTCTGTCATCATATCAACGTTGAAACTGATATTAAATTAAAAGAATTGTCTCTGACGACTGCTCGGTGGGCAGACCTCCCATCTGGTGGATCGATGATCTGGTCAATGTCGCCGGAACCACTGTATGCTGGTGCCAGGGTAGGAGCGATCATCGTGGGAATCTTCGGGCTTTTGTCCATTGAGCTGAAAGGCGGGAATAGTGATAATGATGTGGCAGATTGACTTGGCCAACTGATGTTCTTCAGTTCTATTTCGTATTATTTTACAAAAAAATATTATTGTGTCAGTTGTGTCACTTAATTATTGAATTCCTATGGCCATATTCGAGCTACTTATCAGAGTCTGGTTACTAGCACCAAAATATTAGATGAAATAAAATCCATTTCCATTTCTTTTGATACCCATAATATTACTACCCGTAATTTGCGGCCACTACTACTACTATTAGTGGCCATCTTGGATTTGTTTTATTAATGTATTGTATTTTTCAAGTTTCATTTGATACCCATATTTGGGTTGGTCGTTTTAAAATATATACGGCGCCATTTTGTTACGGCGGCCATATTGGAATAACAACAAAATTAAATTTATATGATTGCATTGTTACGGGTAATAAAGATAAATGCCAAATTTCAGCTCAATCGGACAATAAGAAGTGGGTAAAATTTAGCTTGCAAGGTTTGATTACAAACAAACAAACATCGGGACAGGTGAAACTTTATAAAAGCTTGTAAAATAAATATTTTAGAAGATATCACAATTTTGTGATATCTTCTAAAATATTTATTTTACATGAGGCCAGTCGTGGCGCAGCGGCACGAGGTGTGACTGTAAAACCGACTGGTTGTGGGTTCGATCCCCACTCGACGATATGAAATATTTACTTAAATTTATATTTCCATTTCTTCGCTCTGGTGTCGAGGTTGAGCGCGGCGTTGAGTTCTGCCACTCATCACGCAATGCCTCCAGAATTCGGCAGAAAGTGGGGAACGGAGTGTCTTAACACTAGGTTCCCTCTGTCTACCCTGCTGTGTGCAGGATACAGCGTGAAGCTGATTATTTATTAATATCACAATTTTAAAATACACCATCTGCGCTTTCGCCACCCGCGACCCGCGCGCAATCACGACTTCGGCGTGCATGGCGGCGGGCGGGAATCGAGGCGCGTACTTAACTATTTATAATATCCTATCAACCTAATTACCTATCAACTATATTAATATTACATAATGAGTTAATCTCAGAAACTACTTTTTAATTAAATCAAACTAACTAGCTATAACTAGTAGCTATATATATAATACTTTTTTTAAATTATAACATAAAATTATTAAAATAAAAAAAAAGTATTTTTGATTTGAAATAATTAAATTAAAATAATTAAATAAATTATAAAATATATCCCCTGTAATCTCAGAAACCAATAAAAAACATGACGGGAGAAAGAAACACGGAACTACAATTTTGAGTGTTAGCATCGTCGCAAATAAGTGTTTGGGCCGGAACAGTTTAAAACTCTAAATTTTACATGTTGGAGTTTGTGATTCGGCTTAGGAATAGAAAACGCGTGTGAAGAAACTGGACAGTCGGAACAAAATTGTTGTGGAACTTGCAATGACCCATTTCTGTTCCGGAACAGCTAAGTTGGTTTAGCCGGAACTGTTCCGGAACAGGCATCTAGCGTTTTGTGTTCTGGGACAGTGTTCCGATCGGAACGAAACATCATTAGTATTTAGTGGCAGATCCCAGGAACGCACTTTGTTTAATCAATTCGGACAAATTAAAAAAAATAAAAATCTCACAGGTACAAACGCAGCTTCGTTACTAATTAAATTTATTCAACAAAATGATACCTAATGTAATATATGGAATATCTGAATAAAATTAATTATTAAATTAATTGAGGTCAGTCGTGGCGCAGTGGCACGAGGTGTGACTGTAAAACCGACTGGTTGTGGGTTCGATCCCCACTCGAGGAGATGAAATATTTACTTAAATTTATATTTCCATTTCTTCGCTCTGGTGTCGAGGTTAAGCGCGGCGTTGAGTTCTGCCACTCAACACGCAATGCCTCCAGAATCCGGCAGAAAGTGGGGAACGGAGTGTCTTAACACTAGGTTCCCTCTGCCTACCCTGCTATGTGCGGGATACAGCGTAAAGCTGATTTAATTTAATTTTTAATTAAATTAATATCCGCCTGAAAAGTGTGTTTAACCGTGAAATTCAGTTTTGATTCATTTAGTTAATAAATGCACATCGATGACCAATGACATAGCGTCATATTGAATTACAACATTTCAACGTTTCAATAAAATTAGAGGAACAAAAAAATTACCGATTTAAAATATGTTACTTCTATAGACCGTACGCGCTTATTGTTGACAAAAGCTCAATAATATATTTTTAGGGGGAAAGTATACAGCATAGGCATATCATAGACTTCTCTCTGAAAATGGCTGTTTAATTAAGTACAAGCAAGATTGACTTTTTTTTTTTTTCAGCTTCACGCTATATTCCGCGCACAGCAGGGTAGGCAGAGGGAATCTAGTGTTAAGACACCCCGTTCCCCACTTTCTACCGAGTTCTGGAGGCATTGCGTATTGAGTGGCGGAACTCAACGCCGCACTTTGCCTTGACACCAGAGCGAAGAAATGAAAATATGAATGTAAATAAATATTGTTTCCTCGAGTGGGGATCGAACCCACAATCAGTCGATTTTACAGTCACACTTTGTGCCCCTGCGCCACGACTGGCCCCATTCTGGCGATTGACTTACAATAATATTATATACATGTTAGTTAATATTATTTCATAATAAATTATAATAACACAACATATTATAAGAAAATTCCACAAAATTTATACATTTTTTTCATTGATGAATGCTCCTACGTCCACCAATTATATTCACCAAAAAAAAAAAACAAACAAAAATGAAGATTTTTTCTTTTATCTTTTACGGCCTTTTTTGTAATACAATATATTTTGATTGTGTATTGTAAAATATTATTATATGTATAAAGATTATTACAGACGAACTATAAACTACATTTATAAATCCGCGAACATTCAAAATATTTTAAATATAATACGGTCAATAGTTTCCTATGTTCCATCAGAGGATGTCTCAGCAGAATTTCCAGGCAACGTAAGCTATTTTCATTTTGATCAGTCATTCCATTTATCAATCCATCCAATTATTCCACTAAAAGAAATATTATCACCTACGAATAATATGTTTAAGATAATTACACAATAAACGGATCGAAAGTTCATTTTTTAAGAAATGATTGGAAACTGTCCAAGAGACGCGGGTTCAAATCCCTTTCTACGGGGGTTTCTAGAAAAATATTTTTCTTTCTTAAGTGTGGAATACATTTTAAAAATGTTAAACATAATTGTCTTATTTGCAACAATTGTTTAAAGTACGTTTTAATTATATTTGTGTTTAAACTATTAATATTTAATGTATTTGGAGGTTCTATGTTTGTTTGTTTGTTTGTTTTTATATATGATATGGACGATTTCTCCGTTATTTGAAAAAAAAAAACAAAAAATATTTGGAACAGCGCAGTTCCGTGGTGATCCCATCCCACACGTCAAGATCTGATAGCATTTATTTGCTTCTTTGAAACTGTAAGTAAATCAATTCAGATCAATTTTGAAACGTAGGGGAGATCCTTGTACCTTAGGATATTTATCTTTAATCTCAGTATTATATATTTAACAGCATTTTGTTTTAATTAACTTAAAGTATAGATTTTTTTATATATCTCATCCTTATATTAATATTAATAAACAGTTATACAGAACGAATAGAAATATAGTTTTTAAGTGAGGCTTGTCATGACGCAGGGGCACAAAGTATGACTGTAAATCGACTGGTTGTGGGTTCGATCCCCACTCGAGGAGATGAAATATTTACTTAAATTTATATTTCCATTTCTTCGCTCTGGTGTCGAGGCAAAACGCGGCGTTGAATTCTGACACTCAACACGCAATGCCTCCAGAATTCGGCAGAAAGTGGGGAACGGAGTGTCTTAACACTAGGTTGTTTGCCTACCCTGCTGTGTACGGGATACAGCGTGAAGCTGAATAATAGTCAATTGAATTAAATTAATTTTTAGGTGATATGAGAAGATTCAATTATTACTTGTATTTAAATTATAATTTTATATAAATTTGTTAATAAAAAATATTTGTTACGTATTATACATTGGCAGTTCTCCAAAACGCACAAATTTCAATTTCCTTGTGATGCTTATAATAATGTTATCATGCAGAGCTTTAATTTCCGATGGTGCAACTGCCGCCACGGATGCTTTAACAATTTTTTTAATAAGTCTTAAACTGGATTCTCCTAATTTTAGCACATGAATCGTCATTGATATCTTTATTTACTACTTATAGATTTAAAATGTTTCAGCAATCGTTAATATATACTTATATTGACATTATGAACAAATCTGTAACCAGCAAACTTCATCCACTTTAAATGAGTTTTTCATAAAATTCCAATGTGTTTTATGTAAAAACATCATTGGTTGCAACGTCATTGCTAGTAAAATAGTAAAAGATGGCAATGACGCTGGAAGAAAAGTAGCCGAAGACAATGATTATTAGCTTTTATAGTAGACGAATGGGTCTGATTTCAGGCTGTAGTCCTGAATCTTAGACATATTTCTAATAGTACTAGTACTTACTGATGGGTCGTATGAAGAATTTTTAATTATTATTATTTTGTTATTATTTATTTTTTTCATTATTCTTTATTTTTTACATCTCACTTTATCCCTAGCGGGGTAGTCAGAGAGAACAGAGGGCCAACAGCTCTACTCTCTGTATGCTTTAATTTATCAACTGTTACCACTCATCAATCTCTTTACAAATGCCATGTTTTTTCGTGATCTCTGTATATATCTTTTCTCCCGAGCGAGGGTTTGGGATTTATAAGACCCTATATTATGGTTAGGTTTATCCGCTCTTTACCCAGACTCAGCTGACTTCGATGCATGTCCATTCTTGACATCGAACATTCCCTCAATACCGATGCTTCCCCTTTTTTGAACAATTTATTTTAAATCTCAGTTACTATCTAGTTTTTATAGCGCTACACACTGCAGAGGTAAATTACGTTTCACTGGTCTTAAGAATTGAATTTACTTTCTTGTTAGACTTAAATATAGTTTTAATGGAAGCTTTTCTCTTAAAATGCTCTTAAAATGTTGCAATTCTGTCTGTTTCAAAAGTTGTTTTACATATGATAGAAGTCCCGGTTGTCTTTCTACTGAGGGTCTTCTGATAACGCTGGAGGGGAGTAGGCATCTTGCTCTGATGAAAGGCATTCTTCACCCATCAAAGCTCGTCCCCTAGGTGTACAGCGTCGCAGAATTGGTAGGCTCTTTGAAATAAAGATTTGCCAATGGTAGATAAACGTGGGTAAGATTCACTATTGAAGTATGTGAGTATGGTTTCTTTGTTAGCTAACTTAAGATCTTTCAGCCCACAAACAAAATGGTAAGAGTCCATGGCATGTTGAGTTTATACCTCGGCGTACCGATTTGGCTAACTATTGAAGATACAGTCAGTTTAGTCTTATTGTGTATTTTCGGCAACCCATACAATTTAGGATATTTTACATAACTAGTTACGAGGGATTTAATGTTACATATCTTACGTTTCTTTCATTCTTCTTTTGCAACACCTACGTTTCGCTGCCGTATATCAGCGTCGTTCGTCAGCATTGCACAGTGTTACTAAACGTGCAACTATTCTGTTATTTCACGGTCTCACCAATGCATCTAAGGCACCGCTAATTCTGTTATCGGCAGCAATAAGCTTGTGCGTCTTTTCTTCATTTCTTTCAAATGCAAGAATAGGCTCTGGTCCTTCTTTCCTTGGGAAGGAAATTTTCCCTCGCATGTCACTTTGTGTCACAGACTTTACAACAAGGGAAGCGATTAAAGTATTGTACCGGGGTAGTCTCCCAAATTATTTTATACTTTTATCAAACATCTAAAAAAAATTCTTGGTTTAGGACCTCCTGCGACCTGCTCACTGCTGAAAAATGTGTGGCAAATTAATAAACAACCTTAGGAATTACTAAAATTGCTCGTTAACATTTTATTTCTTTCTTTCTCAGAACTTTCAAGCTTCGTCTTTATCAGTACTTTCGTTTGGTGCCTTCGTAGCGTATCCTTTTACTTTTTTGAAAAGATTTATCTGAGGCCTTATGATCCTAACGAGCTTTTTTTCTCTACAGTGTCTTTCACTTTATCATCACATTTATCGTGCTTTTTACTAAAACCTCGTTATCATTTACCACATATTTCTGTCGCTGCTTTTCTTATACAATTTCCGTTTTCTGTTTCAAAGATGTCTAATATTTTGGAAGTACTTATTCCTCTTTGATCGATGGATCTTAAAACTTCCAGCTTCTTATGCGATAATTCGACTCCAAGTTTGGACGTCTCGTACCTCAAAATGAAACAGACTCCTTATTATAGCAACGATTACATATTGGTCTGTTCCCAAGATAGCATCCTAAGCACTGGTGTGTCCACAACTTAAACTTAAATATACTGATCCGCTAGGAATAAGTCGATCATACTTTTCACGGTGATAATATAATAGAACGTGCAAATGGATTGATGATGAAGGAATAGCAAAAAAGATTAATGAAGAAAAAGTGAGCGGTAATAAAGATAGACCTTCAAAAATACAGCATCAAAGATAATGAAGGAGAAAAATAACGTAAAAAGCATGAGGACGCCCCAGATGGCATGTATGAAAAGTTTATGATAGTGAACGAACTGAAAGAGGTAGATAGAGACCGCAGCGTTTGGGATTCCGTTCTCTCTGACTTTCCCACTAGTATTACAGCGTGAAGCCAAATAAGTAAATATTTAATTTCAATTCTGTTGTAAAGAATCATTATTGGTTAATTTTTGGTTAAAAATAACAATTTTAGGAGAACTGCCAACATACATTGTAATTCGCATGTGATGCCTTTTAGTTCTATATTTAAGTAATTAGAATTATATTATTTCAATCTTTCGTAAGTATCAATCATGTCGCGGTTCGGTTTGCAAAATCAGACTTAAATTGAAATATCTGTAATAAAATTACAGGGTTTTTGTACCTGATGAATATAACTTGAGAAGAAAATAGACAGTGGAAATTTGCCTTGAAAATGAAAATAGGGTTGTAATAGACTGCACAGGTCATCACTTTAGTCAGGACAGCAACGACTTTTTTAAATGTGCTAAACGGACAATTCAATTTGTGAATAAATATGAACCCTTTAGTATGTGAACCCTTATTTTTTTTAAATATTATTTTTTTTAAGTATAATATGGTGCTTTACTAATTTTTCCTAATTATTTCTTGTTTAAATAATAAAATAATGGTACACCTACTCGCCCCAGGGCATTTCCTGTAGACTTACAATTATTAAATTTGGCACAAACAGATAACTTAACATACAAACAAAGGAAAAAATTGAAATCTGTGAAAATTTATAGATATTTACTTCATTGAACCAAATAATTACAATCTTATATTTATAATTAATTTCATACAAAATGAAATGAGTGTATGCTCCGAAACTTAAATTAGTTAACTTTTATAAATTATTCTTCCCGTTGTTCCTGACTTACCCAATTTTTTTTTTGTTTCTAAGTCGCTTATGATCGGGATGTCAGATCCCGATCATATTGTACACAATTTTTTTATTAATTTTCTCTTACATGAAAATATATTAGAACAAAATATTATCTTGCTTAATAGTAGTTTACTTAAGATAACCTAAACCACCTCCATCCGTACCAGTAAAATTAACTGTGTGATGCATTGCCTTTCGTCAGGCTCCATTGCGAACACCTCCATTGACAAATGGACTGGATACACGCGTGATTTAACCCTAACACGAGCTGACTTGATGAATCACATATAATATGGAGCTGTAAATATATGTAATATAAGCGAAAGCTTTTGTTTTGCTTAGTTACTTATATTTTTTTGTAAAAATGGGAGATTTTCCCAGAAAAATAAAAAACTTTATGCGGACGTAGACGCGACAGGTTATGGATTGGATTCCAATTCGGGGAAATAAAATATTTAATATTTTCATTTCTTCGCTCTAGTACATATAAAGGCAAAGCGCGGTGTTCAAAGTCTGCCACTCAACATGCAATGCTGGAGGATTCGGCGGAAAGTGGAGAGTGGAGTGTCTTAACACTAGGCACTCTCTGCCTACTACTGTTACATGAGGAATACGGCGTGAAAGTGAAAAAAACAATTTTGAGCTTCGTCGGAATCTGGTAACAAGATATAAACCAAAAACGATCACAATGAATCTATTTTCCTATAGAAACTATTTTCCCATAGCAATGGTTAAACGAATAAAACTCTATTATTAAAATATAGGAACTGCAAGTCTTTCCAATTTATCACTTTTCCCCAAAAAAAATTGGCCAAAGATAAAAAAGAACTACGCCTTTCCTCAACCCACAATCAAGTGACGTATAAAGAATTCACAAAATGCCTAGTGCATTAACAATGACGTGATATATCGCCTTTCGTCGGGCTCCACTGCTAAGTCATTCTCTGACAAATGTAGGTACTGGATTTACGTGTCATTTAACACTAACTGAGACCGCTACTAGCGTGAAGGACCGTATCGATGTGTGTAGGTTCACGCTTTTTCCCGCATGGCAGGGTAGTAGAGAATCAGGTGTTAAGACTATTTTTTATGCTGATAGCTCTTTTATAACTACTATAATATGTAATTTTATTATTTTATTAAATATAATCATGCTATTGAATCTCACTCAAAACACAAAAATAAAATGTTTTTAAAATTATATCTTCGTGGTTCTGTAGTCGAATCCGGTATTTGGAATAAAAAAATCAGATCCTTTTATAAACTGTAGTTTTCAAAAGTTACTAAAAAGTAATATAATGTCATTTAATTTCATATATTATATTTTAGAGTACAATATTATTTGGGTGTAAATAGTTAATGAATGTTTAGAAAAACTCCATTATATATATAGAGTTGTAGGTTGCATGTCCTGCTGCCCTAAAACTTTCCAAACAATTTTAATACTTCTTCTGTCCCACAAATCGCATGAAAGGTGTACTTAAAAGATTAAAAAAAATGTAAATTTAAAAATTCCAAAAAAACTTTTTACTCAGTGTTTCAGAAAAGAATACGTGACCTTTGTAAAATAAAAGTCCAATCTCCTTGCGTCCGGAATGAGCGGCAACTTTTCAATCTAATTCACTAACTTCCATTGTGGAGGTCCATTCCAGGGCTCGTTAAATGGCGGGTCGTATATTATGTTCGATATAAAAAAAAACATTATTTGTTTACATAGCCTAAGAAAATACTAGTCACGTTATATAAAATATTTAAAATTTTTAATATTGTATAGAACTGTGTAACAGTATTTATTTTTCTATATTTAACGTTGCAAAGTGAACGGAATTGTTTATATATTCCTTTATACTTAAATTAAATTTTTAATTCGTATTTTTAAGTATATTTCTTCCTTCGTATGACAATTGTGCAGAATACAATCAAGTCAAAAATGTACTGTCGCTTTTTTTAGTATCATAGTTACAAGTTTGATTTGTTTGTGATATGTTATATCGTGACTCTTGTCCTTTTTTAACCGACTTTTATAAAAGGAGAAGGTCATCAATTCGACTGTATCAAGACAGCTTTTAAAAGTATATAGCTTAAAGATTGAGAAGCCCTGATATAAAAGACAGACCTCTTTAAAATTTCACTCAACCAATTCGACTGCAAATTGAGAGTTACAAAGAGTGAGTTAACAAATTCAACCACCTGTTTCTAAATTTCTGGCAATTTCTAAATGAGTTTAGTTTTGCTTAACTTTGACGCTGTCCATTTAAATTAGGCATTATTTTATATAAAAGTGAAATTATGTGCTTCTATAAGACTTTTCTTAAAAGAAAAAAATGCTATAAATTGCCTTGTGTTCCCGGCTTAGAATAGGATGACCCAGGTACTGATGATGTCGTAGGTGGCGACTAAAGTACGTGTGAAATTTTAATAATCACCAAGTAGCTAGCATGTTCAACAGAGAAAAAGCAATTCGCGGTGGCTCTTTAATAATTTTGAATAAATCTTACAAGTTTAAAGAACGTAAAGACATTGTGAGCCTCTCTGTTGAGCAAACTATTAAAATGGCCTGTGCTGAGCTTGAGCATTTCATTGTTGTAAGTGTATATAGACCTCCCACTGGGTTATATGAACACTTTGAAATAATTTTAGAACAGGTACTTGTAAAATTATCTGGATCTAAGAAATTAATAGTTGTATGTGGTGATTTTAATATTAATTTACTAGATAATTCCACCACTTGTATCAGATTCAGGTCATTACTAAATTCATATAACCTAGATAATCTATTTCTAGAGCCAACAAGAATCACTCATTGTAGTGCAACTTGTATTGATAATATTTTTACAAACTCCATACCATGTAAAAAGTCAATAATAAATATGTTAAGCTCAGATCATTGTGGACAGTTGGCTTCCTTTCACTTTGGTAAAAATATAATTAATAAAAATAAAAAAAAAATTGTTTGTATACCGATGACAACTGGTCGTGGAGAAAAATTTAGAAGTAATATAATAGCAAAACTTAAATACCTAAAATATAAAAATAAACCCAATTTACTATATGGGAAATTTTTCAATGTTATTAAAAGTGAGTTCAATGCTATATTTACTTCTAAAACTGTCAATTCCAGGAATTTCTTGTCATTTAATGATTGGGCGACTGTGGGGATTCATAAGAGTAGACAAAGGTTATATGAACTTTATAGTGAGAAAACATATAACCATAGTTAATCATTTAATCATTATGTTAGGGTATATTCTAAATTGTTTAAAAAAGTATGTGCCATGGCAAAATCTTTAAACATTAAAAATAAAATTAAAAATTCTTTTGATAAAATTAAAATGACATGGGATGGGATGGGATGGATGGGATTAAAATAAATTGTGAAACTGGAAAAGCTAAGAGAATCATAATTTTGAATTTAAATTAAAGATTGACAATGGTTTAACCAGCTCAGATCAAGAAGTTGCATGTGTATTTGAAAAATTCTTTGCTGATATTCCAGTTTCAACAACCGATAAACTTATATCCTCCACAACCGTCGCTGAATCATTACTTAAGGAGAGCGTACACAAATGTAATGTAGACTTTAAATTTGAACCAGTCAATTCAAGAGTCATAATTAAGACATTTAAGTCCAAGATATCAAGAAAACGTCGGATCTATGGGGTATTTCTGTCAAATTGATTAGTCATATAATAGACGCTGTTGCTCCTCACCTCGCAACTATATTTAATAATTGTATAGAGTATAGTGTGTTTCCTGACCTAATGAAATTTAGTAAAGTCATACCTATATTTAAATCGGGTAGTATATCTGATCCTAATAATTTTCGACCTGTTTCTATACTATCCTCGTTCAGTAACATTTTTGAAAAAAATATTCTAAATCAAATATTACTGCATTTTGATTCATACAATCTCATGCACCATAAACAGTATGGTTTTACTAAAGGTCGTTCAACTACAGATGCTGGTATAGGCCTTATAAAGAATATATATGAGGCTTGGGAGGGATCGCAGGATGCTCTTGGCATGTTTTGTGATTTGTCCAAAGCCTTTGATTGTGTACAGCATTTAACTTTGGTCATGAAGCTACACTACTACGGCATAAGAGGACGTGCACTCAATCTTCTGACCTCTTATTTAGCTGACAGAGTTCAGAGGATTGATGTGAATGGCAAGAAATCTCCTGGTTCGGTAATCAGCATGGGGGTCCCACATGGGTCTATTCATAGTCCTTTTCTCGTTTTAATATATATAAATGATTTACCGTATCTAGTTGAAAAGAACCATGATATAGTATTGTTTGCTGATGACACCTCATTGATTTTCAAAATAAAAAGACGACAAATCGTATATGACGATGTAAACAATGCTCTCTCGAAAGTAGTACATTGGTTCAGTGTTAATAACTTACTATTGAATAGTAAAAAAACTAAATGTATTATTTTTAGAACACCTAACACGAAAGTTGTTAAAGCCGGTGTACTCTTGAATGGTGAACCCGTAGATCCTGTCGATTCTACGGTATTTCTCGGTATCACCATAGAATCCATCAATATGGGGTCCCCATTGTAATTTGGAGTCTATGGTGATACCGAGAAATACCGTAGAATCGACAGGATCTACGGGTTCACCATTCAAGAGTACATCGGCTTTAACAACTTTCGTGTTAGNATCACGATTTAAAAAAATTGTGAAAAGACGTTTGTGTGTTAAAGGTTATTACCAAATTAATGATTTTGTAAATGATAACACGCCTTAGGAATGAAATGCTCGCTCCAGTCTGTTTCAAAAGTATCATTGTCACAGATATTTAAATATGTATTTGTATAAATTTATTTAAAAAAAAATAGGTCCCGTTGAGTTTCTTGCGCCGGTTCTTCTCAGGTCTGAGGCATTAACTTTAGTGAACTGGTGGTAGTAAATTATTTGACGTTCAAAAAATGAAGCATGTAACTTCTTAATTGGATCAAATTATTTGAATTTGAATTTGAAAGAATCACGTCGCCAGCAATGGCAACACACATCTGCAGACTCGACCGTATTATTATCACTCCTGGCATTTAAAACCGGCGTTAAGTAGTGTTTTTATGCCACTGCGTTTCGCATTAGGTAATGCCGACCTCCGGCACCCAACCCCCACCCCTCCTTGGAATGTGGAGTTTTGTAACATCAAGAGTCTACATTCCAACCAGAATGCCGTTCACTACCATCTTGAGCCGGGACGGCCAGCCTTGTTATTTCTTGACAGAGACTCATATTGTCCGACCGAGCGACACAGCCTCTCTTCTACACACCGGCTACCAAATGGAATTCCGAGCATGTCGTCAAAATCGACGCGAAGCTTGAGAGCCACCTGTCCGGAACTCATCAGTTTTGGGCGCTCTCAAATGTGGTCTTCGTAATTTTAGCCAGCCTTCGCTTCCGCCATTACGGACAGAAAATGACATCTTGATCCACAGGGCAAAGGAGAAAGCGAGCTCTGTCCACTTTGGACATCCACAAGTCGAGCGGGCCAGACGGCATTTCTCCCTTAGTGCTCCGTTCTTGTGCTTCTGAGTTGACACCTGTACTAACGCTTTTGTTTCGGCACTCTTACTCAGTCGGCGTTGTCCCAGACTCATGGAAGAGCGCTCTTATCTACCCGATCCCGAAGAAAGGCGATGGTTCCGATTCCTCTAACTTTGAAGAACAGACAAAGTGCTTTGTTATCTAAAACGGACTGCTTAATTATATTAAAATTCTATAAACCAAAATTCAACATAAAATAAAATAAAATAAAATTATAAGTGTTAATTATACTCTATTGAATTTAGCAACGCAATTGTAATTTTTATACTGAACATGGGAACCTAATGTTAAGACACTCCGTCCCAATTAAGACACTTCCATTCCTTATTTTCCGCCGAATTCTCAAGGCATAATGTGTTGAGTGACAGCACTCAACGCCGAGCTTTGCCTTGTTACCAAAGGAAGGAAAAAGAAAATATTAAATTTTTATTCCACAAGAATGGGAATCGAACCCATAACTGTCACAATAATTTAAATATATAAGTTTCCTTATGTAAACATCAAAGCCACCACCATCGCGCCCATATTAAGGCACAATAAAAAAGTTACATTATCTAGATACCATCATATTATAACTAAAGTTATAAAAAGTTCGAAATAATAACATCACAAAGTTAATGTCATAAAGAATTAACTGAACCATATTTGTTTTAATCAGCAATGTGACGTATACAGAACACAGATTTTATTATAATAATGGTACCATCAAGATATTATTGTCGAGGGCCTTTAATTTTGATATTAATATTTTTTTTTGTAAGAGGCCAGTTGTTGCGCAGGGGCACAAAGTGTGACTGTAAATGCGACTGGTTGTGGGTTCGACCCCCAATCGAGGAAATAAAATGTTTATTTAAATTTATATTTCCATTTCTTCGCTCTGGTGTTGAGGCAAAGCGAGGCGTTGAGTTTAAAAAATATAAAAAAAAAATATTCTAAAAGTTTCAGTAGTGAAATTGAATTGATCTACGCCGTTCTTATATAAACGACGTGAAACTAAAAAACGGCATACATTAAATTTAAAGCATTTTTTCTACTATGATGAAATATTTTTCCAAAAAAGTTATAAATAAATAAATCGAAGCGATCTAAAATGGAAATCGAATCCACTTTCCTCGTTACATAAGTAAGGTAATCAATCTTAGGTTTTTTTACTTCACACACATCGCATGTTAAGTATTTTACATTATATTTCTCAAAGAAAGGATCTTGTGTCCAAACACTCCGTTCTCCACTCTCCGCTGAAATTCGGGACACTGCATCATGCATATTAAGTGGTGATGCAGCATAGGGCCTTGCTGCATTTTTCACTAGGGATTACTTTAAAAGCAATTTAAACTATCTGGATACTGGCAGATTGCATTTAGTGTGAAAGTTTAATAAGATCAGCTATCTAAAAGAATTCAGGTAGAAAATATCGCGTGGAAATCGTCGATGCCATGGTACCTACTTGCATTACCGTTGCAATACTATTGTATTAGCTGCATAGTGGGTTTATACAATATTACAATGGATTCAGGCAAAGTGGTTTAGAATCAATGCCTAATGTGCCTATTTCGGTGAATTTCAGCTGAAAATTGCATTCATTTTGTGCAAAATTTTGTTTGTATTCAGAACAATTTCAAAATTTCGTAGCTAGTTTTATGTTATGTTTTGTTTGTTACTTTACGTTTTTTATGTAATTATTCTTTATTTTAAATTATAATGGCTAGTTTTAGTATAAATTTATAAATTTAATTGTAATATCAATATAAAATGTAAAATGGACTTTTAATTTCCTGTACCTACATTAAATTGAATAGAAAATAGTAAAAAAGAAAATTGATTGATTTTCAAGTTTATTTTTTTTAAATATACTCCACTCGAATTGAGCATACCATGTATTATTTAATTTTATTATATAAATTTGACCTAATTGAAACTTGTGATTGGCCTTAAAAACAAATATCCCAGAGTTGCAAAACACGATGTTGTAAAATAGCTCTCACTGTCCGCACCCTCATTTGCAAACTATACACACTGTAGTGGCCGCGATGAATATTTAAATACATTTTAGTTGAGTTAACATTTGAAATTTAAATTTTTATACTAAATATTTAAATTAGTAGTTGACAATCGTTACAGTGTATTTTCAGTGACGCAAATAATGACCAAGAGAATCCAACAAAATATAATCGTTTTTTTTTTCGAACTTGAGGGTTAATGAAAGTTAATCAGTTAATCTCAATTAATCTTGAGAGGTCATCAAATAAAAAATGGATATGCTGGCACAGAATCATGCAGTTTAAGTTAAGGTAAGTTTCTGGAAATATACCAGTAGTATTATGGTTAAGTGTAAATTCGAGCGTACCTGTGAGTGTAGGGCGTTTCAGTGAACCAAGAGACATTGACAACTTATTTTTTTTTAATTGTGTCACCTTTATCAAGCGTGCAGCGGATGCCCGGCGCTGAGTATAGTGCTGCGAAGGTCTCTAACATATTCACTGAGAACGTTGCCTTTGTTATTAAAAGTATGGTGAGAGGAATGTCTCCAGGGCATGATGGTCTCAACGTGGAGCATTTTTAATACGCTGGCCAGCATTTGCCGCGGGTCCTCGCTCTTTTTTTTAACCTGTGTCTTAGTCATGGATACCTACCGCAGGAATTGGTGCACACAGTAGTTACACCTATCATTAAAAACAAGAGTGGGAGATACTTCTGACATCTATAATTACAGGTCAATAGTGAGGGAGTGCCATACTTTGTCTAAAGCAAACTGTACATTACTATACAGCAAGGAAAACAGCATGTTTTTTGGACCTGTCAAAGGCATTTGATCCTGTATCTTACAATGTGCTATGGGATAAATTGAAACTAACACCTGAAACTATTTCTATATTTTCATACTGGTATCGCGACCAAATAAACTGTGTTAGGTGGGCGGGAGCTTACTCGGACGTGTACAGGTTGGAGTGCAGGGGAGACTTGGTTGGGTTTAGGTTTCACGTACTAACAATAATTCCTAAGCTTAAAATGTTACTAACAATTTATACGGATGTAAATCTGAAATAAATTATTATTATTATTATCATTAATGCTTCTACAGCGACACCGGTTGGGTAAGGAGTAAGTACTCTGTCCCTGAAATAGTGGGACAGGTGTGTGGACTGTAAGCGTGACGATTGTGGGTTCGATTCCTACTGCGTAAATTTATTATTATTTGTTAATACTTTAATTTTTTCATTCCGATTACAAAAAAGCGTGGCCTTGGGTTTCACCTTCACACAATGTTTTGAAAATTCAGCTGATAGCGAGGGAAGGAGAGAAGAGGAGAGGCTGCATAAATTGTTACATGCGGAGTGAAGATAAAATAGAGAGAATATGTAAATATAATAAACATAAAATAGATAAGACCACAAAGGAAATTAACAATTGAAACTAGAAATTAATTACATTAATTGGACTTTTAAGTGTCTGACCCTTCGTAGATCCCAACACGTGTCCCATTGAAGTATATGCGTGTATCCTCTTAATTCTAATAAAACTTATTCGTGTGAAGTGATAAATGTTGAAAATGGATGTCCATGTCGGACAATTATTTATTGTAACTAAAGACTAATTTTATTACGTTTTAAAGTGTGTAAATAAAGTGTTAAAATTTGTAAAATATAACGTGTACGAATCCTGGGGTGTGATCGTTCTGGTGTTGAGGCAAAGCGCGGCGTTGAGTTCCGCCATTCGACACGCATTGCCTCCAGAATTCGGTGAATTTTCAAAAATATATTTCGTTTATTGAGAAAATATACAATTTGTTATTCAAACAACCGAATATCGAATAATAAAAACATTTGTGTTTAAAATTTTGCCTTAAATAACGGAGGGTAAGCCGCGGTTATTTATTCTGGAACGATTTTTAATCAAGCTTCATTTAAGGTTATTTACCAAATATTTCTGTGGGAGATGAAAATCAAGTGTAAATATTAGCGTTATATCTGAACGGTTAAATAAATTCAGAGAAAAAAATATGTTGGTGATCAGAGATGATCTCAAAAGTTTGTGGGTGGTTGTGGGTACTTATATAGCCACATAATAGCCACCTTAAATTGGCTAAGTGCGAGTCGAGGTAGATGATCTCTATTGGCTTTCTCGTAGAATAGGTATATTTTTCCATATTATAAAGGTACGACAGTAAAATTTAAAGTTTTATCATATATATTTAAGCTGCTCAGCACTAATAATTAAAAAAAAATATCAATACGTCACCAGTATTATAGATCGTGTTATCAAAATTAAATAATTTTATTCAAAATAAGAAGTTACATACTTCATTTTTATACGTCAAATAATTTACCACTAGTTCACTAAAATTAATTCCTCAGACCTGAGAACCGGCGCAAGAAACCCAGCGGGACTTATTTTTTTAATATCAATTTTAAACAAATACATATTTAATTATCTGTGACAATGATACCTTTGAAACAGACTGGAGCGAGCATTTCATTCCCAAGGCGTGTTATCATTTACAAAATCATTAATTTGGTAATAACCTTTAACACACAAACGTCTTTTCACATTTTTTTTAAATCGTGATATAGAAAATTCTCTGACATTTTCTGGGATCCTATTGTAAAAGCGTACACATTGTCCCATAAAAGAATTACGGATTCGATGCAATCAAATTAAGGGTGCACTAAGTTTTATGCCTTTTTCTGGTATTAATATTATGAACAGCACCAATTTTGGTAAAATCATACATAACATGTTCAAAAATGTATTGAGATGCTACTGTCAATATATTAATTTCTTTAAACTTTTGTCTTAAGGAGTCTTTAAGGCCTAAGTCATAGATTGCACGAATAAGCTATTCACTTCTGCAGGACAAATATTGGTTGAATACCACCTGCATTACCCCAAAGTAAAATTTCATAGGACATGACACTGTGGAAGTAGGTGAAGTTAATAAGTCGAGCCGTTTCTACGTCAGTCAATAATCAAATTTATTTGACCGCGAAAGCTGCTGAGCTAAGTCTATTCGCCAATCTATCAATGTGAGGTCCTCACTGAAATTTGGAGTCTATGGTGATACCGAAAAATACCGTAGAAACGATAGCATCCCCGGGTTCACCATTCAAGAGTACATCGGTTTCAACAATTTTCGTGTTAGATGTTCTAAAAATCATACATTTATTTTTTTACTATTTAATAGTAAGTTATTAATACTGAACCAATGTACTACTTTCGAGAAAGCATTGTTTATATCGTCATATACGATTTGTCGTCTTTTTATTTAAAAAATCAATGAAGTGTCATCACCAAACAATACTATCTCATGGTTCTTTTTAACTAGATACGGTAAATCATTTATATAATATATTTAAAAAAAAAGAGAAAGGAAAGGAATAGACTCTTGTGAGACCCCATGCTAATTACTGAACCAGGAGATTTCTTGCGATTCACATCAGCCCTCTGAACTCTATCAGCTAAATAAAAGGACATTGAGTGCACGTCGTCTTATGGCATATATGACCAATGTTGAGAACTGTACGCAGTCAAAGGCTTTGGAAAAATCACAAAATATGCTAAGAGCATCCTGTGATTCCTACCAAGCCTCTAATATATTCTTTATAAGAACTATACCAGCATCTGAACGATCTTTAGTCAAACCATACTGTTTATCGTGCAAAAGATTATGTAAACTAAAATGGAGTAATACTTGATTTAGAATAAATAAAAATCAGCTTCTCGTTGTATCCCACACACAGAAGGGTAGGCAGAGAAAACCTAGTGTTAAGACACTCCATTCTCCACTTTCTTTCGTTATATTTTTAATTGTCCGATGAAGGTATTTTGTGTTATTATAAGTTAATATAAGATTATATTATTGTTTTTATAATATAGAATAATTACCATATGTTCTTATTATATATAAAATACATATTACTAATATTTTTACTTTTTTGCTAAGAATGTAAGGAAAAAATTAAAATATACATTTTATAGATGTTCATTATTTATTTAATTTTATAGCAATCTTTCTGTTTCTGTTTTTAATAACGTTATTATTTTCAAAAAAAATATTCAATTGAATTTACCAATTTTTACCTTGCAGTTCTTTTTATTACTTAAATTTTTCAACAAGGCTTGTTAATTTCTCTCCAAATTAAATCAATAAAGGAGTTTACTTTCCGTTGTTTCAAACAATCGTTAATGTCAAGAACAGTGTTACACCAATAAAATATTTCAAATTCAAAGAAGATATCTATGTAAAGTTGGAAACAATTGTTTCTAGCACGATCTACAACACCACGACCGTTTAAAGGAAATGATGAAAAACATTCAAGTATTTTTTTTATACATAAGATAATAATATATATTTTTAACTTAGTTAAGTTTATTTATTTAAATATCAAAACATTTTTGTAACATAATGTAAATATGAAAAATAAGTATAGATTTTGATAAAAAAATAATGTCTATGCTTAAATGTATTAGCAATTTTTTTAACACTTTTAAAGTGTTATTCCATACTTAGGCAAGGAAAAAGAAAAATACATATTTAGAAAACGTATAATAATTTGAACGTAGCGGGACTCGAACCCGGAGGATTTTCCAGGAGGCGCGGGTTCGAGTCCCGCTACGTTCAAATTATTATACGTTTTCTAAATAAGTATTATTAGCAATTGTCTGGAAATACTAATATGATAAATTTTGAAGTCATAATGAGTCTCTGATTTCCAGAAATTTTAGAAATCATTGGGTCTCTTACAGCTATATTCAGTAAAAAAACAGCCATAAAACGGGATAGCAGGTAACTTTACATCATCCTTTTTACAACAAAACAGGCATGTGCCTACATATGTACATGTTTTTTAACAATAAATTAAGAGGCTTTCACTCCTGATTATTTCGTTTGACAATCCGCGCTCGCTTCGCTTGTTGTAATGATGAAGAAAAATATAACTCTTTCAAAGACAACGATATGTTTAAAATACTAACGATAAGCTTTATCATAATATATTAAAATGCTATATAAAATAAACATCGGCTTCTTCGAAAGAATTTAAGCGCTGCTCGCTTAAACCGTGCGCCATTGACCGAAACAAGTGGTAATCGGAGGGGGCTATGTCCGGTGAATACAGCGGGTGGGGTAGAACTTCCCATTGAAGTGTTTCCAGGTAAGTTTTGACTGGTTTTGCCACATGTGGCCGAGCATTATCATGTAATAAAATCACTTTGTCGTGTCTCTGCTCGTATAGTGGCCGCTTTTCTTTCAGAGCGCGACTCAAACGCATCAACTGAAGTCGATAGCGAGCTCCCGTGATAGTTTCATTAGGTTTAAGCAGCTCATAATAAATTACGCCCTGCTGATCCCACCAAATGCAGAGAAGAAGCTTAGAACCATGGATATTTGGTTTTGGCGACGATGTTGATGCGTGACCCGGCATGCCCCACGATTTTTTTC